>JANAVB010030220.1:34394998-34814877 GCA_029216955.1 Iris pallida
CGCTTTTGGTGGGTCGGGCGTGGAGCCGAGGCCAGAAAGATTGGGGTTTTGTTGGCCGAAAGGACGACGATGGTAGTTGTAGAGATGATGACGACGACGGTGGTGATTGCTATAATGGCAGTAGGCCGGAGCGGCGACATAGAGAGGGGATCTATGTGATTTGATTAGAGTTAGGGTGGTCGGAAAACTATCGTGTCGTGTGGGACCAAGGATGGAGTCGAGGTCCGGGTTTGTCGGACGAGGACGAGGGTTAACTTGTATATGTAGCAGGAAAAATAGTGGATGGGGTATGAGACACGGACACAGACACGATGCACGAATCAGCTTGTGGGAATTTGAGTTGTGGAATTTCTAGTGATGGAATGCTGTGGAGAAAATAATGGCAACTCCCCTATATATAGGATGGAGGACTCCTATTAAGATAAGGAGTAGGATAGTTTAAATCTCCCAATTAGATATTATCATATATTTATTTGAATGATATAAATTTATTTTAAATTTAGATAAAACTTTTATTTAAATGAAGGCTTTATAATACGAAATCTTCTAATATTTAAATTATCATTTTTTTAGCAAATCTTATCTTAAGCAAAATATTAAATAAAATTTTCATAAATAGTAAATTATAATAATAATTAATTTCAAAAATATACATATATATATACCTCCATAATTCTAGAATATATACAAAACTCACTTTCCAAATTATCAACACTAAAATTGCCTAAAAATAATGTTTGGAGGTTTCTCAATACGATGCTTTGTGCGAATTTTAGCAATAAAATAAAATATTTTTAAATAAATAAATACCTATCACCTATAACTTTGAGCTTATTTACTATAATAAAATGCTTTCCAAAAATATGTACCTCACACATATTCGCACTCGACGAGAATACGAATTGCAACTTGTACGCGTTCAAATATGAAGTAAAATTTAAATACCAGCAAATAACCACTTATATAAAATTAAAAATAATAGAAATTTAGGGGGTTTACATTATCCGTTAGGTATGGGTACTCTTGGTTTGGGTACTTGTATCTGGCCGTGGCTTGGAACAATAACTTGTCGCGGATTAGTTCGTCACACCGTCCTTGTTTGGTTGTAGGTGTGGCTTACTACTCATGAGAAGGTATTGAACCTTGTTGGGGTCCGGATACATATTGGATTCATAGCATAGAAAGATACGTCATCGTGAATTAGTTTACCATCTCCTGTCCTTGTTTGGTTGGGGGGATGGTACGCTAGTTCAATAGGTGTGTATTGGACCATATTATTTCAATTGACTTATTTATTTGAGCATTTATATTCAGTTATATTGGCATGATATTATGTGTCTTGTTACGTCCCTCTGAGAACCTGGTTATCTCGTCAGTGTGTGCTCTTGTCTTTCGCAGGTGTTCAAGCCATGGCCATGATCATCTCTATTCCTTCGAGGATGATTGCACTTAGATCGTCTTCGCTTCGCTCGCCAAACTCTTTCTTTTGTTATGTATTTCTTTTCATAGTTGGTAGTGGATTTGTCTCCGCCCAACTACATGTACCAATGACAATTTATAGTTGATTATATGACATCTTTTATTCTTTTATTTTGTGGATGAGATTAGTTAGCATTGGTTTTACTGCATTTACAACTTATGTATCCATACGAGGCCTATGTACTTTGTATGAATACAACTGACATGTCTACGTTCCTAATCCTACGTATTTTGGGATTGGGGCGTTACACGCAGGGCAAAAGTGCCCACGGCGCACGTTTTGTGCAATCACGGCGCACGGCAGCGAAGACACTGCACCACTGTTCATCGTCCCGATAGCACCAAAAGGTGTGGGGAACCATGAACAAGAAAATGGCATAACTTCCTCATACGAAGACGAAATCAAGCGGGTCAAAAGCCAAAATTGGGTAGAATTGAATTTTCTACAACATGGAACCCTTAGATCTCAAAAATAACCAAGTTTCAGAGATCAAAACCAAGAAAATAAAAAATTTAATAACTTAGATCTACAAGAATCCATCCATCAAACCCAAAAATGTCAAGTTCTAAAGAGGCTTAAAATCAAGTAAGGAAGAGAATGGAACAATAAAATTGAGATCATCATGAAGCAAGTTGCACTTGCCTAGGGCTTGGTAGGTGGAAGGAGTAAATGAAGAAGATGAAGAAGTAAATGTAAATAATGGAGGAGAGAGAAGGAGTGACTTATATAGTAAGCCTCACCATCTCAAACCAAACCAAAATAAACCAAGCAAGCTAAACCAAGTCAAATTGAACCAAACTAAATCAAATAAACCAAGTCAAGATTAAACCAAGACTAGACTAAGCAAGACAAGTCTAACTACGGTCCACCTGATAAATGTCAGAAATTCGTATATGTATACTGAAGATACGTATAACGGAAACGGGAGTACACTAAGGCTATATTCTCCATGCCCCATAATCTTGCTCAGGGTCCGCGTATGTTATACACATGTGAATTTCTATACTTCAACAAACACTTTTGCCGAAAACTTTCATCTGGCCCACAGTTTTGTCAGTGATAAGTGATCGAAAGCTAGAGTTCGTACCGCATAATTGTTCAGAGATGCAGAAGATCGAGACCCTGGATGATCCTCTGGAGGCTTCTCTTGTAGGCTTTTTAGATGAAGTAAACGACCCGTTGGACGTATCATTAAAAGCCACAAGGAAAAGTCCCCTGCCAAGGGACTTAAAAAAAGACTGGAGATTCCTCTGCTCCTTCGCATCATGATGATCTTCCTTCTTCTCTAAAGCACCAGGAAAGAAAAAGATGAAGACTACTTTGATGATTAGTGAACAGCCTACCACTAGGATAACTCGGTCTCAATCGAAGCAGATACATGGTGGAACTTCTCTTGGGGAAGAAGAAATAACTCCTTCTTCAGTTCCAAAATAGAGTGGAGTCATCGAGAAAAGTGCACAGAATACCAGATGACCTTGATAAGGTCGAAGAAGAACCTGTAGCACCTCTACTACGGAAGGCTAGAAGAAAATTTTGGTGACTCGAGCAGAATGTCAAACCATTGATGCTTTTTCCCTCAAAAAGGATTTTGACATATCATTACCCTCAAAGGAGGATCTACCCTCTCAAAAAGGTAATTTCTATGCTTTTAAGCAAAATTTTGATATCTGAATGATATATATTGATATTATTTTCTTTCATCCGCGAGACTACATCAATGATATTCCAGTCTCAATTACTACCGAGGCAATTCCAGGATATCAAGTTGTACGGACAACTGTTTCCATAACTGCCCTAGCTACGGCAGGAGTAACATTGTCATCCCCTACTCCAAATGTCCCAGAGCCCTCCAGAGAAGAGTTGCCTCCTATAGAATCTCAAGCTGGAACTGCCGACCATCCGGCCACCCAAACTCCTACTCGTTCTGAAGAAGATCGAAAGATGATAGACGCCCTCCTGGATTGTGACTATTGTGATGTATCAATCGAGATAATTCTGCAAATATTGCGAAGAAGAACCAATTCCAGTAGATGCCCCCTGGTATCAACTAAAAAATGTCATATAACTGTTGAGGATGAAGAAAATCCAATTGTTGGGAGAGACATCCGAGCTCAAAAACTAATGAGCCTGAAGATGATCAAACTACGGCTTTTGAAGATGTTGGGAATAATGAAAATCCCAACACTGTGGTTGCAGAGACTCAGACCCCTATTGAACAAATATTTGAAGTTATGGATCTAGAGGAGATTTCTCCAGTTAACCAGGCAGAATCAGGGGTCGAAAGCAGCCGTTTCTTATCAGGCGGTTTCGAAGCTGGGAGTAGTCAGACAGTTGTGTCTGAAACTACCATGGCCAGACTTTGTTCTGATCTAGACATGCCTCGTGAAACTCCATACTTATTACCGGATCAGATAAAATTTTGACTTTTATTTACCATAATTCCTGTAATTTATATGTAATGACTGTGTGTGATCAGTGGGTCCTGTAGGGACGCTTACAAAAGTTGCACCAACCACCTTCAGTTTCAGCTCGACCATGGCTCATCTGGATATGGAGACCCAAATGGAGAAGGGAGTTCTTCTATGATGCAGTACTCGGGTCTCCTGGTGTATAATTTGTAGTTCCACCAGTTACCTCGAAAACAAGAATTCCAATACAAGTAGCTACCCCAGGGATCTCAACGACGTATATAGCTGTTGTCGAAGCTTATACTAGTACTTTCTTCACTTCTCTGAAGCCTTTAACTCAAATGGTCATGGAAAGGACCAACCTTATGAATCAGTAAGGGGCCCTTCTTCTTCATTATTGGAGCCATCCGCAAGATCGGTGATCTGGATAGAGTCAATTACTTAGATCATATTTGAATGAACTTGAAGAATCGATCAAGTCTTACAAAGACCTAACAAGAGGAGATATCCAAAACTTGTATATGTTGAATGCGAGGTGATGGCTCGTGAAGCTGCAATACGAAAAGCAGAGTTTGAAGCTTCTGTGGTAGCTTTCTCACGACGTTTTGCAGAATTAGAATCTCGTATTGTCGAGACAACTTTATATGTTGAAATCTATAGACTGAAGCTGCGAGAAAGAAATAGAAGCTGTTGAATATCAAGTTCGTCTCCAGGAACTAGAAATTGAAATGGCTCAGCTTCAAGAAGCAGCTAAAGCAGCTCGACGACGCAAAGAAGAAGTATTGGGGATGCATCAAATTGCTGCGAGCCAATTAGATGACCTGATGAGGCAACGGGATGCACTTATCCAAACTGAAGGTGCAGAAATGGAACATCGAGCAGAAACGTTGCAACCTTTTTATCCAAAATCTGGGAGAGCTCTAACAAGACAAAGGATACTTGACTCCAGAGTAGAGAGGGCTGAGAATTTGAAAATATTAATCATTGATCTCAGCACTCAGCCTCCCCAATGAAGCAATCTATAGGATCTTTTTATCTTCTCGTCTTTCAAATGATGTATTTTTTGACATTTTGAACATTATGACAATAAAATAATGCTCTTTTTGTGACTCTATTACTTATTATATACCTATAGTAGATAAGCAATAGATAAGGATAGGAAAATATCTTCAGAGGTACCGGACATGACATATCCTCTAAAAAGATAACAATATTAATTATATCTGTTCAAAGGTAATATGGACGTAACAGAATATAACTCAGAATATTGTCCTTTCAAAAGACGACTTTATCAGAGGTAATATGGACGTAATAAGTTGCTGATATAGATGATAGAATTCAGAGGTAATGTGGATGTGAATCTATTGATATAAAAAATAGAATTCAGAGGTAATGTGGACGTGAACTCGTTTTTTCTATTGATGATCTTCAAATCGGTTAGGACATAAAGACAGGATATACAGTCTAAAAAGACGATATCTGTGATAATACAGACTTATCATAAAGCAAAGATATCTTTTAAAACAGTTGGATTTCAAAAGACAAAATTGATGATTCGTATAGACTCCACTGGAGATTTTGAGAGGAAGGGTATTCCTGACTCTGGAGATACCAGAACTCTTGTTTATCTGCTTCAGGAAGGCTTTTGCTGACAAATATCGATTTTGGGGAAGTTTCATCAACAAAATTGACTTGAACCAACTGATCTTCCGTAGGTGGCTCACATTGCTCAAAGTAAAGCTCCTATTGAGTATGCATCCTTTGTGCCCATGGATCAGATTCAGAAGCTTCGACAAAGTCTCCATCCTCTTCGAGAACTCGACAGTTACCATATTAGAAGATAGAGTCACGCGATGGACGTGCCCTACAATGGTGTCTGAATCCCATGAGATAGAATCAGAAGAGTTAGATCGTTCTTCTTACTCGGATTCGGAGGCTTCTGGAGTCGAAATTGGTGAAGTATAACATAATCCCCGCTTCGTTTTGCTGTTGTATTGTTATGATATTCCTTTCGGAGCAGGAATACGAATAGGAGTTCGCCTTCCTTTATCGCCATTGAGACCAACTTTAAAATTATAGTCCATCTTTTGATTGTTGACTACGTAGTTGAAGTCTTCCATTATCGTAATTTTCTTCTTCACTATCGGACGTGATCTTCTGTTCCGTTCCAATACTAAAAGTATAGTAAGTTCATCATTCTTCCTGGAAGGAACTAAGAAGAAGGAGTCCAGCATTGGCTCGAGCAATACTTCGTTTTGGGAAGCTTAACTGCTCCTATGGTAAGTAGTTCAAAGTTATCTAACATTTTTAAATAACATCGAGTATAATAAAGAACGTCAGTATACTGTAAAGGAGATGCTACTTTATTGATTTGTACATCATCATTTATAACATGATTCTTAGCCTTAACAGAAGGCTTAGCAAGGTTGATAACCAGAGGAGGAGAAGGAGAATGAGAAGGTTTGTTACGATGAAGGTCAATAACAAGAGGCTCAGAAGAGGTGAGCTCCCTTTGTTCTCTTTCTACAGCAGGAGGCTGTTTGTTATGAGAGGAAAGATATATAGTCAATGTCTGAGAAGAAGAGGGACGAATAGCACATCCTTTGACGGGGATCATGAGAACATCTTTTCAAGTATGTTTCTGATCTTCCTCACTATCCATCGCCAATACAACTTTCATGAACTCCTCCTTGCACATCCGAGAGTCTGTGAAATACGCTTCAACCCCCTGAATGGATTCAGGTCGGCTACTTTCTTTTGGACTTCTCCATTGACGTCCACATATTTGAAGCATTGATGTAAAATGGATGGTACAATGTTATGCTCATACAGAAAGTGTCTTCCCAGAAAAGTATTGTAAGAGCCATGATTATCGATCACATTAAAAGTAACATTTGTACGAAGATTACCTATTTGAACTTTTAGGCGAATCTTTTCCAAAAGTTTACTTCTTCCAAATTGAATCCCAAGATTGTCGTGATGGTTGTTGAAAGATTATGTACAAGAATCTTCAATGCATCTAGTAGAGTCTTTGGCATGATGCTAAGTGCAGACCCAGGATCGATCAAAATACGATCAACCTTCATGGTATCGATATATCTCGTGAAGTAGAGGGGTCGATCATGACGATTATCTTCCAACAACATATCATCTTGTGTAAAGGTGATGTTTGGCATCAATTCCATCACATTATGACAATGAAGGCATGTTATAGGCTCATCCTTCTGACTTCTTGAGAAGTGCTAGACAAGTATCAGCTTGCGTCAAAGCTTCACTCAATGTTTCTCGAGTTTCCTTCGAAAGACGGAGTAGTTCAAAAATTGACAATCTTACCGGGGTATTAGCTAGCTGAGCCAGTATATCAAAGTTATATTGCTTCTCAAGTCCCAAAGTTGGAGTCTTCTTCAATACTTTATCAAAGCGGATAGGCTATTTTCCTTGTTATCTGTCGTCGGTTTGGAAAGAGTTGGCTCTATTAGAGGTGATGAAGCTAATGGAACATTGACAACATGAGAAGATGGTGCTTGAGGAACCTTCAGAGCTGGAGCAGGGTTTTCTTGAACTTCTGAATAGTCTCTTAGGTAAGGTTTTCCAGTCCTGGTACCAGTTAAGACTTCTTCTTCGGATACAGGCTCAAAGGACACCATATTGTAACTCTTTACCTGGATCTTGTTTCTGGAAGGTTTCTTTTGGCAAAATGGAGAGTTTGTCCAGTAACCCAAACCAACCCGAGATCGATTGTGAGAAAGACATAGGGAAAGAGGTACAGGAGATCCTTTTCCATGGTTCAGACCAGAAGCCTTTTGTAGATCATATCCCATTTTCGTCATTAATTCATAAGATTGTGGGCTATACAGATGGAAATCTGGTTGGTATTTGGCTTCTGATTCTGACAATGTTATCTTATCAGGGGAAAAAGAAGAAGGATTATCTGCTGCCGAGATGAAGGCAGCAGTTAGAGGTAGAAGATAATGTTCACCAAATGAAATCATATGACATAATTTATTTTTAGTGGCATTCTTAGACTTGGTGGATGAAGATGGTGTTTCAAAGTCCGCCACTAAATCTAGATGGATCCATATAATTTTCCCTCTATCAGTAGATAGAGGGACAAGATCATCAGTTCGTGCAGGTGAAAGATTAACAATCTCCAAAGTAGTTTTGGGATAGGGATGATACCTTCCTGCACAAGTTGAGCTGGAAAATCTCTAAACTGTAAAGAGACGACATTAGCAGTTACAATTTTCTCGTCTTGCTGGAGAGTGATTGCACCGAAATTGACCATCTCCTGAATTTTACCCTTGAGCACATAGCACGCTCGAGTTGGATCCCCAATAAACCTGTGGTAAACACAATATTTAGGATGGTCAGTCTTACCAACTTTATCTAGCCGTTTAGGTTCTGGCAGTTGGAGTTTATTGCTCTTGATGAGGCAATCAAAGATACTCATGATATCATCTTCATCAAATGAGTATTCTTCTTTTGGACGTGGTGCCCGTTGTGGTGGTGCTGTTGGGGTAGATGTTGACTGATTTACATTGATGGCTAGGGCTTCTTTGCCTTTAAGGTTAATGGCAGCGCTCCCTTCTGCTGCTTTGGCGTTCGTTATGAAGGAAGGCCAATCCTAGAATTGTGTTGATCATGTCCATATGCTGATTATAGGCAACATGTTTGATTTGTAAGTGTCTATAGTCAAAGCATCTGGGATTCCGAGAGGCATTTTGAGTGCTTCACGATGGAACCGTTCAATAAAACGTTCAGTAGTTTCACTATGTCGTAGTTTGATTTTGATGAGAGCAGACATAGTCATGTCGTTGGTTCCCTCATAAAATCGTCCCAAGAATATTTGTTTGAAGCCAGCGAAAGAGGTTATACGTCCATCTGGTAAACTACGATACCAGTTATATGCTGCACCAGCTAAACAACCAACAAATACTCTAATAAGAAGAGCATCATTTGGTTGAAGTTGATCATTCATTACTTCAAAGTGATTGAGGTATTGACTTGGAGACGTGCTGCCATCAAACAGCATAATAGTAGGGGGTTTGTATTTAGGAGGAAATTGGACCTCTTTCTATTCTATGGGATAGGGATGTTTAATCCCAAGCTTCTGCAGGCCATCCTTCTATTTGAAAGCTTCAAATTTAGTACGTAAAAGTTTTACGGCCTCATTGGTATCTCCTGTTGATTGCGGAGTAGTGGATTGATTCATGGGAGGGGGTACCGCATGCATGATAAGTACCACCTCCGGTACCAGATTGACTTGAATAGCCTGCACAGGAATGGAAGCGATGTGAGGAGATTGTACACCCAGATCAATATTGATGGGAGCTGATGTTGTTACAGGTTCCTGAGTAGGAATCAGATTCGCGATCGGTAGAACTGTATGTTGTGCCATAATCACAGCATGCATGCTTGTCATCATCTCAGCCATGTTCTTCAAACTAGCCTCCAAAGTAGCAATTCTCTGCCCTTGACTGGAAGAACTAGAAGTATCTTGATCTTCTGTGACGGCATAAGCAGTCACTTCTCTAGCCCTCAAAGACGAGATAGTGGAAATGATGGTCCTTTCAGAACTTTTACTGTCAGCATCAAAGTCACATAAAGAACTACCCCCAGAATAAGTGATAGGGATATCTTTTTGACTGAAGGAATCTTGGTTAGAATCAAGAAGATTTTTTTGACTGATTGTGTCTTGGTCGAAAAGAAGATTCCTTTGACCGATTATTTCTCGACTTCTTGATCTAGTATATTGGTATACTCTTCATCGGATTCATGAATCCGATCTAAGTACTGTTGGCTAAGATTGCAGGATGCATTATGACTTGGACGTTTTCCACCCCCAGTGCTTCGAGATGTCATGTTGACAGTAGCATATAGTAATTCATCTTCGTCCACCAGGATTGGTTCAGGATTCAAACGGTCAAAGACAGACCGCTTGGTCGACTGATAGCAGCATTTGATGACAACTTCATGGTGGTGATTACAATGATGTTGTTGGTCCACTGCTGGACGGGATGGATTTGCAACTTTCCGTTTCTGTATTAAGAGTTCACGGAGGTCACTAACAGAATGAGAAAAAGTTGTAGGAACGTAGTTTTTGATGATATTCGGGACATGGTTCATGTTCTTGAGGTGTCTCATACCTTGAGTGTACAAGGACGTGCTAAGTTGGTTAGCATAAGTCATAGGATCTTTCACCTCAGCATTCTTCCTCTGGTGCAAGTTAGCAACTGGTACAGGTTACCCTTGATACATTTTGTATTTTCCCAAAGTTGACCCTGATTGGCACCTGTTGATATAGGTGTGCAAGTCTGACAGGGGAGCTATTTGTGCATCTACTTGAGATACTAGTAGTTTGCCTTCTCGGGATCTTGAGATAGATAGGGTTGATAAATCCTGCCCTGACCTCTTTGGAGTAGGCATAATACCCTTTTGAGTGGAAAATTTATTCTGAATAGAACCCATCTTCCTGACAGAGATTTGGTTGTCTCTGTTAAGGAGAATAGAATTCCTATCTGAATTAGCAGTACTTTCCACCCAGTCAACGACTCTAGCAGAATGAGGAAAAGCTAAAGAGCGTTTTCCTTGATTTAGTGATTTCTCACTAAACTTCTGGTTTGGTGGCAAAGAGGGAGCCACTAAACAGTATTTCTCTTTACATTACGCTAGTGCAAAAGTATGTATAGGTTGTGCCAGAGCATAAATAGGCATAGGTTGCGCCAAAGCAGGAACATGCGCAAGCTGCGCCGGAGCAGGAACATGCGCAGGTTGTGCCATGAAGGAAAAGGCCAAAGGGCGCTTTCCTTTGTTTTGTCCAGCAGTATGTCGAGACGAAGTCTCCTTCAATTTCAGAGTCGAAAAAGTAGAGAGATTAGCCGAAGGCTGTTTCCCTTAGGTTGCGCCAAAGCAATGATGGGCGCAAGTTGTGCAGAAGCAAGAACAGGTACAGGTTGTACCAGGGAAGAAAAGGCCAAAGGGCATTTTCCTTTGTTTTGGACAGCGGTGTGTCGAAACAAAGTCACCTTCGATTTCAGAATCGGAGAAGTGGAGGGATTAGCCAAAAGACTGTCTCCTTTAGATTGTGCCAAGGCAGTGATGGGCACAAGTTGTGCAGAGGCAGGGGATTGTGTCGTCGAGGACTTAGAAGTCCAAACAGAGCGCGTCTTGCTCTTAACAGCGGCAGCATGCGCTTGGCACCCCCAGCATTGATCATGGCCTCTTAGGCTATCTGGTCGACTTGAACGACCAGGGTCTTCTGCATCTTGCCGATTGACGCGGTATCACATTGAGTTGTCACTTTCTCGTCAGAGGAGAAAGTCGTCCCCAGCAGAGTCGCCATTTTGTTTGCAAAAATAAAAGTCTTATTACAAACCTAGAAAAGAATACAAGAGTACAATTGATTTCTGGAAAAGTACAACTATAGGAATCTGATCAGAAGACGATCACTTTATCCCTTAGACGATGTGATATCGAAGACACAAGCCTCTGGAGGACGCAACAACGCTTTAGCAAGAGATTATGATATTTCTTGATGCCTTGAGATTGATTTGAAACTCTATTTATAGAGTTCTTGAAATAACTGTTTAGCAGTTATTCTGGGTTACGCGTATTTCAGGTTGCGCGCCTCCTATTCACTGGCGCGAACGGTTGCACTAACTGTTATAGACGCGTGACATCATTTGATTGAGATGCGCGTGGTCATGGGCAGTGTGGTGGACATGTTCTACAAAGTTAGTGGCTTGCGTGCCACGTCACTTTGTTCTGAAAACTGTTTGATTACCCTGCACTAGCTTCATTAGGTTGCGCGTGGGCGCAATGTAGCGACTTGTGCGAGCGGTTACTCCACTGCTGTGGATGCGTGGCATCGTTTGATTGAGATGCGCGTGGCCGTGGACTGTGTAGTGGGCACGCTCTGCGAAGTTGGTGGCTTGTGCGCCACATCACCCTGTTTTAAAATAAGAGTTGATCAGGTGGCGCCAACTTGTCAGACTGCGCATGAGCGTAACTCAACAACTGGCGCCTTTGACTAGGTCTTCTATGCTATACTGATTAATTCTCGTACCACACAATGACTTGCGCGAACCAGCTGTCAGCATTAATTACATGCTGATAAAATCTTCTCGAGCGTCGCGTTGCGCAGGATTCGAATAGATTTTCCTTAATCTCCGTGCTGTCAGTTGTCAAAAAATGATGACGGCGTTACAGCTTCTCGGGGAAGTGCGCCACGTGGCGCTCGCGTAACCTGATTCGTGTGCAACCAGATGTTGGCGCAACCTGATGCTGCGCAATGTAATGTTTTGGCACCATCTGAGGATCGAACACTTTAATAGGTGGCGCAGCTTAATTTTTAGCCTCTACAAGGTAAAGCGAGGTAACACTGCTATTATATTCTTTATTATTATAGCTATGACATAGATCACAGTATCACACATGGCAACTATAAAATTTATAAGTGGAGGTCAAGCCACAAATAGACTCCACTGTTTGACGATACAAATTACATGATACTGTCATCTTGTTGCTAACTTTTTTAATTAGATAAATTTTGCTGCCTACTCTATTCACCCCATAGTATTGCGCTTTATAATTCGTTCCTACAATTGGTATCAAAGCGGGTTATACAAGTAAAGTACACTGCTATTATATTATTTATTATTACAGCTGTTACATAGATCACAGTATCACACGTGGCAACTGTGAAATTCATAAGTGAAGGCCAAGCCACAAACAGATCTCCACTGTTTGACGGTACAAATTACACATACTGAAAAACACGAATGAGTTTCTGCTTGAGTATTACGCTTTACAATTCGCTAAATTCCGCTACCTACTCTATTCACCCCCCTCTAGAGTATTGCCCTTTACAATTT
Source organism: Iris pallida (assembly GCA_029216955.1). NCBI lineage: Eukaryota > Viridiplantae > Streptophyta > Magnoliopsida > Asparagales > Iridaceae > Iris > Iris pallida. Next base: position 34,407,760 of record JANAVB010030220.1, read on the forward strand.
GTTCCTATAAATTCTGTCTTAATATCATTATACCAATTTTGCCTTGGCAATATGCAGACAGTATATCGACGGTGTACCATCATTATACCACAAATATGTTGTTATTCTCTAAACTGTTAAGTAATAAATGTTGTAACGGCTAGTTTTATAGTCGTCATTGTGCTTGCAGTACAGCGGCAGTATAATGTATGCACAGTAATTACTATATCTTTGTGAGTTGGTCTTGGATTCCTATATAAACTATTGTTGGTCATTTTATTAATTACTTCCTTAGCCATAAATTTCTACCTACCTACACAAAGCCTCCAACACTCATTAAAACTTTCAATGCCATTTGTAGGTCCTAAAAATCAAGTTGCACCCATCAAAGAAGTCATAAAAATCAAATTATGCATCCTTCAAGTGAACTGCGCAGAAGATAGATTGCGCAATAATTCGATTGCGCAGACTGAACTGCGCACTCATCCAAGTGCGCGAGCTGGCGTGGCCTCGTTATCATTACCTGACAGAGAATCAGAACTTCTGACAACTGACAGCACGAAGAACGAGAAAACTGTTCGTTTATCGTGCAGCACAGCGCTCGAGGACAGCTGTACATGCAGCACAATCTGTCAGACTCTCTGCAGCGCAATCCATCCTAGCGCAGTCCATCCCAGCACAATTCGAAGCTAGCGTAATTCAGGTGGCGCACTCCATCAAGATAACTGACAATGTACACGTGGCCTTCATGCCATCAATTACTCACCATGTGGCAACCGTCTGTACACGATCAAGCGCATTTCAATTAAACAATGCCACGCGTCACATACAGATGGTCCACGATCGAGTAACTGCCTGCGCAGTTCATTGCCTGCGCAATCCAAAGTGTGCACAATCCAACCTGCGCAAGTCAGAATAACTAAAAGTTAGTTATTTCTAGAACTCTATAAATAGAGTTTCAAGTCCTTCCTAGAGGGGATCATACACATACATACACAAAGATCAGAGATCATCACCAGAGATCAGGAGTTCTTGCCAAAGCGCTGCTGTAATCTTCAGAGGCTACCATCTTTAAAGTTCACATCGTCCAAGGGATAAAGCGATCGTCAATCAGGTCGGATTCCTATAGTTGTACTTTCCCAGAATTCTTGTAATCTTCTTTACAAAGTTTGTTGAAATAAAGATCAACTTTTATTTTTGCAAACAAAATGGCGACTTTGCTGGGGACGCCTTTCTCCTCCGACGAGGAAGTGACAACTCAATGTGACGTTGCGTCTATCGAAAAGACGCAGAAGATGCTGGTTGTAAAGGTAATCCAGACGGCCTACGAGGTGATGATCAACTCCAGGACCACCCCTCGCACTGCAACAACTTCTGCCACAAGCAAAGTTCATCCAGTGTGGGTCCCCAAGACTGCTGCACAGTCCACTACCTCTGCTGTTCAGCCTGCTGCGCAATCCACTACTTCTGCTGCGCAGTCCACTGTCTCTGTTCCTAAGACTGCTGCCTCTGTTGCGCAATCAACTACTACTGCTCATGCGCAGTATGCTACTCCCCTTTACAGTGCACAACATACTTCCTATGCTGTCTGTCAAAGTGTAAGACTCTTGTTCCTCTGGCGCAGTTGGCTGCCACTTTGCCTGCGCAATCCACCACTCCAGCAACCAGAGTACAACACAAACACTCTGGCAACAAGACTCATGCTGTGCAAGCCACTGTGACTGAGGCCAGAAGACTTTCTGCAAGAGTTACTCATGCACAACCTGCCAGTGCGCCATCAATCCATGCGCAAACTGTGCCAACGCAGTCCAAAAGAGATGGCCCTTTGGCTAATCTCTCCTCTTCTCATAACAAGGAGAAAAGCTCTGCTCCTCCTCTCAAACACCCTGTTGCTCCTGCGCAATTCACTGGGGATAGTCTTTTGGCTATTCCTCCTCCTCTCCAGAACAAAGGAAAAGGCCCGTTGGTCTTTCCTCAAACTTCCTCGTCCCATGACTTGGAAGACAACAGAGGGAAATGCTCTTTAGCTAACCCTTCTTCACAAAACAAAGGAAAAGGCCCTTTGGTCTTTTCTCAGTCTTCCTCGGTTTTTACCGAAGAAGATCAATCTGAACGTGCTCCGGCACCAGTCAGTACAAGAACTCTTTCCAATAAGGGTTCTTCTTCCCTCATTGCCAAAGGAAAGTGTACTGATCAGAGAGGTATTCTGCCTACTCCGGTAGCAGAGTTCCAAGATCTCCCAACTCTCAAGATATCCCGTTCAAAACAGGAAAAATTGCTAGTGTCTCAGACAGAAACTCCTGGGGGTGAGTTTGCTGATCTAAGAACTTATCTCAATCGACCAACTTCGGTGAAACGTAAACAGCCAATGCCGAAGACCAACCAGCATCAGAAGCAAACTTCCAGGATCAAAAATCCTGACACTTATGCCAATAAAATGAGTACTTCCTTGTACACTCAAGGGACAAAACATTTGAAGAACCGGAAGCATGTTCCGAACATTGTCAAAGAATATATCCCTCGAACTTCTTCTCGTCCCGTTGCTGTTCCCGATCTCCGAGAACACCTCAAGTAAAAATAGGACAACATCTCAACATCCCCAGTGCAACCACTTGGACATCATTGCAATCACAAGGTTGTCATCAAGTGTTGTTGTCAGACAACAAGACGATCTGTCTTCGATCGTCTGAACTTTACAAATTCTGAACCTATGTCGGAAGATGAAGACGAAGTTTTGTACGCTTCTGTCAACATGACTTCCCGAGATACTGGGGGTAGGAAGTGCTCCAAGCACGACAAGCCTCGCAAGCCAAGCCAGCGGTATTTGGATTTACTCCAAGAATCCTCTGATGGAGTATTCCAACATACCCGATCCCGAAGCCGAGACACAATCGGTCAAAGAAATCTTCAAGATCCTTCTGGTCACCCCCTTCTTTCACACTCAGAAGATGATTCTTTCTCCGACTACGATGCATACAGTGAAAGTTCGGAACAGACAGTGTCCTCCACTGTACCTAGAGAAGTGACAGCTTATGTTGTCACTGAAGATCCCGATGCTTCCAGTTCAGCTAGTCAAGAACAACGAATAGCTGCGTTAGAAGACAAGTTAAAAACCATGGCCGAAATGGTTACAAGTATGCATTCTATCATTGCGGCCCAGCATACGGTTCTACCGACCGTACCTCCTACAAATCCTGAAATCATAGCATCGTCGGTACCTGTCAATACAGGACTGGGGGTAGACACTGTGACTCAGCCTGCTCCTTCTACATCAGTGGAAGATGCCAATGAAGCTGTCAAACTACAACGCACTCAGTTCAAAGCTTTCAAAGAAAAGGACAACTTGCAGAGGTTGGGGATCAAGCAACCTTACCCAGTTGAATGGAAGGAAGTCCCGTTTCCTCCGAAGTACAAGATCCCAACAATTTTGCTGTTTGATGGCAGCACTTCTCCCAGTCAGTTCATTAACCACTTTGAGGTTATGACTCTCCAACTTCAACCAAATGACGCTCTTCTTACCAGAGTATTCGTTGGTTGTTTAGCCGGCGTAGCATACGATTGGTACAGAAGCTTGCCCGATGGTTGTATCACTTCCTTCTCAGTTCTGAAGTAAATCTTCTTGGAACGATTCTACGAGGGGATCAACGACATGACCATGTCAGCCCTCAATAAAATTAAACAAAGACACAATGAAACTGCTGAGAGTTTTATTGAAAGGTCCCGTCGGGAAGCTTTGAAAATGCATCCTGGAACTCCGGCCGCTGTCACCATAGACACCTGCAAGGCAAATCTTTTGCCTATCATCAGCATGTGGACGGGATCTACTCAGTTCCAAGACTGGCCATCCTTTATTGTCAACGCTAAAGAAGCTGAAGTTAGCGTCGACAAATTCAAGCAGCTAGGGGTACAAATGTCTAACCCCGATCGGGATGAACACCAGACATCGGGTGGTGGCAATCGCCAGAACAACCGCAAGGGAAAAGAAACTTTGAATATCAACTTGACGAATAAGAACAAAGAATCTCTGGCGGTCAACGTAGCTTCCCCTACGTCCACTTCTACTCCTTCTGCCCCTCTACCAAGGGAACCTCGTCTTAAAGTAGAGTACTCTTTTGACGAGAATGACACCGTGAGCATCTTTGATTGCTTGATCAAAAGCAATAAGCTCCAGCTCCCAGATCCGAAGAAGCCCGATGAAGTCGGTAAGACTGATCATCCTAAGTACTGTGTCTATCACAGGTTCATTGGGCATCCCACTCGAGCATGTTATATGCTCAAAGGCAAAATTCAAGAGCTGGTCAACGCCGGTGTTGTCACTCTACAGCAAGACGAGAAGATTGTTACCGCGAATATGGTCTCAGTTTAATTTGGCGACTTTCCACCGCAGATGGTACAGCACGGTGTCATTCCTATCCCCAAAGCTACTCTTGAGATCGAGAATCTCCCTCCTCCACGAAGTGAAGGTCTTGTCCCCTTGTCTCTTGACAATGGCAAAATTATGTGGATCCATCCGGATTTAGCCTCGGAGTTCGAACTTCCCTCTTCCTCCAAGAAAAAAGACCGCTTTAAAGGCAAGACAAAGATTTGCAATATGGTGTCTTTTGACCCCATAGTTGAAGAGGAAATCTTGTTGGACACCAGATCAGGAAAAGCCTATCTAAAGGATTACCCCGAAGCTCAAGAGAATCCTGCTTCTTCTTCTGAGCCTGCTCCAGTGCAGCCTGCTTCTACTGAGGATATTCCTACTGCATCCTCACCGGTTGTAGAGTCTACTCCTCCCAAGCCGACGGTGGCCGACAAAGGCAAACAACAAGTCCGGTTCGACAAACCTTTGAAGAAGTCATCTCCTTTCGGACTTGAAAAGCCTTACAACTTTGATATTTTGGCTCAGTTAGCCAATACACCGGCCCGACTGTCCATCTTCGAGCTCTTGCGCCTCTCCAAAGAGACTCAAGAAACTCTGAGTGAGGCTCTCATGCAGGCAGAAACTTGTCTAGCCCTGCTAAAGAAGCCGAAAGCAGAACCAGTCTCTTGCCTCCATTGTCATAGTGTGTTGGAGTTAATTCCAAACATAACTTTCACACAGGATGACATGCTGATGGAAGACAACAGGCACGACCATCCTCTCTACTATACTTGATTTGTCGACTCGATGAAAGTCGATCGTATTCTGATAGATCCAGGGTCTGCTCTCAGCATAATGCCGAAGACAATGTTGGATGCATTGAAGATCCCAGTGCATAGTCTTTCCAGTACAATCACCACCATTCTCGGGTTCAACCAGGGAAGGAGTGAACCTCTGGGCAAGATTCGCCTAAAACTCCAAATAGGCAATCTTCGTACAAAGGTGACATTCTACATAATTGACAACCATGGTTGTTCTTATAATACTTTGTTGGGAAGACCATTTTTGCATGAGCATAACATTGTTCCTTCGACTCTCCATCAATGTTTTAAATATGTTGATGACAATGGAGAGGTGCAAAAGGAGTTTGCTGATCTCTATCCTTTCAAAGGCGTCGAAGCATACTGCAACGATGCCCGTATGTATAAGGATGAATTCATGAAGGTAGTGCTGTCTCTGGACACTGAAGAAGAGCAAGAAGCAATGCCTAATGACACCCTCATCATACCTGTTAAAGGGCGTGTTTCTCGTCCTCAGTCTTCCAAGCCACTGGCTATTCACTTGCCAGTCCAGAAGCAATTAACTGATGATGATCAGGATCAAAGGGAGCTCACCTCTTCTGAGCCACTTGTTATAGACTTACGTCGTAACAAAGAAAAAAGGCAGCTCACCTCTTCTGAGCCACTTGTTATTGATTTATCCCATAACAAGGATAAAAGGGAGCTCACCTCCTCTAAGCCGCTTGTTATCGACCTCCATCGTAACAAAGCCAATCCTCCTCCACGTTCTTCTTCTCCCCCTCTTGTAATCAATCTGACCAAGCCTGCTAAGGCTAAAGGTCCTGCTGTAAATACAAATATACAAATCAATGAAAAAGTATCTACTTTCCAGTATACTGTTGTCATTTATCATGCTAAGTGCTATTTGGATATGTTAGATAGCTTTCAATCATTTACGATGGGAGTTGTGCAATCTCTTCAAACAGAAGTCTCATTTGAACACCCAAAGGATTCATATCGTATTGTTCCCGCTCGTAAGAAATACGAGAGTCCAATACTTTTTAGTAAAGGACCAGAACAACAATTCAGCTATACGGATGATAGCAAAAGTAATGACACGGGCCATCTTTAACTCCGTCGTTACAGTCAATAATCAAAAGACATCATCCGAAAGATGGGTTACGACTTCAAGAATGGCCTCAACTACGGTAAGGGTAGAAGAACTCCTATCCGTACGGCTGTGCCGAAAGGGAAGTCAGAGATGTACTACAGCAGGACCAAAAGAGGTCTCGGATATTCTTTACCTCCAGTATTATCCCCAGCTGCTTCTGAATCCAATAGTGAGGAGCGCTCTAACTCTTCTGATTCCAGATCATGGGATTCTGACACCAGCATCGGTCAAGTTCATCGATTGACTGTATCTTCTAACATGGTCTCTGTCGAACTTCCAGAAGGCTATAACGATGACGTTGAAGAAAGTCCCGAAACAGATCCTTGGGCTCAACGAATGGATATCCAATGGGAACTCCTATTCGAACAAAGGGAACCTCCTACTGAAGATTAATTAGTTCAAATTGATGTGGGAGAGAGCGGCTCACCTCGTCCAATATTCATCAGCAAGAACCTTCCAGAGACGGATAAGCAAGAATTAATTCTTCTTATTCAGGAATATATTAATGTCTTTGCCTGGAGCTATGAAGACATGCCAGGTCTAGATCCCAAAGTTGCTACTCACAAATTGAACATCTTGCCGAATACAAAACCGGTCAAATAGCAACAACGACGCTTCAAGCTAGAAATGATGGATGCAATCGACGACGAAGTCAAGAAGCTCATCGCTTGTGGCTTTATCCGAGAAGAGCAGCATCCTGATTGGGTAGTCAATGTCGTCCCAGTTCTAAAGAAAACCGAAAAAGTTCGAGTCTGCATCGACTTTCGGGATCTTAATGAAGCATGTCTAAAAGATGAATTTCTTCTCCCTATTACGGATGTCATGATTGACAACACCTGTGGGTTCGAAAGAATATCTTTCATGGACGGATTCTCTGGATACAATCAGATTCGAATGAATCCCGAAGACGAAAAACATACTTCTTTCTGCACTCCTCGCGGAGTCTACTGCTATACTGTTATGCCATTTGGTCTCAAGAACGCTGGTGCAACATACCAACGAACCATGAGTACTATCTTTCGAGATCATCTGCGCAAGACTGTCGAATTCTACGTCGATGATATCGCTGTCAAAAGTCGTCTAAAGGAAGATCACATCCAAGACTTGAGAACTATCTTCAACCTCATACGCCAACACCAACTCAAAATAAATCCCACCAGGTCATTCTTGGGTGTCTCTAGTGGTAAATTTTTTGGCTTCGTCATTACCTCTAAGGGTATACACGTGGATCCCGAGAAGATCAAATCCATTCAAGAGATGCGTCCTCCACGCAACCTAAAAGAGCTACAAGGATTCCAAGGTCGACTTACGTACATCAGGAGATTCATTTCGAATCTGTCTGGACGCTGCAGACCATTTACTCAACTAATGAAGAAGGGTGTATCTTTCGTTTGGACCGAAGAATGTCAACGAGCATTTGACGACATAAAGCGGTATCTCATGAATCCACCAGTCTTGGTGCCACCAATCTCTGGCATACCATTCTCAATGTATGTCCGTGCTATGGACCATTCATTGGGTGCTTTACTTGCCCAAAAGAACAAAGAAGGCCACGAACAAGCTATCTATTATCTCAGTCGTACTATGATTGGTGCTGAGCACCGTTATAGTCCAGTCGAAAAGAAATGTCTAGCTCTTATGTTTGCTGTTCAGAAGACTCGGCATTACATCATTGGCCAAACTATTCATGTCATATCCAGAGTTAATCCTCTTCGGGTACTGATGAAGAAGCCTAGCACACTCAATTCCCGGCTGGCTACATGGGCCATTCTGCTAGCCCAATATGACATGGTATATGTTCCTCAAACGTCTGTCAAAGGTCAAGCATTGGTGAATTTCTTAGCAGCTCATCCTGTTCCAGAGACATCCAAACTCTATGATAAAATTCCAAACGAGACATTGGAATCTAATGCGATCTCCGAAGAATTTCCTACTTGGCGTCTATTCTTTGACGGTGTATCCAGGATTGGACCCAATGGTGCCATTTTCGCAGGAGTTGGAGTTGTCCTTGTTTCTCCAGACGGGTCAGCTATTCAAAGAGCCTACTCCTTAGATGAGCCTTGCTCCAACAACGTGGCAGAATACAATGCTCTACTCATTGGCCTTCAGCTAGCCAAACAACTAGACGTCGAGTATCTTGAAGTCTATGGTGACTCTAAGTTGGTTGTTAACCAGGTTAGAGGGACTTACGAAGTTCGCCATCAAGATCTAGTGCCTTACTATGAAGTGGCAATCAACATGGCTACATCATTCAAAGCCTTCTTCATCGAATATGTACGTCGAGCTTGCAATACTGAAGCCGATGCTTTGGCCAATCTTGCAGCAGTTTTAGCCATCCCTATTAAAAGACAGCAAGTGGTGGTTATCTCTAATCGGTAATTGTTCTGCATCGAAAACAATCGTAGTATTGAATTCAGTAATCTTACTGAAGTCAATATTATCGGTGAAGATTGGAGAGCTCCTTTCATCGACTTCGTAGTCCATGACATACTCCCTGAAGATCCTAAGGAGGCTACGAGTATTCGTCGGCAGTCTTTGCGATTCTACTACAATCAGACCACCAAAACTCTCTACCGACGAACTTATGACGGCCTACTATTGTGCTGTCTTGCTAGTGATGAAGCAAAGCAAGTACTGCATGAAGCTCACGATGGTGTCTGCGGAGCGCATCAACCCGGTCCTAAACTACAGGATTACATCCGATGCATGGGTTACTACTGGCCCTCTATGGTATCTGATGCCATCGAATATGCGAGGAAATGTCAAGCTTCTCAAATCCACGCAGATTTCATTCATCAACCATCAGAATTCCTTCATCCGACTGCCGCTTCCTGGCCTTTTGAAGCCTGGGGCATGGACATCATAGGTTCCATCAATCTTTCTTCTTCTAGAGGACATCGGTTCATATTGGCAATAACCGACTACTTCTCTAAATGGGCCGAAGCTATACCATTGGCTGAAGTCAAGACCATCAGTGTCATCAACTTCGTCAAACACCATGTCATCTATCGATTTGGTGTACCTCGAAGGATCATTCATGACAACGGACCTCAGTTCATTAGCCAAAAGTTCACATGGTTCTGTGACGATCACCGGATTGACAATGTCGCTTCGACAGCCTATAATCCTGCTGCTAATGGCTTAGCTGAAGCTTTCAACAAGAATATCATCAAGCTCCTCAAGAAGTTTGTGTCTACTAACAAACGAAACTGGAGTGAAAAGCTTGGAAAATGTCTTTGGGCCTACCGCACTACGGTCCACAACCCTACAGGCTGTACACCCTTCTCTTTGGTGTACGGCTGTGAAGCAGTTCTACCCCTAGAACTCCAAATTCCGTCTTTGAGGATTGCTATCGCCAACGAACTCACGACAGAGAATAACGATCTTCTCCGACTTCAAGAGTTAGAAGCGCTCGATGAGAAGCGGCTATTGGCTCAACAGCATATTGAGTTATACCAAGCCCGCATCTCAAAGACTTTTAACTGCAAAGTTAAGGTCAGAGCCTTTCAGAAAGGCGAGCTCGTTCTAACTGTCAGACGTCCTATGACTATGACTCACTCGAGCAAAGGCAAGTTCGATGCGAAGTGGGAAGGGCCATATATTGTGAGCAAAGTCTTTTCAAATGGAGCCTATCAACTCACAGAGCTAGACGGACGAGTTGCAATGATGCCCATCAATGGCAAATTCCTCAAAAGGTATTATATATAAATGTAACAGACATTGTTTGTAATTATCAGACAAATTCATAAATAAAATTCAATTTTATTTCATCCTGAATGATAGTACATAATATCAAGGAAGGTCACTATCATCCTTCTCAAAATTGGGACGCGGGCCACTACCGTCCTTATCAAAAACATGATCAGCAAAAGAGTCGAGAACATTCTTGCTGGAACCCACCAGGAACTTGCAAGCAGCCATCCTCATGGCTTCTTCTTCTTCAGTCTTCCCTGGTTCAAGAAGAAAGTCTAAGATGTCCTTTGGCGGTTTGGGGGCAGACGAACCTTCGCCCGTTGCTATCTGCTTTGGTTGAGCCGGTTCGACTGGATGTTCCTCAGTACCCACTTTCAGCTTCGAGGCGATCTCAGTCTTCTTGGATGCATCTCCAGACGACATCTTGAAAAGTGAAAGTGACCATATTATATGACTTTCTGTTCTATTTATAGACATTCCACAGTTGACGGTTCGTCTTTTCATTACATTTATTTGACGGTTCACCCGTTCATTCCATCCATCCGACCGATCACCCGTTCATTCCATTCATCCGACGGTTCACCCGTTCATTCCATCCATCCGACGGTTCACCCGTTCATTCCATCCATCCAACGGTTCACCCGTTCATTCCATTCATCTGACGGCTCGCCCATTCAATACATTCATCTGACGGTTCGTCCATTCATTTATCTGACGGTTCACCCGCTCGTTACATTCATCCCGACGATTCATTTCGTTCATTTATTTCGTTCACACATTTTGACGAATCATCCAGTTCGTTCTTATCAGCAACTTGTCATCTTTGATTAAGTTGTCTATTGAAATAATGATATTCGATAAATTATATTTGCCACGTCCATATTACCTCTGAGCAGATATAATTGAATATAATTATTTTCCAGAATCAAGAAATATATCATGTCTTGCACCTCTGAATATATTTTATATCGCTATTATTTATATCTGAATAAGATATGCAACAAATAATAGAGCCACCAAAAAATGTCTTTTTATTGATCAAAGATGTAAGACATTATAAAGATACATATTATAAAACAAGAAGATACAGAAAATCTTTCTATTCAGTCGGTGATGTCATCAAGTTAACCATCTGCTGCTTTAAAGATTTCAGTCGTTCCTCACGGGAGTCCATCACGCGTCTCCTAGCTTCCTCCATTCCAGACTTTTCATTAAAAGTCGGTAAAGTCACTAAGCGGCGGGAGATTTCAGCCTGATGAGTCGTGACATGTTCATTTCATTCTTGAGTCAGAATGTTCAGTTGCTGAGTGGCAGCTTGATGCTGTGTGACTTCATCTTCTAGAGTATGCTGAACCAGTTTCAACTCTTCTTGGAGACGGGCAATCTCCTCTTGAAGACGAACAAATTTCGCTTTCAACTCAGTAATTTTCTCCTCCTTCTCTCCAGCAGCAGAGGTGGCTATCTCTGAGAATCATATTCTGAAGCCTTGGCAGTATAAGTGTCTATGAAAGTCTGGAAATTAGCCTTCTCAATGGCAACTTCTTGAGACATCCTTTCAAATTCAGCTTGTACTAAGGATTCCACTTCTCCTCGATTAAGATCCTTGTAAATCTTAACCGATGCTTCAAGCTCATCTAGTATGTGCTCAAGAAAAACAGCTTGAGCTTCATCTCCTTGACCTCGGATGGCATTTATTAAATGAGAGGTTGGGCTTCTAACAGTAGTAAAATCAACAACTTCTTTCTCTAGTACCCTATCTACTAGGGCTTCCAATGCATTAAAGAACAGGTTGCTGAAAGAACTAATGATAAATTGGTTAGTTGCCAAAGCACCAGGGGTAGCAGCTACTCCCGTTGATGACGAAGCAACATGTGCCTGTGCCGATGGACGTTCTTGCACTTGAATAGAGGGTTCTTTAAACAAGGGAGCTAAAGTAGAACTGGTTGCTCCTCCCGGTTGTTCTTCTGCAAGGACAAATGAATCTATCATTGATTGTTGTTGTCATTAAAAATTAATTAAAAAGGATCAAAAGATCAAAGGCAATCTTACCATGACTTGCCCCAGCAACAAGCCTTTTGTCTGTGGGTACAGATTCCAGTCTAGCAGAGGTAGCCTCAGACATTACTGCCTGGCTAGTTTCGGCCTCAGAACCGCCCGACAGATGTCGGCTGCCACTGGCTATTACTGTTATCGGCACTATATCAGTGCAAGGAGGAACCGGAGATGATTCGATTTCTACATGGATAAAAAAAATAAAGATGTCAGTTGTTAATCTATGAAAAGAAGATTAATAATTTCATTTAATACCTTTGGGATCAGTGGTAGTAGCTTCCTCTGGCGCTACTTCTCCACCCATATTCTTTTCAGGAGACACATCCACCTCAACATCCTTTTCAGGAGCTAGTGTCTCTTCAACAACTTCAAGAGATTTATGGACATCAATGACCTCTTCTTGATTTAAAGTATCATCAATAGCCTCTATTGATGTATCTTCAGTGCTCATGCTATCCTCAGGTACTTCTTCGCTGGCAGTAGCAGCGGTATGATCAGCATCTTCTTATAGACCGAAGTCGCAATCATTTAATGCTTCAATCATTAAACGATCCTCCTCTTTGCGGATTGTTCCTGGTGTAACAGGAAGTTGAGTAGTTTCTACCGCCGGTGAAGGAGATCGCAAAGCTTCCTGCTCCTCCTCTACAATATCTTTCCTAGGCTCTGCAGCCTCCTCTCTCTGATCAGTCTCGTCCCTCCGTTCTGGACTAGGAGTCTCCTGCCTAGGCTCAGAGATAGGAGTAGAAGATGACATAGTAATTCCAGTAGCAGTACTGGCCACCACCGAGGACAAGATCACCTTCTTTCTTTTCCTAAAAGCCAGTTTCTTTCGATGAAGGGGTACCTCTGGACTCTCAATATTTACCATATCAACCCGCTGTGGAAGAGAAGTCGGTGTGGTCGCTTCTTCTCGGGTCGACTCGGCCAGTTGCCGAGACTGCGACCTGGTAGTGACTTTCTCTGATGGGTCTAAGAGGAGTTTCTTCTTGGCAACCGGAGAGGAAGGCTCATTAATCCTTCTCTTCCTTTCCCTGGTCGGAGACTTAACAACTTTCAAAGAAATCCTCAGTGGTTCATTAACTTCCTCAGGAAAGTTAGCTTCTGTCACGCCCTAGAACCAGAATACTGGCAAGTAGGGACGGACCAGGCCAGCTACGTATACCAAAGTACTCCAGTACTCCGAAATAACGTATAAGCTGTATAGATGGGGGTTACTACTACAAGCCAACAGTCGATCCTAGGTCAAGCAATCCTAGGTATCTCAATCACAGGCAGTAAACAATGTGCAAGAAGTAAGATCAATTGGAATATAAAATAGTAAAGCGTCCCAAACTATCATATATCAATGATCATGAAGCTAGTAATACAGAGTGAAGACTAGCAAGAGTAATAGTCATACATGATAAGCTCTAGCTATAGTCTAGAATACGCAAATCATGTTCTGGCCCGTAGGCTAAATGTCAAGTCCAAAACATGAGCTAAACACGTGCTCGGAGGCTAAACGCCACAAAAGAATAATGTACATAACTAGTGGGAGAATGAAATAGAAAACCCACTAAGGTACTCTGGTGCTCTGGGTAATCACCAACGAGTGGAAGGTACGGAAGATCCTCCGGGCTCCTCTATCAGATCTGGTCAATGCAAAACCAGTGGGGTCAGACCCCCAATAGCAAGTACCACAAAGGAAGCCAAACTATGAACTAAAACCAGCATGCAAATCATAGCAATGGATAGAGAGAGAGATGAGTAAAAGCAAATCGAGACTCGTGCGCTACCAATGCACTTATCCCGAGAATAAGAAAGACAATAAGTAAAGCAATATGTACCATAAAGTAAAGGACATGTGACGTAATGTAAACTGTGTACATGTAAGAAAAAGGAAGCATGTGAACATGAAACATAAACTAGACATGTGAGCATGTTAAGTAACTAGAACATGTGAGCATGTTATGTAACTGGAGCATGTGAGCATGTCATGTAACTGGAGTATGTGAGCATGTTAAGTCTATATAGAACGACAAATGATTAGATGACTTAGGAAGTATTCTGGAACCCAAGTTACAATCCGTAAACCAAACAAGGACCGGGGTTGTAACCCTTCTCCTGAACAGAACTTTAGTATCTAATCATTTACCGGCAAAAGTAAAGCATAAACAAGGATGTACTGAAATAAACAAATCCGGAAACTGCCTAGACAAATTAGACTAGACTGGACTCCATACAATAGTCACGGCCAAGCAATGAGTACGGCTTTATACATTAGCTAACTAGGGTTGTCACAATCCTAATTACTAACAAATGCAAGTCTGAGAATTCCAAGTCCAGCTCCTGCCTGCTACTACCTGAATGGTCCAAGCCAATGGTAATAGTGGATACATCGCCCAGGAGACAAATGTATCCTATAGTGGTGGGTACATCGCCCAGGAGACAAATGTACCCTATAGTAGTGCAACACTCGACGGTGCGCTGGAAGTGTGCTCATCATGACAGATAGCTTCAAATCCCATGCATATATATATAATGCCAAGACCAAAGGGGCAACAGGTTACTGGGAAATTCTCAATGATCTAAGTAATCAAGCTAGTTATTTAGTCCTTAACATTTTCTTGTTGTATTCCGGGTGTGGCATTCCGCAGAATCCATCCTAGACATGAGACATGCGAGACTGGACAATAACGAAAATGTGCACCATAACAAGCCACAACAAGAAAACATCATAAACTGGAAGCTAGGAGTGCGCTACGACGAGCCACTATAGGGAGTACGCCATGACAGGCCACTATCATGTAAGCAAAGAAAGACATGTACGAGAGTGCACCACGACGGGTCACTAACTAGTAAGCAAAGTTGACATGTACGTGAGTGCACCACGACGGGTCACTATCTAGTAAGCAAAGGAGACATGTAAGAAAAGTACGCCACGACGGGCCACTATCATGTAAGCAAAGAAGGCATGGCAATGATTAACATAGCTTGTAAGAAAGAATCTATCAAAGACATATCATGGCATGTAGGAAATAATAATTAAAGCTAAGTACATTTCATAGAAAATGATTGAACATGTGCTAGTGTCAAGTGTATATAGGGTGTACAAGCATTCTCTAACTATACAAGATCATCTAATCATGTTAAGAAATCATTACAATCGAAGAAAATATCAAAAACGGACAAAAACGGGCAGAAACGGGCAAAAACAGACTAAAACAGCATAAAACGGCATACCGGCGGTATACTGCGGCATACCGGCGGTATACCGGTTTTTCAAACAGCAACAAAATTCAAAATTTTGCCAAAACTTGTTTCGGCCATAAAAATTTCATTTTAAATCGAAATTCGGATTTTCAAAAGTCAAAATTGAATATAATTGAATTTCCTACAACATGGAAGTATTAGTTTTCACAAATCAAAACATTTTATAGATCAATACCTCAAAATATTCCCAAACAGAGGTTCTCGGGACACCGAAACGGGTTCCGATTGCCACCAAACTCAAAATCCATGATATACAAACTATGTGAGGGCCTCATATATGTATATGTGACCAAGATACATGATGGTAACACTAGTATCACTCTTGATACCAAGTTTTCTACTAAGTCTATATTGGGTTTTAACAGAAAATCAAAACCTTGCTTAAACAAATTTTGGAAACATGCATATATACGAGAATCATAAGGAAAACATATTTAACAAAATAAGTTTGGGAAAATTCTAAGCATTTACTACCAAGGGAAATAAAATGACAACAAAAACATTTTTGTTCAAGATTTTGGCAAGATGTACTTGCCTAGGTTAAGCTCCAAGCCTAATCTTCTACTCCTCCTCCTAGGGGGGTTAGACACCACACCTAAGGCCTCAAGGCCAAGCTCTTGGCAAGCTCCAAGGGGGAGAGAAGGGAAGAAGAAATGAAGAGAGAGTGAAGAGAATGAAAAGAGAGAGGAGAGAGAAAGTAAAATGGTATATATAGAAGGGGGAATTAATATTAGCCGTCGGATGGTGATCCATGTGAAGATCTAAGTCAATCCTAACCATCAAAACAAAACCAAATATCCATTGGGTAATAGGGTGCATCTACACTATTCATGAAAATATCTAAACACTATTCATCAAAATATCTAAAATACTATTTACGAAAATATCGGAAACACTATTCATGAAAATATCTGAAATCGAAAATATCTAAAATATGGAAAATCTGTCTAGACGGTATGCCGTCGGTATACTCCGGTATACTGGCGGTATGCCGGCCAAGAAGAAAATCTATAAGTTAGGAAAATTTTTAAAGCATTACAAAAACCAAGAAAATATAAAATACACTACAAAATACGTATCTGTATATACCGCATGATAAAGCTCGATCTCTTTAAGCTTGTCTTCGAACTGAGCCAATATCCCGTTGGCTATGCAGTTCCACCTTCTGTTGTCTGGATTCACCAGACCGGTCAGCCGAATGTCCTGATCCGGGTATCTGCCCTCAACCTTTGCGTATTCATTAGCAAAGATTGGTGTCCTCATCGGCAGCAACAAGAAAGAGTTCTCTGGAGGGATGCAGCCTGGTTTCAACCCTCTGAGTAAAGTGCTATGTCGCTCAGAGGAGCTATAGAACATGTCTTTGTTGTTTGGTCCTTTCTTGACACAAATCTTTCCTGTCCGTGCCTGCTGGAGGGGAGTAATATCCCAGTCCATCCTCCTGGGATGGCTTGCATGGGCATAGCGGGCTAGAGGGAGGCATCTAGCAATGTCTGGTAACAGGACTAGTTTCTCCTTTCTTTGGAAGAGTCTCTGCTCAACACGGGGTCTTGGCTGAGAACTCTTGTCGATGGCTTCGCCAAATAAGAACATGGGTTTCTTATGGGTAATGGCGTCAGCAGACTGCAGGGGCTGCCCATTTATCAGACTTAATAAAGTCTCATTGTCCTGAGCTACCAAGATGGCTTGGCGGGAGGATGGCAGAGCATATTGTGGAAAGAGCACATGGGACAAATCTTCTTTAAATTTCGGCTCAGCAAGGGACCCTACAAATATTTCATACTCTGGGTCCTCTCTGATGTTAACTGCATCAAACAAAAAAAACAGAATTCAGTACAAGTAAAATCAAAGATTCTGTCAGCAAATTGCGCAAGCATCAGATTGCGCAAGTATCAGATTGTGCAACAATAGATTCTATGTGCAAACTGTCCAGTTGCGCCAACTCATCCTCTTGCGCAAGTCATCAGATTGTGCTGAATAACTTGCGCAAAGCATCAGTTTGCGCTGGACAGCCTTGCACAAATCAGCAGACTGTGCTGACTTTTGCCAGCACGTTCTAACCGATTGCGCAAGAAAATAGTCTTCATAAAAATGAAAACTATTGAGTTTTTACAACCGAAACCCTAAACAGGGCGGCGCAGTATGACCAAATCTCTAAAAAGAGACAGGTTCGAAGGATTAACAGTGTTAAAGAACCCTAAAAAGGGTCTTTCGATCGGGTTTACTACCTTGCAGTGCTGGGTGAGCAACTTCATGACGAGAAGGGCGCGACGCGGCACGAGTCGAGGACTCGGCGGGGGCCTTGCCTTTCTTGGCGGCGGAGCGCTTTGGAGCCATTGAGATCGACGGGAAGAAGAAGAGGAGTCAGGAAAGCTCGGGAAGTTTTCTCTTTCGAAAGTTTAAAAGCATGTAAAGAATGGAAGAGAGAGAACTGAGAACTATTTATAGTTTTCCAAAATAAACAAACTCCTCAGATTGCGCCGAATAAACAGGTGCTGACTCCTCCGATTGCGCAGACAGGTCATCATATGCGCAACTTGATTTTAAAATCAAAATTCAAAGTATTTCGAAGCTTTGACTATCTTCAAATTTCGAAAACTTTGAAGGGGGTCTTGTAGGTCCTAAAAATTAAGTTGTACCCATCAAAGAAGTCATAAAAATCAAATTATGTATCCTTCAAGTGAACTGCGCAGAAGACAGATTGCGTAACAATTCGATTGTACAGACTGAACTGCGCACTCATCCAAGTGCGCGAGCTGACGTGGCCTCGTCATCATTACCTGACAGAGAATCAGATCTTCTGACAACTGACAGCACAGAGAACGAGGAAACTGTTCGTTTATCGTGCAGCACAGCGCTCGAGGACAGCTGTACATACAGCGCAATCTGCCAGACTCTCTGTAGCGCAGTCCATCCTAGCGCAGTCCATCCCAGCACGGTCTATCCCAGCGCAATCCGAAGCCAGTGCAATTCAGGTGGCACACTCCATCAAGATAACTGACAATGTACACGTGGCCTTCATGCCATCAATTACTCACCATGTGGCAACCGTCTGTACACGATCAAGCGCATTTCAATCAAACAATGCCACACGTCACATACAGATGGTCTACGATCGAGTAACTGTCTGTGCAGTTCATTGCCTGCGCAATCCAAAGTGTGCGTAATCCAACCTGCGCAAGTCAGAATAACTAAAAGTTAGTTATTTCTAGAACTCAATAAATAGAGTTTCAAGTCCTGCCTAGAGGGGATCATACACATACATACACAAAGATCAGAGATCATCACCAGAGATCAGGAGTTCTTGCCAAAGCGCTGCTGCATTCTTCAGAGGCTACCGTCTTCAAAGTTCACATCGTCCAAGGGATAAAGCGATCGCCATTCAGATCGGATTCCTATAGTTGTACTTTCTCAAAATTCTGGTAATCTTCTTTACAAAGTTTGTTGAAATAAAGATCAACTTTTGTTTTTGCAAACACCATTATTCATTGTGCTAGAGTAAAATTGAGTTGTACTCTGAGATCTTCACTTGTTTGAAGATAACGACTTCTTTGTTTGAGGTTGAGTTAAACGAGCGCTTTGCATCAAAGCTCGTGATTGTAAACTATTGTTCAATGGATTAGAAAATAGAGAGTTTCGGGACTGGATTATCTCATGGTGGTGACAATGATAAATCAAGCGTTTGATTTTTTTTTTTTTTTTGCATCTCTCTTAGTTACTCTTTATATTACTTGTTTGTGTGAATTATTTACAAATCCCTATTTAGCCCATGTAGGCTTGCCTATATGTTGATCTTGTATGTTCAGCACTCGTGTTCCAAGGACTCCTCTAGTTATGCAAATTCTTATTGCACAAGGATGTCTTGAGTGTAAAATATCGGATCCATATTGTCATGCCCCGCTCCCGTAGGAGCGATCGTTCTCGCTAAGGCGTGATGCCGCACGACCCTAGATTACACTGGTGCAAGGCGGGTTCCATAACGGCCGATTACAGTGGCTTCGACGGGGTCGTCGCACAGAAGTACCAAGCAGAGACATTGAATATGCCATTGAAAATTTAGTACAAAACACGTCATTCAAAAGATGCATTTTATTGATATTGAAACAAGGATTACAATAGGACGCAAGGCCAAGATTACAAGTCACTCAAGCTCACTCTTCTTACATTACAAGTCACTCAGCTATCTCTCATCTCTCAATACAAGTCTTGAACGAACGGATGCTTCAGATAGGCGACGTCCATACATTATGTCCCGTATAAGTTAAAACTCCACGTGACCGCACGCCTCGAATCGCCAAAGAACTTCGTGCCTCGACGCATCCAAGCGAGCTCCGCGCCACGAGCTTCTACCTGTGCCTGCACATGAAACTGTGTGGGTGTCAGTACTCAACTGTACTGGTGGAATGAGCTCTTCGTCCACCCATACAAAACTAACACGTTAATTTACTTTGTGCATGTAACCCTCGTTTCTCAAATTTTTTTATTTTATTTTATTGTGTTTGAAAGTAATTTATTTTTGAAACTTTGTAAAAGATATTTACTATTTTTTCTGCATTTCAAAATGTAGTTTGTAATTAACGGTTTGAAAGTACTATTTAGTTTTAATAAATTTTTGTTCTTAAAATTTTATTATTAAAATTATAAAGTTATTTATTATTATGTTTGGATTTTTAAAAAAATATCGGTTTTGAAAATAGTTTGAAAATCATGTTTATTTTTGGAGCAATAAAAAGATTTAGTAACTTATTTTGAATAAGATTTAGATTTATAAAGTATACTTTACCTTATTTGATAACATCAAACATTATTTAAAATACTTATGGTGACTAATTGTGGCATTAAGAATTATCTAATCTAGATTTGAAATATTATTTGATTTAACGATTTATCTATTATATGATTTAAATTGCTTTGATAAATATAAAATTTATCTTAAAGTTATTATGTTGAATTTGATTTGGATTTAGATTTGGATTTGAATTCATATGATTTGGATTTAAATAATTTATTTGATTTAAATTTATGGAGAGACTTGTTCATTAGAAATTCTAATCCTATTTGAATCATATCTAGTATTAGATAGATTATTTCTTATTTGAACTAATCATATTCCTATCCAAATTAGTTGGTAATCCTAATCATATCTTTATTGATTGAGTTCTAATCATATCCTAATTCACTAATTGCTTTCCATTATCTATATATATTGAACCTATAAAATAAAATCATCTCTCGTACCTTCTTTTCCAAAATTTCTCTTTTTTCGTCATAATTATCCCAAATTTGTCATAAATTCAGCCTTCCTTTTCAAATGTTTTACCAACTTCGAAGGGCCATAACTTCCAACTCCGGACTCCGTTTGACCTCTAATTTTTTTTGTTGTAACCGTCTTGAGGTATATTTTCTGAATATAAAATTTATTTTCAAATAATTTTAACCTAATTTTCTGGAAAATTCCTGGAGTGTCCGTTGTCCGAAATTTGACACGTTTTGGTGTTTTCGAGATTCCGAGAGAACCAGGAATCGGAATCACGATCCGTTTGAAGTTTCGGAACGCTGATTAAAAAGTACACATCATATATTTTTCTCAACAATTTTCCAAAATATTTTATTTTTGTTTTTATTTTAGAGGCCCGTCTCATCAATTGAGATCATCTTGCGTATTTTTGGCATCTACGACTATTTGTGCTAACACAATCATACTGTGCGTCAACTGCAACCAACTCAAGGCAAGTTTTACTGTAGCATTATCTTACCTTTATTTTGTACTGCTTGTATCTTCACATCTTCTTTTCACTGTTACATCTTTATATTTCATGTTGTCACTGCTTTGACTGATCATGATTACCGCTTGTGCACGAGAGTTAGAGTTGTTATAATGTACATGTTCATGCCTAATTTCTAGTTTATCGTGATTCTCGTTTGTCTTGTTGTTAATGTTAATCGTGTTGGACATGTACATGTGAGATAGTCGGGAGGGGGAATACAACTAGTATGCATGTGGTCTACGCAATGTATAATTTCTCCCAATGTCAATGTTGATAGCAGTCATTGCACCTCACGTACCGACTGCCGAATGTCCTAACCCATCCACATGCGGAACACTTGTATTCTAAAACACACAGTACACGTGACCTCTTGTTGCTATATTGTTCATTCGTTTTCTTTCCATTGAGTCGACTGTCATGTTGTTTTTATGTTATAGCTATACTCTTTCATTTCATGCATATAGTTCGTTCTCCTTATTATTATTTCCTTCATGCTTGTATATTATATTATATAGTATGGTGTTATGGTGAGCTTGGTCCATTCCTGACTGAAAACCTATTTTCTCAGTTGACAGATTCTTGATGACTTGCTCTCTTGCTTTGGGTTTCTTCGGATGGAGTTAGAGACATCTTGGAGGCCAAACATAGATTCTAATAGATAGTTTAGATTTGTTGTATTAGAATTTTGTGAGACATTGTATTTTGTTAAATATAAATCTTGTAAATTTTATAATTGATTTAGAAATGTAAATGCGCAATAAAATGATATTTTTATGTGATATGAGCATTATGGCTAGACAGCGTACTACCGTCGACACTGCGATGTAGGCTGGACTTGGACACGCACTCGTATCCCGAAAAGCGGGTGCGGGTCGTGACAGTGCAACATAATCCCTTTATGATTGTCTTTCTACTCTTGCCTTAGGATCAATTTTAGGACAGACGCCTTGGCCTATTTTGTGTGTCTAGACCATCCCGTGCCTGCAAACACGTTAACTCATATTTTTGTCTCTAGACCCTTCTCGTAACAACAATGTTAACCAATCAAGTCGTGCTTACCTTTCGGTCCATAATCAGAGACGCAACTATACGATAAGACTCCATTCCCATGTGACCGTGCTACAAGTCCTTATTGAGGACGTGCCTCGCAACTTAGTGAGACTTAACCATATCGCCGCCTCGCGGCCCTTGTTACTTTGATCACCAACTGACCCAATCGAGACTTGTGAACTTAGTGTGTGAGCCCTTCAACCAATAATAATAATTCAGCATGATTGCTATTAGTATTAAAGTCGTTGTCATGTTATTAGTATAATTACTATCAATAATTATAGATAAATAAAAAGATTCATGGCATGTGTTAATAGAAGGCTTGTGTTAAGTAAAGGGGGAAAATGAAGTACAGGTTCTGCAAATTTCGCATTTATAGGGTCTATAATACAAAGTCACCATTTCAAACTCAGGTTTAACCCGACCAATTCCTTTGTATGCGAACCATAGTGCTACTGTGAGCTGCTCTCAAGGATCAAACCAAAAATTCAAATCTGAATTTTCAAACGGCCAACCCCTTTTATTTCAAATCACCTCAGGATTAGATTCATCTGTTCAAAACAAACCTCTCCTCATCCGAACCTGGCCCCCAATCAAATCTCAGATTGACTTGAATCTGATGAAATCCTATCTAAACACCAATATATATAGGAAGAGAGCAGTCGACTCCAAGCTCTCGTCAAACCCTAACCTTTCTATACCTCAATTACGTGAAGTCGCATGATCAGCTAAGAGGAGCCTACGAGTTCAATAACAGATATTTTCTCTATACTCCATATCATGAAATTCTTAAAACCAGATTATATTATCATGGTTATTAGGGAAAGAACAACTTGTGTATTCAGCAATGAATAGGAGACACTAGGGAGTTGGGGTAAATTGATAACAAAGATGACACTTGGTATCGGGTAATATAATACCCAATTTTTTAAATGAGGGTAATTTTGAAATTTTGTGATTTTAATCTTTTAATAGTGATATTTAACTCATGATATAATTTTTGGTAATTTTTAAATTATTTTAAAACTATTTTAAATCATGACTTATGATTTTGGTGTTTTGATAGTGTAACACTAGAGACAGCCTAACCTAGAGCCTAGCCATGTGATTAGGGTATTTCATTTATCATTTCCAGTTCGAGGGTACTTTTGTCATTTTGAATTTAATTGAATTTAATATATATTATTTGGAATTTAATGTATTATTAAGAATGGTGTGATTTTAATATTATTTAATTGATTGCCATGTTTTGTGATTAGCCTAACTTGGTTTGGACCTAACCTAGATTAGTCATAGCTAGTCTTAGCTAACCATGGTTAGTGATAGTTAGTATTAATTAGATTTATTAGAATTTTCAGTGATTTTTAGTATATTTGTTTTGGTGCTATAGTTGACTTTGCCTAGTGTTGACTAGGAGACTAACCTAGAGACTAACCTAGGTCATGACCACTTGGTTAGGTTAAGTAACCTTAGCTTGACCTAAGTTAGTGAGGTTTAACTCATTGGAACTTGTTTGGAGAGATTAGGAATTGATTAGGCTAGAATGGCTTGTGACTTCATAAGTCATGACTAATGACTTGAGCCTTAAAGCCCATAGGCCCACACCATGTAGCCAAACCCTAACCCTAATCAGCCCATGGCTGGTCATATTGATCCCCCCTCTATTTAATGCTTCTCAAAGTTAGGGCTAGCCTCCATTAGGATTTTTGGCAAGTTTTAGAAAGAGGTAAGTCTCCATCTTCATTAAATCCTAGAAAATCCATTTTAATTCCTTTTTCACCCAAACCAATTGCAATGGGTTCTAATTTTTCTCTACTTGCTGTTGGTATCAAGTAATCTCAGCTTGGGAGCAAATTGGAGGAGTTGGCTATCAAGAAGAACACCTCTTTGTGGAGCTTTTTGAAGGATTTGATACATATAGGTAACTTCCATTCCATACCATAGAATCTTGATTTTATTGCATGTCTAAGGAGCCCTAGGCCTAACCTAACTGTAGGAATAGGAAGCCCTAAAATTTGTGTCCATTTCGTGTCCTATTTGGACACGTATCAGTGTCACATGGCATGTGTTTGATGAAATGCCCCAATGGACATTTCGTGTGATTTTTAGGAAAGTGTTTGAATAGGAAATTAGGTTTAGGTGTCGCTTACATGATTCTTGAGTCCTTGTGTGATTTTTGTGTCGTATTGAGTCTGCACAGACATGTGTACACACGGTCGCGCGCGTGCACAGGCACTGTGCATGCCCTGCATTTCGGGGGACACAGCACCCTGGATACGATACGTCGACACGTGAAACTCGACGTGTGGCATGGGGCTGACACTGACATGGGGCTCCCCAAGTTTCAGATCCCCACGTGTCGTGTCGGACATGCACGAACGGGTGCACTGAAAATGTACTGTGCGGGCGGCTGTCCTTTTTGAGCACTGATATGCGTGTCGTATCGCACGCACGCGTATCGTGGACATGTGGCAGGGTATCCTAGCCCTAGCCCTATACTTGGTCGATACTTGGACACGACCACGTGGTCTGTGTCGTGTCGTGTCGTGTGCACGGACACTGTGACCACGTGCACGATTAGTTTCCTGCTGCACTGTGTCCAGTTTCTGATTTTGGGTTTTAATGGATTAGACACGTTTGTGTCCACTTGGGTGGACACAAACTTATCATATGACACGTACACAATGTATATTCATATTACCAACCTTTAAATTGGTGTTTAGTTTGGTTTATTTGATCATTTCTCAGTTTTCCCCTTTTTCTGAAACCTCAATATCAGTTTCATTCCTATTTTTTTCCGATTTTCTAATTCGTTTTGAGCATCCTATTTAACCTAGTTTACCTGTTAATTAGTGTGGTTTAGGACCATGATTTGGTTCACCTATGTGTTTGCTAAGAGTGTGATGATTTTGGGTTAAATTGGTTGTGGGTTGGACAGAAAACTGGGTGTATGTGTTGAACTGAGATTTGGGTTTTGTTTGAACTGTTTTTGATTCAATATATTAAATCTGAGTTGATGAACTGTTTTTAATGGTTCTTCAATATTTTAAATCTGGGATTTCTTCCTTAGTAAATTCTGAGAATGCAATGTGGGTCTATGAATTGGGTTTTGGTCGACTGAACTGAGATATGGGTTCTTCATTGTTGCCTAATATAGTTCACTATTTGTTCCTAACTGTTTTTGCCTAGCACCTACACACACACATACATGTTACACACACACACACAAGCTCACTCACTGTTAGCCTATGTCTCACTGTTTCACACACACATGCTCTCATGAATATTCCTACACACACACAAGTCACACACACACACATGGCATCACTCACACCCTAAACTCTATCACACACTTGAGTTCACTCTCTCACATACCCATGACACACACACATTCATTTCCCATGTATATATATATGTGTGAAATGTATATATAGATAATTTATGTATATGGTAGGTATTCCTATATGCTAATATGTGTACCATATTATAGTAATATGGATATAGATATTGTATATGTGATATGCATAGGAGCCTATATATCAATATGTGTATTCTTATATTAGATTGTAAATATATCTATAAGGGTATCATTTTAGTTTAATGATTGACTTGTGTATAGGTGATTTGTAGGTTGGTTAGGCATGGTATTGCCTAATAGCCAATGGCCTAGTCTCTTAGCCTATGGCCTATGTGAGTGTCTGTGTGTCAGTGTAGAGTCTAGATTAGACTTGTTTAGTCTAGTTAGACTTAGAATGGCCTTGTTAGCCTAGTATAGACTAGTTTGACATAGGTTTGACTTGGTTGACCTAGTTTGACTTCTAGGATTGACCAGAGTTGACCAAGAGTTAACTTTGGTCAAGATTGACCTAGATTCATGTAGTATGCATCGTAGTGCATCTTATTACTATTCTGGACTTGTTGTGACTTGTGCTGTTCTAAATAGCAGCCAGACACCACTCCTCGGACAGTACTTCATCTTGGACATTCAGTTAGCAGGCGAGTATATTTTTTGATCTTTTCATACTTACCTGGATTATATTCTTGCTCTAGATTACTCTACTTGATGCTGACACGTATCTTCACGGATTAGTACTATATGGATCCTTTCCTGAGATGTTATCCCTCTACGGGTGCATTGGGTATTTTATGTTCATGTACTTTATCATGTGCATCAGGTACTCCTTGTACTCGTACTAGTTCATATTTTTACATGTTCTCATGTGCCTCATGTACTACTCATTACATGAGTCACGTATCTTTAGCTGTATTTATGTGCTTATAACGTAACTTGAATGGATCCTTGTGTATTGATTGGGGCGGGGTGAGTAGAATTGGTTATGTGATCATTATCCCCAGTAGCTGTATAAATGTGCCTCTTAGTTGTATTCATGTGCCCCTAAGCCGTTTACATAACCATATTGTACTCTAAATCACTTAGCTACTTACAGTCTCTATTTATCATGTATTTACTTTCAGTTACAAATATCTCATGTTTACTCGTACTTCCTTTTCAGTACTTTCTGTATTTTACTCTATTGCATGATTTATACTCCTAACCTGTTATAAACTGTTGAGAGATATGTGCTCGCTTCCGTCCTGACTGGACCTGTTGAAAATTTTACAGTGAATGATGAGGCTCTGGTGTCTACCCCTCTTGGTGCAGCATTAGACATCACTAGTGGCTTGGACCTACTAGCAGTTGATGATACTTCCCTAGATTAGGATGTCTTTATCTTTCTGGATTCTGTATTGAGTTTCTGAGAACTTATTTGGATATGTACTTGTCACGACCCGATACCCAAATTGTTGGGCCGGGCCGAGCCATGTCCAGCCTACGCTTGGTCAAAGCGTAGTAAGCTGTTCTAAGAATAGACAATAAAGAATCTAAGCAGCTAACAGTTCTAAAACCATATTTAAAGTTCATCACAACACAGCATCTATAAGCGAAGGTAACATGAGCACAGACTTACAAAGTATCTAACTGGAGACAAAGTCCAGTATCCAAATATAAGTATAGACAAAGTCTAGCCTCAAAACACAAGAAAAATAACTAAGCAAGGTTCCCCGCTGGGGCCTCTTCTGGAGCTAAGGCCAGGTCCTCAATGCAGTACCATAATATGTAACACACAGCGTTTCCTTCTCGAAAAGTATACCTACAACGTTATCCTGTCAGGACGGGAGCAAGTACTAAATCTAGCAAACTAGCATATGAAACATGGAAATGAACATGAGAGGAATAACTGGAAAGCATGGCATCACTCAATCTATCATGGCAAGGACACACGTGTCATATAGACAGATGTATATGTAATATTTAAAACTGTAGCAAGTACGTGATCGGTCAATAGATGTAAAATGTGCTGGAGGGCACATAATAAAATGTACATACGTACAAGTTAACAAGCATAAGTGTACATCCGTACAGACATGCGGGGTAATGGCCTGCGACAAGGTATGCATATAGAATGCGACCGAGCTCGCTACTGTAGGGGGGTCGTGATCACGTACAATACTATCAGTTTCCCCATAACCCATATTCTAATCATGTGAGAGATACATCAAGACTGTTCTAAGCATGGTAGTAACTGAAAGTACAACATGTAAAGATCTAACTTGATACCCCAAGGATCAACATTTAACATGGTGGGGTTTGTAGTTCATTTATGTGACAATATGTAAAGTTCGTAGAAAGTACTTGCCTCTAGCAAAGCAAAACAAAATAAGCTGCGATAACAGTGCTATGGATGTCCAGTAACTCGTCGCTGTAGAAGTAAATATAACAACTTAGTTTTACACTAAGCTAAAACACTAGGACACTAATTGGTAAAACACGACTTGTGATTGGGCACTTAGCCAAAATGATGACTTGGCATAGGAGACCAATGTGGGGTGACACACTATGTTAACTAACTTTCTAGGGTCTTTACACTAGTGAGGGATGGGGTTCAACACGACTAAAACTCCAAATAACACAAAAAGCTACAAGTCGTAATTAATCAATAAATAAATCAAAAGATCATTGTGTTCTAACAATTTTTGAAGTAGACAAAAAGCCTAGTTTTTCTTAAGATAAAGTACCAAGGTGATCCTTGTTAATCATATAAATTTATTATAATTTTTCTAGAATTTATTAACCAGTACAAATATTTTATAAAAATTAGTTTTCCTAAGTATACAGAAAATGAGTTTTGGTTTCATATGCCAAACTAGTGGCAAAACAGTAAATTAAATACTACAAAAATTATACTAAATTAGCTAACTTAACATAGTATCTAAAAACTATTTTCCCATAATTTTAGCAGTACTCTAAGTATTTTTAGAAAATCAAAAACAGCAATGCACACAATAATTAATTATCTGCGTATTTTGTCCATGTATATAATTTGAACCAAAGTTCAAATACAGGACCCAAGGCCATGAATCAAGTCCAATATGACTTGTACAGGTCTTGAATGTGTGAAAACACATTTGAGCCCAAATACCCATGCTAGGCTTGGACACCAAATGGTTGCAGTAAATTAAATACAATAAATACAACTTGGTAAAAGTACAAAAATAATATTAATATTTTAAATAAAGTCCAAAATAAATATATACATACATATGTTGAAAGTACATATATCTATGTATAGGGAAAATACTTAATTGTAAAGTATCTATATATATATACAAATATATATATATATATATATATATATATATATATATATATATATATATATATATATATATATATACAAGAAAATTCTTATTTATAAAGTGTATATATATATATATATATAATATATACATACACAAAAAATATATACATATATACAAACATATATACATAAAATTTACTAACTATAAAGTATATATACATATATATAAAATACTGTTAAAAACAGTATACATATATATACATATATTAATACATATATACATATACATATATATATAAATATATATACAAAACAAAAGGAAAAAAGAAAAGAAAAAGGAAAATTGAAAAAAGAACAGCGAGGGGGCTCGAACTCGAGCCAGAGAAACGGGAGGGGGGTTTAATCGGGTCGGGCTGGCCAGGGGGTCATCCCGAGCTCAGTGTTAGGGTTAGAGTTGTTTTAATTTTATTTAGGTTCGAAATGGATTAACATAAAAAAATAAATATAAAAACCATCCTGTGTCCTGACAGTTAAGGACACAGGTATCCTCGTGTCCTTGGCCTGCACGACACGCACGAGTTCAATCTCGCGTGTCCAGTTCTATCAAAGTATTCGCCAGGACACGGCGAACACTCCCGACCCAACACGAGACACGCACGACACAGGGGAACACTGACACTCACGTGTCCGACGAGTTGAAGGGTGATTCGAAGGTCGGGGATGGCGGAGGAGACGTCGGCGTCACGGCGCTCCGGTGGCGCTGGGCGCGGCTTGGTGCGGCGCGTCGAATGGTGGTGGTGGTTGGCGGTGAAGGTCGACGGTGGGGCTGGGCGGAGTTCGTCGGAGTAGGGTTAGGGTTTGGGAGTTCGTCGGGGAAGAATGGGGCAGCGGTTGGTCGTGGGGGAGATTTAGGGTTAGGGTTTTGATCAGGGGAGTGAGGGGGAGTTTTATAGGGCTTTGGAGGCGGTGGGGGCAGCCGGGAAAGGCGGGGGGCAGCGGTCGTAGTCGGTCGGGGCAGTCGTCGGGGGTGGGTGAGAGCTGGAGGAGAGAGAGAGTGACGTGGGGGGGGGTTTAGGTTTAGCAGTTAGGTCCCTCAGGAATTAGGAAATTGCACTCCGTATTTAAAACAATCCATAAATTACAAACTAATATACTAACAATTCAATTAATTGCAAAACACTATTAAAACAATTTGGAAAATTACAAAATACTATTAAAACATTTAAATAAATTACAAAATGATATTTTTTGTATTTAAAACTTATTAAAAATTCGTTTAAAAATTCTAGAAAAAATTCTAAAATTTCCTAATAATTATTTAAGGCTATAAATGACATTAAAAATTTAATTAGCACTAATAAAACTAAATTTGAAAAACATGGGCTTACAAGTCTTTTCTCCTTGAAAAATTTTGTCCTCGAAATTCACAAGGATTGAAAACCCGACAATATTCTAACATAGCAAGTAATGCAACAAAATGACTAAGGCTGCGATCGAAACTAACCTCTAAGGTATCAAGCGGGAACGGGTGATTCCCTCGCAGCGGTTGGATCGAACAAGTAAGGGAATCTCTCCCTCATGTCCGACTCCCTCTCCCAAGTAGATTCACCTGGGGAGTGACGGCTCCAAGCTACTCGTACAAGGGGTATAACCTTGTTCCTCAGCCTCTTCTCCCTCCTGTCTATTATCTCCTCTGGCTGCTCAGAAACTGTAAGGCTCGGTCCGACCTCCAACTCTGAATGATCTAGCACATGACTGGGGTCTGGAACATATCTCCTCAGCTGAGATACGTGGAAGACGTCGTGAACTCCTGCTAGGTTGGATGGAAGTACAACCCTGTAAGCTACCTCTCCGATCCTGCCAAGTACCTCGAACGGCCCGATGTATCTGGGGCTCAGCTTCCCTCCTCGTCCGAACCGGATTGTCCCTCGAGTAGGTGATATCTTCACTAGCACCATATCACCGTCTGCGAACTCCATCGGCCTGCGACTAGCATCAGCCCAGTGTTTCTGCCTGTCCTGAGCTACTCTGAGCCTGTCTCTGATCATCTCGACTTTCTCTGCTGCATCCGTGATCATCTATGGCCCAAGCATAACTCTGTCTCCGACATCATCCCAAAAGAGCGGTGTGCGACATCGTCGTCCATAAAGCGCCTCGAAAGGAGACATACCAATACTGGCCTGGTAGCTGTTATTGTATGAAAAC
The DNA here is from genome assembly GCA_029216955.1 of Iris pallida. Classification (NCBI taxonomy): domain Eukaryota; kingdom Viridiplantae; phylum Streptophyta; class Magnoliopsida; order Asparagales; family Iridaceae; genus Iris; species Iris pallida. Next base: position 34,438,692 of record JANAVB010030220.1, read on the forward strand.
TCTACCAAGTGCAGATGGCTCTCCCATGATCCTCCGAAGTCCAGCACGCAGGTCCTCAGCATATCCTCCAGTGTCTGTATCGTCCTCTCGGACTGCCCATCTGTCTGTGGGTGGTACGTCGTACTGAACTTGAGCCTACTGTCCAACTCCTCCTGCAAGCTCCTCCAGTAGTGGGATGTAAATCTGCTGTCTCTGTCTGACACGATGCTCACCGGCACTCCGTATAGGCGAACTATCTGCTGCATGTATAGCTCCGCCAACTTCTCGGTGGAAAGCCCCACCTTGAAGGGTATGAAGTGCGCACACTTCGTCAGCCTGCCTACGATGACCCAGATGGCATCCTTCCCTCCTTGGGAACGAGGAAGCCCTGAAACGAAGTCCATCGTAATATGTTCCCACTTCCACTCGGGAATGGGTAATGGCTGCAACAAACCAGCTGGCCTCTGGCGCTCCGCCTTGACCTGCTGGAAAACTAGACATCTCGAGATAAAATGCGATACATCCCTCTTCATCCCGTGCCACCAAAGATGTTCCCGCAAGTCACGGTACATCTTGTTAGCACCAGGGTGAATAGAATATCTCGATCGGTGCGCCTCCTGCAAGACTGCCTCTACTAGCTCTCCCTTTGGCACACACAATCGGCTGCCATGCCTCAGGGATCCATCCTCTGCTATAGTGAAGTCATCCAGCAATCCAGCTAATGCCTGGGGTCGAAGACTGTGAAGGCTCTCATCTGTAGACTGTGCCTCCCTGATCTGCTCCATCAAACCTGACTGAATGTCAAGCACCATCATCTGTATCACTGATCCTGGCCGAACTACCTCGATACCGAGCTTCTCCAGATCCTTCCGCAAATGTCGATCAATCATCAGATACCATGCCATCGGATGCCTGCTCAGCGCATCCGCCACCATATTTGCCTTCCCGGGGTGATACTGTAAATCGATATCGAAGTCCTTCATCAACTCCAACCATCGTCTTTGCCTCATGTTCAGCTCTTTCTGCGTGAACACATACTTCAAGCTTTTGTGGTCAGTAAAGATTTCCACACGCTCTCCGTATAAGTAATGTTTCCATAACTTGAGTGCAAAGATCACCGCAGCTAACTCGAGGTCATGGGTAGGATAATTTCTCTCATGAGTCCGCAATTGCCTAGATGCATAAGCAATTACTTTCCCATGCTGCTGTAGAACACATCCTAGCACCTTCCCAGAAGCATCACTGTATATGGTGAAACCTCCAGAACCTGAAGGTAAAGTCAGAACTGGAGCGGTCGTCAGCCTCCTCTTCAGCTCCTCAAATGCCGCCTGGCAGTCCTCTGACCAGATGTACTCTGCGTCCTTCCGCGTCAGCTTCGTCATGGGTTCAGCTATCCTCGCAAAGTCCTGGACGAACTTTCTGTAATAGCCTGCTAAACCCAGAAAGCTCCTGATCTCTGAAACTGACGTCGGAGCCTTCCACGTCTCAACTGCAGCAATCTTTCTGGGATCTACCGAGATTCCATCTCCAGTGACTACATGGCCGAGAAACTCTACTCGGTCTAAAAAGAACTCGTACTTCGGTAATTTGGCAAACAATCTCTCCTGTCTCAGAATCCCCAAAACTATTCGCAAGTGCTCTGCATGCTCCTCCGGCGTCTTCGAGTATATCAGGATGTCGTCGATAAATACTACGACGAACTTATCCAGATACTGGTGAAATATCTTATTCATCAAGTTCATAAAGACATCTGGCGCATTTGTGAGACCAAATGGCATCACCAGAAACTCGTACTGCCCGTACTTCGTATTGAACGCCGTCTTTTGGATGTCTGCTGGCCTAACCTTCACCTGGTGGTACCCGAATCTCAAGTCTATCATGGAAAACACCTTCGCCCCGCTCAATTGGTCGAACAAATCATCTATCCTGGACAGAGGATATTTGTTCTTGATGGTGATGGCATTCAAAGCCCGATAGTCAATACACAACCGGACTGTACCATTCTTCTTGGGCACAAAGAGCACTGGTGCTCCCCATGGAGAAGCACTGGATCAAATGAAACCCTTTTTCAATAGGTCATCAATCTGCTCTTTCATCTCTATGGCCTCCTTGGGATTCACTCTATAGCAAGCCCGGGATACTGGTGATGAACCCGGCACTAAATCTATAGTGAACTCCACATCTCTGTCAGGCGGAAGTCCTGGAAGATCCTCTGGGAATACATCCATAAACTCCCTAATGATAGGGTGTGGCGGTGCTGCGTCCCCGACTGTCGCACAACAGTTCGGCTCTAGGCTGATCTCCGGCCCTGTCCTCCTGACACTGAATGGTGCTGTGCCTGGAGGACTGAACAAAATACTACCCTCATGGCAATCTATAGATGCATGGGCGTAGCTAAGCCAGTCCATCCCCAATATGATATCATAATCGGGGAGTGGCATCACAAAGAATCTCCCTCTGAACTCTCTCTCGGCTATAAAAATAGAACACCTATAGATAGATCTAATAGGCACTGGTCCTCCTCCCGTCATCACTCTACTAATCTCCGCAGTAGGTGTAGCTGCTAGATGATGTTTATGCATAAACTCTAATGATAGGAAGCAATGAGATGCACCAGAATCAAACAAACATACAGCTAGAAAAGTATGTAAATAAATATGACCTGTGATGACGTCAGCTAAGTAATCCGGCTCCGAAACCTGCTCCGGCTCCGGCTCAATGGCTAGGCTATAGACCTTCCCCTGAGGTCCCTTCTGCTGCTGCAGATGCTGTCCAAACCTCTGCTGCTGCGTCGGGAGTGGTCCTCTAGGCTTCGCTACTGGGCAGTCCCGAATCTGATGGGTGGCAGACCCACAAGCTAAGCACTGCTTCAACCTCTTCCTGCAAATGGAGCTGTCGTGCCCTGGTCTTCCGCAGAAAGAACATATAGCTCCCCTCTGCTGCTGCTGACGAGGTCCCGGGGCTCGAACTGGCGGGGTCTCATGGTGTGGTGTAGAGGGACGGTAAGTCTGCTGGGGTGGCGTCGGTGCTTTCTGCTGGAAAGCCTGACGCTTGGACGGTCCCTCATGATGTACAGAAGCCGGCCTCTTGCATGACAGAAGACGCTCCTCGATGCTCCGGGCTAACTCTAGGCTCTGGTAGTAGTCAGTCGTACCGTTCGCCACTATAAGAATGCCAATGTCTGGAACTAGACCATGGAAAAACCTACGGGTCATCTCCTCTGGATCAGCAACCAGACTAGGAGCAAAACGGCTCAGGCGACTAAACTCTCCCGCATAGTCATCAACAGAACGGTTCCCCTGCTGGATGTTCTGGAATCGTAGCCCCATGGCTACTCTAGCAGTGGTCGAGAAGAATTTCTTCTTGAACTGGGTCTTGAACTGGTCCCAGGTGGCTCTACCTCTCGCGAACAACGGCTCATTCCTGAACCAGACTCCGGCTAAGTCTATCAGCAGAAATCCTGCTGCCTCGACCTGAAGGTCATCCGGCATCCTAACTCCCAGAAGCTTCCTCTCTACAGAATCTAGCCAGTCATCAGCTACTACTATGCCCTCAGTCCCTGAGAACTCCTTGGGATTCAGACCCATGAAGTCCTTGACCGTCCCCGCTCTCTGTCGTGGCTCTACATGTGGTGGGACCATGGGACGTCCCTCAGAACGCTCCATGCTCTGGCGGAGTAGGGTAGTCTGCTCCTGATGGGTTGTTAGGAACCCTTGGATCAGTGTGAGCAGCTGGGTCCCGTCGAGTGTGACGGAAGCCTGGGTGGGTATAGTGATAGGGGGTGGTGGAAGTATCAGGGCCTGCTGGGACTGGGATGTGGAAGGAGGTATCTGGGTCTGTGGATCTGTAGAGTGGGGAAATCTGGTAGGTGGAGGTGTATCAGTCAACTGGTCAGCTGACTGGATATGGAGGTCCCCATTCTCGGGGGTAACATACTGGGATGAACGAGTAAGCACCATCTAAATTACACATAAAAAGACTTATAAGGACTTGTTTAAAGTAAGCAATCATATGCAAGAAAATCTAATTATAATAGCAAACATGTGATGTATTTCCTATGTTGCAATCCTAGCATTCCTCTAAGTGTTCTAAGCGTCTTTCCTAATGTTGTCTAATTACCTTAAGTTCCTAATTGCAGGCATGCTTGGTACAATAACGTAACCAAACAGTTTAGTCAGGACCTGTATGGGCCACCACTAAAAACATGTCACGACCCGATACCCAAATTGTTGGGCCGGGCCGAGCCATGTCCAGCCTACGCTTGGTCAAAGCGTAGTAAGCTGTTCTAAGAATAGACAATAAAGAATCTAAGCAGCTAACAGTTCTAAAACCATATTTAAAGTTCATCACAACACAGCATCTATAAGCGAAGGTAACATGAGCACAGACTTAATAATACATAACCAAAGTATCTAACTGGAGACAAAGTCCAGTATCCAAATATAAGTATAGACAAAGTCTAGCCTCAAAACATAAGAAAAATAACTAAGCAAGGTTCCCCGCTGGGGCCTCTTCTGGAGCTAAGGCCAGGTCCTCAATACAGTACCATAATATGTAACACACATCGTTTCCTTCTCGAAAAGTATACCTACAGCGTTATCCTGTCAGGACGGGAGCAAGTACTAAATCTAGCAAACTAGCATATGAAACATGGAAATGAACATGAGAGGAATAACTGGAAAGCATGGCATCACTCAATCTATCATGGCAAGGACACACGTGTCATAGAGACAGATGTATATGTAATGTTTAAAACTGTAGCAAGTACGTGATCGGTCAATAGATGTACAATATGCTGGAGGGCACATAATGAAATGTACATACGTACAAGTTAACAAGCATAAGTGTACATCCGTACAGACATGCGGGGTAATGACCTGCGGCAAGGTATGCATATAGAATGCGACCGAGCTCGCTACTGTAGGGGGGTCGTGATCACGTACAATACTATCAGTTTCCCCATAACCCATATTCTAATCATGTGAGAGATACATCAAGACTGTTCTAAGCATGGTAGTAACTGAAAGTACAACATGTAAAGATCTAACTTGCTACCCCAAGGATCAGCATTTAACATGGTGGGGTTTGCAGTTCATTTATGTGACAATATGTAAAGTTCGTAGAAAGTACTTGCCTCTAGCAAAGCAAAAAAAAACAAGCTGCGATAACAGTGCTATGGATGTCCAGTAACTCGTCGCTGTAGAAGTAAATATAACAACTTAGTTTTACACTAAGCTAAAACACTAGGACACTAATTGGAAAAACATGACTTGTGATTGGGCACTTAGCCAAAATGATGACTTGGCATAGGAGACCAATGTGGGGTGACACACTATGTTAACTAACTTTCTCGGGTCTTTACACTAGTGAGGGATGGGGTTCAACACGACTAAAACTCCAAATAACACAAAAAGCTACAAGTCATAATTAATCAATAAATAAATCAAAAGATCATTGTGTTCTAACAATTTTTGAAGTAGACAAAAAGCCTAGTTTTTCTTAAGGTAAAGTACCAAGGTGATCCTTGTTAATCATAGAAATTTATTATAATTTTTCTGGAATTTATTAACCAGTACAAATATTTTATAAAAATCAGTTTTCCTAAGTATACAGAAAATGAGTTTTGGTTTCATATGCCAAACTAGTGGCAAAACAGTAAATTAAATACTACAAAAATTATACTAAATTAGCTAACTTAACATAGTATCTAAAAACTATTTCCCCATAATTTTAGAAGTACTCTAAGTATTTTTAGAAAATCAAAAATAGCAATGCACACAATAATTAATTATCTGCGTATTTTGTCCATGTATATAATTTGAACCAAAGTTCAAATACAGGACCCAAGGCCATGAATCAAGTCCAATATGACTTGTACAGGTCTTGAATGTGTGAAAACACATTTGAGCCCAAATACCCATGCTAGGCTTGGACACCAAATGGTTGCAGTAAATTAAATACAATAAATACAACTTGGTAAAAGTACAAAAATAATATTAATATTTTAAATAAAGTCCAAAATAAATATATACATACATATGTTGAAAGTACATATATCTATGTATAGGGAAAATACTTAATTGTAAAGTATCTATATATATATACAAATATATATATATATATACAAGAAAATTCTTATTTATAAAGTGTATATATATATAATATATACATACACAAAAAAAATATATACATATATACAAACATATATACATAAAATTTACTAACTATAAAGTATATATACATATATATAAAATACTGTTAAAAACAGTATACATATATATATACATATATTAATACATATATACATATACATATATATATAAATATATATACAAAACAAAAGGAAAAAGAAAAGAAAAAGGAAAACAGAAAAAAGAACAGAGAGGGGGCTCGAACTCAAGCCAAAGAAGCGGGAGGGGGGTTTAATCGGGTCGGGCTGGCCAGGGGGTCAGCCCGAGCTCAGTGTTAGGGTTAGAGTTGTTTTAATTTTATTTAGGTTCGAAATGGATTAACATAAAAAAAAATATAAAAACCATCCTGTGTCCTGACAGTTAAGGACACAGGTATCCTCGTGTCCTTGGCCTGCACGACACGCACGAGTTCAATCTCGCGTGTCCAGTTCTATCAAAGTATTCGCCAGGACAAGGCGAACACTCCCGACCCAACACGAGACACGCACGACACAGGGGAACACTGACACTCACGTGTCCGGCGAGTTGAAGGGTGATTCGAAGGTCGGGGACGGCGGAGGAGACGTCGGCGTCACGGCGCTCCGGTGGCGCTGGGCGCGGCTTGGTGCGGCGCGTCGAATGGTGGTGGTGGTTGGCGGTGAAGGTCGACGGTGGGGCTGGGCGGAGTTCGTCGGAGTAGGGTTAGGGTTTGGGAGTTCGTCGGGGAAGAACGGGGCAGCGGTTGGTCGTGGGGGAGATTTAGGGTTAGGGTTTTGATCAGGGGAGTGAGGGAGAGTTTTATAGGGCTTTGGAGGCGGTGGGGGCAGCCGAGAAAGGCGGGGGCAGCGGTCGTAGTCGGTTGGGGCAGTCGTCGGGGGTGGGTGAGAGCTGGAGGAGAGAGAGAGTGACGTGGGGGGGGGGTTTAGGTTTAGCAGTTAGGTCCCTCAGGAATTAGGAAATTGCACTCCGTATTTAAAACAATCCATAAATTACAAACTAATATACTAACAATTCAATTAATTGCAAAACACTATTAAAATAATTCGGAAAATTACAAAATGCTATTAAAACATTTAAATAAATTATAAAATGATATTTTTTGTATTTAAAACTTATTAAAAATTCATTTAAAAATTCTAGAAAAATTCCTAAAAATTCCTAATAATTATTTAAGGCTATAAATGACATTAAAAATTTAATTAGCACTAATAAAGCTAAATTTGAAAAACAGGGGCTTACAGTACTTATTTAGACACTTAGAATTCTGGATCGTATCTCTGTGTTTCATTTCTGGATATTTATCTATCTTTCCTTTCATGTTCTACCTTAGATGTGATTGAGATATATTCTGTTATGTCATCCCCATTCGGGGAGTATAACTGTTTATTACCCTTATCTGTTAGAGGTTGTGACCTAAGACATCGTTCTACCGCCGACACTGCGGCGTAGGCTGGACGTACCCACGTCTCGTGCCCTTACTCTAGGGTGCGGATCGTGACAGGTAATATGTTTGGTGATGATACTTGATATCATAATTGACTTTGGCATCAACTTGAAACTGATACCCCGCCCGACTCTTGGTATTCGATTGGTAGTAACATCACTTTCGACCCTAGTATCAGCAACGATACTTCTGGCCTCGACCAAACACTAAGGGAAACCCATGGATTCGAGATAATACTGAGAACAAGTAGCCAAGACCAAGTCATATCCAATGTGCTATTAGCAGGATCATAGGCAAGTCCTGTACACTAGTGAAGAGACCAGAGAGAACAGAGTACGGGTATCCATTTGACTACATGTGTGTCATAGTTTGGCCTAGTGATTAGGGGTTAGAGAGATGAGTATTTGATATGTAATTAGCCTAATATTTGAGTATCAGATCGATACATGGTCCCACCCTTAACCCTTAGTATCATATTGATCTTGGGTTTCAGACTCGACATTGGGTATCCAACTACATACCTAAAAACGGATTTGGACCTTCTGTATCAGAGTTGCACAACTAAATTCGGATTCCTAACTGATAGGGTTTAAGTATCAGGACTGATATCCTACCCAATCCCTCGCATCAGATTTGGTACTGGATACACTATTCGATTTGAGTATGTAGCTCCCCTTCCCGGAAATTTAGAAATACTTTTTATTATTTATTTGACTTAAATGATGAATTTTATATTTATGCACTATATAGACATGTATATATATAAATGTATGTGTATAAGTTATTAAACCCTATTATTGCATCGGGCCTTCAGATCTACATAGGTGCAGTGACAATTACTGGACCATAGGACCTACCCATAACCAACACCCAATTATTATTGTTAACCAAAATCCTCAATTTCCTAGGCTAAATTAGTCTTTCTAAACTAGCTATTAATGATTTAAGGCATGTGTATTTACATATATATGTATAAAGGGCCTAAGTCTAATTATAAGCAAATATTTTGCTAATAAAACACTAAGCCAGTCCAAACCCTCATTAATTATCACACAGGTTCAAACCCAAATTGTCATTTCCTTTCTTAACATTCCCCAATTTCTATTCAAGTCTCTAAATCCATATGCTTAGCCAGCCTAAAATCATTAAATTCATTTGGGTCAAGTAGGACCCGTTCATCTACACAGCAAACCTAAACCAAACTATTCAACTCCCCTTCTCTCTCTACATATATATATATATATATATATATATATATATATATATATATATATATAAGAGGAAGGATAGGCATCCCCACAATTTTTGCATCCCCATGCATCCCCATGTTCACATCCGTTGGATGTGCTTTAAGTCATCTAATCTTAACCATTGGTAAATCAACGGTTAAGATTAGATGACTTAAAGCACCATCCAACGGTGCAAATAGTGGAGATGCATGGGGATGCAAAAAGTGTGGGGATCTTGATCCTTCCTCAATAAATATATATATATATATATATATATATATATATATATATATATATATATATATATATATATATATATATATATATATATATATGTTTTGCTTCATCTCTTTCTTAACCCTAAAAACAGCGCCTCCGCAACTAGTTTTCTTCTGTTCCAAATCACCGGCCACACGTTTCTCTTCGTGTCGCACAGCCGACCCATGCCCATCAGTTTTTCGACGACCCGCAACATCGCAAGCCACCGTGCGACATCCTAATTCGCCCTGGCCTCAACCTATTGCTCATCGACACCGACTGGTGCGGCTGAGTTACAGAGCAACCGTTCCCGACGGCAGCCTATAGCAGTCGCGGTCGCCTTACACGCATGCACCACCACGTGGACTGTCGCTTCCGGAGGTACTGCTGACACCCGGATCAAACCACCGCTGCTCGTCCTTTCGACTACAGTCGTGGTCATCCCTCGTCCTCATCGAACCGGTTGCATCATTGTCACCGTCGTGCTCTTCCGTACGTCGAGTTGGCCATCCAGTGCAGTTGAGAAGTTCTCCAGGATTCCCGGTGGCCGTCCGGTTATGCTTCGCATGGCTATGCGTAAGAACGGACCTAGAAGGGAAGTCGAGGAAGAAGTATTATAGGAGGTAGTCTGCAGGAGTTATTAGGTAATTTTCAGAAATCCCCGTTCCTTTCTCTTAAATTAATGGTGCATTTAAATGAGTATTATATATGCTAGGTAGGTAGTGTGTTCACCTGTTTGTAGGGGGCAATGTGTTCATACGTATGAATATATGTCCAATGTGTTCGAGTACTTGCATAAATGAGTCATCTGTCATGTTTTGGTAAATATCCAATAGAAGGTGAAGTTGAAAGAAGAGTCTATTTTTCTAAATAAATAAATAAATAAATTATTTAGTATATAAATGTATATATTTCATTATAAAGATAGTTATACCTATGTAAGAAATCTCTTTTATAAAAACAAGAATTTATGTATAACAGCATTTTTAAACCATAGCTAGTTCTTAAAAAAATACATATATGTGCCATTTGTATATTATAGTATTTTTGTATCCATACTAGATATATATTCAAGGGTGAGTATGTACAGGTTAAATATCGGGGTAGCTGAAAGTGTGAGTAATAACTAAAATAAAGTCTTATTTATCGATTATACTATATTACTAATTCTGGTATTCAAATAATCTACAAAACTAGTTAGGTCACTTAGGTATCATTTATAGCCGGAACGCTACTTTGGCGGGCCCGTGACCCGACTCAACGGGCGATTTTGTGCACGGCCGCTGGAATCCAACTTTGGACATACGGTTGGGTTCGTATCGGAAAACTGGATCCGTAGACATGTAGTTTGACGACTTTAGATACCGTTGACTCTGGCACGCTTTTCGGTGCAAAGCGGGTCCAACGGCGGACACCGTTTTGATCCGAAATTACCATTTTGCCCTGTGTCCAGAATTGGACTTAAGGATAGGCAACCCTAGCTATTTTGACTATTCTGAGAACATTGGTAATGTTTATTTCAGCTTTCGGGAACTGTTGTACGGGTTTTGACTATTGTGGCACATTAAGTAGTTCAGACTGTCGGTTACACCAGCACAGGACCACAGGCGAGTACAGTTTATTGTCTGCATTTCGATATTGATCTTTACTATATTTTATTGATTGGCCATTGGTTATGTGATTTTTATACTCTATTATAAATTGTTGAGTCGGGAATGAGAAGTACCAAGGATGTGTGGTCCGACCGTAGACCGTGTTTATTTTCATGCAGTAGACCTCGTAGACAGTGCTTATTTTTCTGCAAGTAGACATCGTAGATAAGTAGACATCGTAGACAGTGCTTATTTTTCTGCAAGTAGACATCGTAGACAGTGCTTATTTTTCTGCAAGTAGACATCGTAGACAGTGCTTATTTTTCTGCAAGTAGACCTCGTAGACAGTACTTATTTTTCATGCAAGTAGACCTCGTAGACCGTGCGGTGTAGTGCCCCAGACAAATGTATCCTATAGTGGTGGGTACATCGCCCAGGAGACAAATGTACCCTATAGTAGTGCAACACTCGACGGTGCGCTGGAAGTGTGCTCATCATGACAGATAGCTCCAAATCCCATGCATATATATATATAATGCCAAGACCAAAGGGGCAACAGGTTACTGGGAAATTCTCAATGATCTAAGTAATCAAGCTAGTTATTTCGTCCTTAACATTTTCTTGTTGGATTCCGGATGTGGCATTCCGCAGAATCCATCCTAGACATGAGACATGCGAGACTGGACAATAACGAGAATGTGCACCATAACAAGCCACAACAAGAAAATATCATAAACTGGAAGCTAGGAGTGCGCTACCACGAGCCACTATAGGGAGTGCGCCATGACAGGCCACTATCATGTAAGCAAAGAAAGACATGTACGAGAGTGCACCACGACGGGTCACTATCTAGTAAGCAAAGTTGACATGTACGTGAGTGCACCACGACGGGTCACTATCTAGTAAGCAAAGGAGACATGTAAGAAAAGTATGCCACGACGGGCCACTATCATGTAAGCAAAGAAGGCATGGCAATGATTAACATAGCTTGTAAGAAAGAATCTATCAAAGACATATCATGGCATGTAGGAAATAATAATTAAAGCTAAGTACATTTCATAGAAAATGATTGAACATGTGCTAGTGTCAAGTGTATATAGGGTGTACAAGCATTCTCTAACTATACAAGATCATCTAATCATGTTAAGAAATCATTACAATCGAAGAAAATATCAAAAACGGACAAAAACGGGCAGAAACGGGCAAAAATAGACTAAAACAGCATAAAACGGCATACCGGCGGTATACTGCGGCATACCGGCGGTATACCGGTTTTTCAAACAGCAACAAAATTCAAAATTTTGCTAAAACTTGTTTCGGCCATAAAAACTTCATTTTAAATCGAAATTCGGATTTTCAAAAGTCAAAATTGAATAGAATTGAATTTTCTACAACATGGAAGTATTAGTTTTCACAAATCAAAACATTTTATAGATCAATACCTCAAAATACTCCCAAACAGAGGTTCTCGGGACACCGAAACGGGTTTCGATTGCCACCAAACTCAAAATCCATGATATACAAACTATGTGAGGGCCTCATATATGTATATGTGACCAAGATACATGATGGTAACACTAGTATCACTCTTGATACCAAGTTTTCTACTAAGTCTATATTGGATTTTAACAGAAAATCAAAACCTTGCTTAAACAAATTTTGGAAACAAGCATATATACGAGAATCATAAGGAAAACATATTTAACAAAATAAGTTTGGGAAAATTCTAAGCATTTACTACCAAGGGAAATAAAATGACAACAAAAACATTTTTGTTCAAGATTTTGGCAAGATGTACTTGCCTAGGTTAAGCTCCAAGCCTAATCTTCTACTCCTCCTCCTAGGGGGGTTAGACACCACACCCAAGGCCTCAAGGCCAAGCTCTTGGCAAGCTCCAAGGGGGAGAGAAGGGAAGAAGAAATGAAGAGAGAGTGAAGAGAATGAAAAGAGAGAGGAGAGAGAAAGTAAAATGGTATATATAGAAGGGGGAATTAATCTTAGCCGTCGGATGGTAATCCATGTGAAGATCTAAGTCAATCCTAACCATCAAAACAAAACCAAATATCCATTGGGTAATAGGGTGCATCTACACTATTTATGAAAATATCTAAACACTATTCATCAAAATATCTAAAATACTATTCACGAAAATATCGGAAACACTATTCATGAAAATATCTGAAATCGAAAATATCTAAAATGTGAAAAATCTGTCTAGACGGTATGCCGTCGGTATACTCCGGTATACTGGCGGTATGCCGGCCAAGAAGAAAATCTATAAGTTAGGAAAATTTTTAAAGCATTACGAAAACCAAGAAAATATAAAATACACTACAAAATACGTATCTGTATATAAATACCGATACTGTGAGACGAGTCTCACAGCTTCCCTTGAGGCTTCCAAGGGATCATCCACTGGTTCATGTTGTTCATCATTTCCTGGAGCTAGCATAGCGGTTGCTCCTTTCTTCAAACGCGTCGCCGTCGCGAAGCTATCTACCAGATTAAAGTTCTCGGCAAAAGTATTTGTAGCTGTGTAAAACAGTGAATATGTATATAACATTCTAGGGCCATGATCATTCTTGGTTGGCATCGAGAACACTGTCCTTGTTTCTCGAGCGTTGTAGTAGGTCCATGCTCTGGCACCATCAATCAGGTACCCCTTTTCTTGTAGGCAAGTTATAGCGTTGCCTACATGGAACTGGTCGTAACCAAATTGACGAGCGAAGCGGCTTGGCAGATATGGTTCTAGATAACACTCCTCTTCAAATCTGTACACCAAATACGATGGCCTGATCGTCCTCAGCTAGTCAAAAGATGCTCGACCCAACGGCTGTCTCCCAAGGTCAACTAAATTTGCTGACATATGTTCATAACCGGCTGGAGGGGCAACGCAGTAAAAATTCCATCCCTTTCCAAGGTTCAATGTACGTCTGCAGTCCTTCAGACTAGTGTACACCCACTTGCTCCGGGAGAATCTTCGCAGAAAGCTACCACCGACTGCTCTCATATCGGGGTTCATCAAGGACGGATGGTGCAAAAGCAACCACCCGAATAAATAGGTGTAAGGCAACTCTAGTCGAGGGAAGTTCCCCTTCTCACCCTTCCATTTGATCATGGAGTCAACATAAAGACGAAGACCTGCATTCACTCTGCAGGTCATCGCTGATAGCAAATCCATCCGGTAGCCAAAAACTAACCGGACGGCAGCAAAGAGTACGCCGTGGTGGAAGCGGTCCACGGCACTTGCTCCGGGTACGACGAATCGACGGAGCCAGTATGTCAGGAAACCCGCTAGCTGGGCTTCTCGTGACATGGGCCTGTAGCCCATTCTTATAAAACTCTCGACAAAATCTCCAGTCTTGAGTGGAGGGTATTGATGTTCATCATTAACTCTGATATCCATTTTCTTATTTTCTTCCATCAGTTTTATTACTTCACTGTGGCTGAGGGATTGGAAGAAAGTCGGGTTGCATGTGTCATGATCCTTAGTCTTTTTCTCAATGATATAATTAAGAAAAAGATAAGGCAACCATTTTGATGAATAATAGGTACCGGAAGAACCGCTTTTATAGTACAGGGAGCATATGTTGTAATGGCACAATAGTTCGTCGAAGACAGCCACCATCTCTGCATTTTCCTGACGTAGTCTATCTAACTCGTCGTTTGTTGGAACATACTCCTCATAAGGGAAATCTCCCATTGGTAAGCATGAGATGTACTTCATCTCATGGAGGGCTAATCCAATTTCCCCGCAGGGCATCATGAATCTCCATGTCCTATAATTATACCTCTCTGCCAAGGCCAGAAACAGATGAGGGTTTGGGAGGAATCCATACACGGTAGCATATACCGCATGATAAAGCTCGATCTCTTTAAGCTTGTCTTCGAACTGAGCCAATATCCCGTTGGCTATGCAGTTCCACCTTTTGTTGTCTGGGTTCACCAAACCGGTCAGCCGAATGTCCTGATCCGGGTATCTGCCCTCAACCTTTGCGTATTCATTAGCAAAGATTGGTGTCCTCACCGGCAGCAACAAGAAAGAGTTCTCTGGAGGGTACAGCCTGGTTTCAACCCTCTGAGTAAAGTGCTATGTCGCTCAGAGGAGCTATAGAACATGTCTCTGTTGTTTGGTCCTTTCTTGACACAAATCTTTCCTGTCCGTGCCTGCTGGAGGGGAGTAATATCCCAGTCCATCCTCCTGGGATGGCTTGCATGGGCATAGCGGGCTAGAGGGAGGCATCTAGCAATGTCTGGTAACAGGACTAGTTTCTCCTTTCTTTGGAAGAGTCTCTGCTCAACACGGGGTCTTGGCTGAGAACTCTTGTCGATGGCTTCGCCAAATAAGAACATGGGTTTCTTATGGGTAATGGCGTCAGCAGACTGCAGGGGCTGCCCATTTATCAGACTTAATAAAGTCTCATTGTCCTGAGCTACCAAGATGGCTTGGCGGGAGGATGGCAGAGCATATTGTGGAAAGAGCACATGGGACAAATCTTCTTTAAATTTTGGCTCAGCAAGGGACCCTACAAATATTTCATATTCTGGGTCCTCTCTGATGTTAACTGCATCAAACAAAAAAAACAGAATTCAGTACAAGTAAAATCAAAGATTCTGTCAGCAAATTGTGCAAGCATCAGATTGCGCAAGTATCAGATTGTGCAACAATAGATTCTATGCGCAAACTGTCCAGTTGCGCCAACTCATCCTCTTGCGCAAGTCATCAGATTGTGCTGAATAACTTGCGCAAAGCATCAGTTTGCGCTGGACAGCCTTGCACAAATCAGCAGACTGCGCTGACTTTTGCCAGCGCGTTCTAACCGATTGCGCAAGAAAATAGTCTTCATAAAAATGAAAACTATTGAGTTTTTGCAACCGAAACCCTAAACAGGGCGGCACAGTATGACCAAATCTCTAAAAAGAGACATGTTCGAAGGATTAACAGTGTTAAAGAACCCTAAAAAGGGTCTTTCGATCGGGTTTACTACCTTGCAGTGCTGGGTGAGCAACTTCATGACGAGAAGGGCGCGACACGGCACGAGTCGAGGACTCGGCGGGGGCCTTGCCTTTCTTGGCGACGGAGCGCTTTGGAGCCATTGAGATCGACGGGAAGAAGAAGAGGAGTCAGGAAAGCTCGAGAAGTTTTCTCTTTCGAAAGTTTAAAAGCATGTAAAGAATGGAAGAGAGAGAACTGAGAACTATTTATAGTTTTCCAAAATAAACAAACTCCTCAGATTGCGCCGAATAAACAGGTGCTGACTCCTCCGATTGCGCAGACAGGTCATCATATGCGCAACTTGATTTTAAAATCAAAATTCAAAGTATTTCGAAGCTTTGACTATCTTCAAATTTCAAAAACTTTGAAGGGGGTCTTGTAGGTCCTAAAAATTAAGTTGCACCCATCAAAGAAGTCATAAAAATCAAATTATGTATCCTTCAAGTGAACTGCGCAGAAGACAGATTGCGTAACAATTCGATTGTACAGACTGAACTGCGCACTCATCCAAGTGCGCGAGCTGACGTGGCCTCGTCATCATTACCTGACAGAGAATCAGATCTTCTGACAACTGACAGCACAGAGAACGAGGAAACTGTTCGTTTATCGTGCAGCACAGCGCTCGAGGACAGCTGTACATGCAGCACAATCTGCCAGACTCTCTGCAGCGCAGTCCATCCTAGCGCAGTCCATCCCAGCACGGTCTATCCCAGCGCAATCCGAAGCCAGTACAATTCAGGTGGCACACTCCATCAAGATAACTGACAATGTACACGTGGCCTTCATGTCATCAATTACTCACCATGTGGCAACCGTCTGTACACGATCAAGCGTATTTCAATCAAACAATGCCACGCTCACATACAGATGGTCCACGATCGAGTAACTGCCTGTGCAGTTCATTGCCTGCGCAATCCAAAGTGTGCGTAATCCAACCTGCGCAAGTCAGAATAACTAAAAGTTAGTTATTTCTAGAACTCTATAAATAGAGTTTCAAGTCCTGCCTAGAGGGGATCATACACATACATACACAAAGATCAGAGATCATCACCAGAGATCAGGAGTTCTTGCCAAAGCGCTGCTGCAATCTTCAGAGGCTACCGTCTTCAAAGTTCACATCGTCCAAGGGATAAAGCGATCGCCATTCAGATCGGATTCCTATAGTTGTACTTTCCCAGAATTCTTGTAATCTTCTTTACAAAGTTTGTTGAAATAAAGATCAACTTTTGTTTTTGCAAACACCATTATTCATTGTGCTAGAGTAAAATTGAGTTGTACTCTGAGATCTTCACTTGTTTGAAGATAACGACTTCTTTGTTTGAGGTTGAGTTAAATGAGCGCTTTGCATCAAAGCTCGTGATTGTAAACTATTGTTCAATGGATTAGAAAATAGAGAGTTTCGGGACTGGATTATCTCATGGTGGTGACAATGATAAATCAAGCGTTTGATTTTTTTTTTTTGCATCTCTCTTAGTTACTCTTTATATTACTTGTTTGTGTGAATTATTTACAAATCCCTATTTAGCCCATGTAGGCTTGCCTATATGTTGATCTTGTATGTTCAGCACTCGTGTTCCAAGGACTCCTCTAGTTATGCAAATTCTTATTGCACAAGGATGTCTTGAGTGTAAAATATCGGATCCATATTGTCACGCTCCGCTCCCGTAGGAACGATCGTTCTCGCTAAGGCGTGATGCCGCACGACCCTAGATTACACTGGTGCAAGGCGGGTTCCATAACGGCCGATTACAGCGGCTTCGACGGGGTCGTCGCACAGAAGTACCAAGCAGAGACATTGAATATGCCATTGAAAATTTAGTACAAAACACGTCATTCAAAAGATGCATTTTATTGATATTGAAACAAGGATTACAATAGGACGCAAGGCCAAGATTACAAGTCACTCAAGCTCACTCTTCTTCCATTACAAGTCACTCAGCTATCTCTCATCTCTCAATACAAGTCTTGAACGAGCGGATGCTTCAGATAGGCGACGTCCATACATTATGTCCCGTATAAGTCAAAACTCCACGCAACCGCACGCCTCGAATCGCCAAAGAACTTCGTGCCTCGACGCATCCAAGCGAGCTCCGCGCCACGAGCTTCTACCTGTGCCTGCACATGAAACTATGTGGGTGTCAGTACTCAACTGTACTGGTGGAATGAGCTCTTCGTCCACCCATACAAAACTAACACGTTAATTTACTTTGTGCATGTAACCCTCGTTTCTCAAATTTTTTTATTTTATTTTATTGTGTTTGAAAGTAATTTATTTTTGAAACTTTGTAAAAGATATTTACTATTTTTTCTGCATTTCAAAATATAGTTTATAATTAACGGTTTGAAAGTACTATTTAGTTTTAATAAATATTTGTTCTTGAAATTATATTATTAAAATTATAAAGTTATTTATTATTATGTTTGGATTTTTAAAAAAATATCGGTTTTGAAAATAGTTTGAAAATCATGTTTATTTTTGGAGCAATAAAAAGATTTAGTAACTTATTTTGAATAAGATTTAGATTTATAAAGTATACTTTACCTTATTTGATAACATCAAACATTATTTAAAATACTTATGGTGACTAATTGTGGCATTAAGAATTATCTAATCTAGATTTGAAATATTATTTGATTTAACGATTTATCTATTATATGATTTAAATTGCTTTGATAAATATTAAATTTATCTTAAAGTTATTATGTTGAATTTGATTTGGATTTAGATTTGGATTTGAATTCATATGATTTGGATTTAAATAATTTATTTGATTTAAATTTATGGAGAGACTTGTTCGTTAGAAATTCTAATCCTATTTGAATCATATCTAGTATTAGATAGATTATTTCTTATTTGAACTAATCATATTCCTATCCAAATTAGTTGGTAATCCTAATCATATCTTTATTGATTGAGTTCTAATCATATCCTAATTCACTAATTGCTTTCCATTATCTATATATATTGAACCTATAAAATAAAATCATCTCTCGTACCTTCTTTTCCAAAATTTCTCTTTTTTCGTCATAATTATCCCAAATTTGTCATAAATTCAGCCTTCCTTTTCAAATGTTTTACCAACTTTGAAGGGCCATAACTTCCAACTCCGGACTCCGTTTGACCTCTAATTTTTTTTGTTGTAACCGTCTTGAGGTATATTTTCTGAATATAAAATTTATTTTCAAATAATTTTAACCTAATTTTCTGGAAAATTCCTGGAGTGTCCGTTGTCCGAAATTTGACACGTTTCGGTGTTTTCGAGATTCCGAGAGAACCAGGAATCGGAATCACGATCCGTTTGAAGTTTCGGAACGCTGATTAAAAAGTACACATCATATATTTTTCTCAACAATTTTCCAAAATATTTTATTTTTGTTTTTATTTTAGAGGCCCGTCTCATCAATTGAGATCATCTTGCGTATTTTTGGCATCTACGACTATTTGTGCTAACACAATCATACTGTACGTCAACTGCAACCAACTCAAGGCAAGTTTTACTGTAGCATTATCTTACCTTTATTTTGTACTGCTTGTATCTTCACATCTTCTTTTCACTGTTACATCTTTATATTTCATGTTGTCACTGCTTTGACTGATCATGATTACCGCTTGTGCACGAGAGTTAGAGTTGTTATAATGTACATGTTCATGCCTAATTTCTAGTTTATCGTGATTCTCGTTTGTCTTGTTGTTAATGTTAATCGTGTTGGACATGTACATGTGAGATAGTCGGGAGGGGGAATACAACTAGTATGCATGTGGTCTACGCAATGTATAATTTCTCCCAATGTCAATGTTGATAGCAGTCATTGCACCTCACGTACCGACTGCTGAATGTCCTAACCCATCCACATGCGGAACACTTGTATTCTAAAACACACAGTACACGTGACCTCTTATTGCTATATTGTTCATTTGTTTTCTTTCCATTGAGTCGACTGTCATGTTGTCTTTATGTTATAGCTATACTCTTTCATTTCATGCATATAGTTCGTTCTCCTTATTATTATTTCCTTCATGCTTGTATATTATATTATATAGTATGGTGTTATGGTGAGCTTGGTCCATTCCTGACTGAAAACCTATTTTCTCAGTTGACAGATTCTTGATGACTTGCTCTCTTGCTTTGAGTTTCTTCGGGTGGAGTTAGAGACATCTTGGAGGCCAAACATAGATTCTAATAGATAGTTTAGATTTGTTGTATTAGAATTTTGTGAGACATTGTATTTTGTTAAATATAAATCTTGTAAATTTTATAATTGATTTAGAAATGTAAATGAGCAATAAAATGATATTTTTATGTGATATGAGCATTGTGGCTAGACAGCGTACTACCGCCGACACTGCGATGTAGGCTGGACTTGGACACGCACTCGTATCCCGAAAAGCGGGTGCGGGTCGTGACAGTGCAACATAATCCCTTTATGATTGTCTTTCTACTCTTGCCTTAGGATCAATTTTAGGACAGACGCCTTCGCCTATTTTGTGTGTCTAGACCATCCCGTGCCTGCAAACACGTTAACTCATATTTTTGTCTCTAGACCCTTCTCGTAACAACAATGTTAACCAATCAAGTCGTGCTTACCTTTCGGTCCATAATCAGAGACGCAACTATACGATAAGACTCCATTCCCATGTGACCGTGCTACAAGTCCTTATTGAGGACGTGCCTCGCAACTTAGTGAGACTTAACCATATCGCCGCCTCGCGGCCCTTGTTACTTTAATCACCAACTGACCCAATCGAGACTTGTGAACATAGTGTGTGAGCCCTTCAACCAATAATAATAATTCAGCATGATTGCTATTAGTATTAAAGTCGTTGTCATGTTATTAGTATAATTACTATCAATAATTGTAGATAAATAAAAGATTCATGGCATGTGTTAATAGAAGGCTTGTGTTAAGTAAAGGGGGAAAATGAAGTACAGGTTCTGCAAATTTCGTATTTATAGGGTCTATAATACAAAGTCACCATTTCAAACTCAGGTTTAACCCGACCAATTCCTTTGTATGCGAACCATAGTGCTACTGTGAGCTGCTCTCAAGGATCAAACCAAAAATTCAAATCTGAATTTTCAAACGGCCAACCCCTTTTATTTCAAATCACCTCAGGATTAGATTCATCTGTTCAAAACAAACCTCTCCTCATCCGAACCTGGCCCCCAATCAAATCTCAGATTGACTTGAATCTGATGAAATCCTATCTAAACACCAATATATATAGGAAGAGAGCAGTCGACTCCAAGCTCTCGTCAAACCCTAACCTTTCTATACCTCAATTACGTGAAGTCGCATGATCAGCTGAGAGGAGCCTACGAGTTCAATAACAGATATTTTCTCTATACTCCATATCATGAAATTCTTAAAACCAGATTATATTATCATGGTTATTAGGGAAAGAACAACTTGTGTATTCAGCAATGAATAGGAGACACTAGGGAGTTGGGGTAAATTGATAACAAAGATGACACTTGGTATCGGGTAATATAATACCCAATTTTTCAAATGAGGGTAATTTTGAAATTTTGTGATTTTAATCTTTTAATAGTGATATTTAACTCATGATATAATTTTTGGTAATTTTTAAATTATTTTAAAACTATTTTAAATCATGACTTATGATTTTGGTGTTTTGATAGTGTAACACTAGAGACAGCCTAACCTAGAGCCTAGCCATGTGATTAGGGTATTTCATTTATCATTTCCAGTTCGAGGGTACTTTTGTCATTTTGAATTTAATTGAATTTAATATATATTATTTGGAATTTAATGTATTATTATGAATGGTGTGATTTTAATATTATTTAATTGATTGTCATGTTTTGTGATTAGCCTAACTTGGTTTGGACCTAACCTAGATTAGTCATAGCTAGTCTTAGCTAACCATGGTTAGTGATAGTTAGTATTAATTAGATTTATTAGAATTTTCAGTGATTTTTAGTATATTTGTTTTGGTGCTATAGTTGACTTTGACTAGTGTTGACTAGGAGACTAACCTAGAGACTAACCTAGGTCATGACCACTTGGTTAGGTTAAGTAACCTTAGCTTGACCTAAGTTAGTGAGGTTTAACTCATTGGAACTTGTTTGGAGAGATTAGGAATTGATTAGGCTAGAATGGCTTGTGACTTCATAAGTCATGACTAATGACTTGAGCCTTAAAGCCCATAGGCCCACACCATGTAGCCAAACCCTAACCCTAATCAGCCCATGGCTGGTCATATTGATCCCCCCTCTATTTAATGCTTCTCAAAGTTAGGGCTAGCCTCCATTAGGATTTTTGGCAAGTTTTAGAAAGAGGTAAGTCTCCATCTTCATTAAATCCTAGAAAATCCATTTTAATTCCTTTTTCACCCAAACCAATTGCAATGGGTTCTAATTTTTCTCTACTTGCTGTTGGTATCAAGTAATCTCAGCTTGGGAGCAAATTGGAGGAGTTGGCTATCAAGAAGAACACCTATTTGTGGAGCATTTTGAAGGATTTGATACATATAGGTAACTTCCATTCCATACCATAGAATCTTGATTTTATTGCATGTCTAAGGAGCCATAGGCCTAACCTAACTGTAGGAATAGGAAGCCCTAAAATTCGTGTCCATTTCGTGTCCTATTTGGACACGTATCAGTGTCACATGGCATGTGTTTGATGAAATACCCCAATGGGCATTTCGTGTGATTTTTAGGAAAGTGTTTGAATAGGAAATTAGGTTTAGGTGTCGCTTACATGATTCTTGAGTCCTCGTATGATTTTCGTGTCGTATCGAGTCTGTACAGACATGTGTACACACGGTCGTGCGCGTGCACAGGCACTGTGCATGCCCTGCATTTCGGGGGACACAGCACCCTGGATACGATACGTCGACACGCGAAACTCGACGTGTGGCATGGGGCTGACACTGACACGGGGCTCCCCAAGTTTCAGATCCCCACGTGTCGTGTCGGACATGCACGAACGGGTGCACTGAAAATGTACTGTGCGGGCGGCTGTCCTTTTTGAGCACTGATATGCGTATCGTATCGCACACACGCGTATCGTGGACATGTGGCAGGGTGTCCTAGCCCTAGCCCTATACTTGGTCGACACTTGGACACGACCACGTGGTCTGTGTCGTGTCGTGTGCACGGACACTGTGAACACGTGCACGATTAGTTTCCTACTGCACTGTGTCCAGTTTCTGATTTTGGGTTTTAATGGATTAGACACGTTTGTGTCCACTTGGGTGGACACAAACTTATCATATGACACGTACACAATGTATATTCACATTACCAACCTTTAAATTGGTGTTTAGTTTGGTTTATTTGATCATTTCTCAGTTTTCCTCTTTTTTCTGAAACCTCAATATCAGTTTCATTCCTATTTTTTTTTCAGATTTCCTAATTCGTTTTGAGCATCCTATTTAACCTAGTTTACCTGTTAATTAGTGTGGTTTAGGACCATGATTTGGTTCACCTATGTGTTTGCTAAGAGTGTGATGATTTTGGGTTAAATTGGTTGTGGGTTGGACAGAAAACTGGGTGTATGTGTTGAACTGAGATTTGGGTTTTGTTTGAACTGTTTTTGATTCAATATATTAAATCTGAGTTGATGAACTGTTTTTAATGGTTCTTCAATATTTTAAATCTGGGATTTCTTCCTTAGTAAATTCTGAGAATGCAATGTGGGTCTATGAATTGGGTTTTGGTCGACTGAACTGAGATATGGGTTCTTCATTGTTGCCTAATATAGTTCACTATTTGTTCCTAACTGTTTTTGCCTAGCACCTACACACACACATACATGTTACACACACACACACAAGCTCACTCACTGTTAGCCTATGTCTCACTGTTTCACACACACATGCTCTCATGAATATTCCTACACACACACAAGTCACACACACACACATGGCATCACTCACACCCTAAACTCTATCACACACTTGAGTTCACTCTCTCACATACCCATGACACACACACATTCATTTCCCATGTATATATATATGTGTGAAATGTATATATAGATAATTTATGTATATGGTAGGTATTCCTATATGCTAATATGTGTACCATATTATAGTAATATGGATATAGATATTGTATATGTGATATGCATAGGAGCCTATATATCAATATGTGTATTCTTATATTAGATTGTAAATATATCTATAAGGGTATCATTTTAGTTTAATGATTGACTTGTGTATAGGTGATTTGTAGGTTGGTTAGGCATGGTATTGCCTAATAGCCAATGGCCTAGTCTCTTAGCCTATGGCCTATGTGAGTGTCTGTGTATCAGTGTAGAGTCTAGATTAGACTTGTTTAGTCTAGTTAGACTTAGAATGGCCTTGTTAGCCTAGTATAGACTAGTTTGACTTAGGTTTGACTTGGTTGACCAAGTTTGACTTCTAGGGTTGACCAGAGTTGACCAAGAGTTGACTTTGGTCAAGATTGACCTAGATTCATGTAGTATGCATCGTAGTGCATCTTATTACTATTCTGGACTTGTTGTGACTTGTGCTGTTCTAAATAGCAGCCAGACACCACTTCTCGGATAGTACTTCATCTTGGACATTCAGTTAGCAGGCGAGTACATTTTCTGATCTTTTCATACTTATCTGGATTATATTCTTGCTCTAGATTACTCTACTTGATGCTGACACGTATCTTCACGGATTAGTACTATATGGATCCTTTCCTGAGATGTTATCCCTCTACGGGTGCATCGGGTATTTTATGTTCATGTACTTTATCATGTGCATCAGGTACTCCTTGTACTCGTACTAGTTCATGTTTTTACATGTTCTCATGTGCCTCATGTACTACTCATTACATGAGTCACGTATCTTTAGCTGTATTCATGTGCTTATAACGTAACTTGAATGGATCCTTGTGTATTGATTGGGGCGGGGTGAGTAGAATTGGTTATGTAATCATTATCCCCAGTAGCTGTATAAATGTGCCTCTTAGTTGTATTCATGTGCCCCTAAGCCGTTTACATAACCATATTGTACTCTAAATCACTTAGCCACTTACAGTCTCTATTTATCATGTATTTACTTTCAGTTACAAATATCTTATGTTTACTCGTACTTCCTTTTCAGCACTTCCTGTATTTTACTCTATTGCATGATTTATACTCCTAACCTGTTATGAACTGTTGAGAGATATGTGCTCGCTTCCGTCCTGACTGGACCTGTTGAAAATTTTACAGTGAATGATGAGGCTCTGGTGTCTACCCCTCTTGGTGCAGCATTAGACATCACTAGTGGCTTGGACCTACTAGCAGTTGATGATACTTCCCTAGATTAGGATGTCTTTATCTTTCTGGATTCTGTATTGAGTTTCTGAGAACTTATTTGGATATGTACTTGTCACGACCCGATACCCAAATTGTTGGGCCGGGCCGAGCCATGTCCAGCCTACGCTTGGTCAAAGCGTAGTAAGCTGTTCTAAGAATAGACAATAAAGAATCTAAGCAGCTAACAGTTCTAAAACCATATTTAAAGTTCATCACAACACAGCATCTATAAGCGAAGGTAACATGAGCACAGACTTAATAATACATAACCAAAGTATCTAACTGGAGACAAAGTCCAGTATCCAAATATAAGTATAGACAAAGTCTAGCCTCAAAACACAAGAAAAATAACTAAGCAAGGTTCCCTGCTGGGGCCTCTTCTGGAGCTAAGGCCAGGTCCTCAATGCAGTACCATAATATGTAACACACAGCGTTTCCTTCTCGAAAAGTATACCTACAACGTTATCCTGTCAGGACGGGAGCAAGTACTAAATCTAGCAAACTAGCATATGAAACATGGAAATGAACATGAGAGGAATAACTGGAAAGCATGGCATCACTCAATCTATCATGGCAAGGACACACGTGTCATAGAGACAGATGTATATGTAATGTTTAAAACTGTAGCAAGTACGTGATCGGTCAATAGATGTAAAATGTGCTGGAGGGCACATAATAAAATGTACATACGTACAAGTTAACAAGCATAAGTGTACATTCGTACAGACATGCGGGGTAATGGCCTGCGGCAAGGTATGCATATAGAATGCGACCGAGCTCGCTACTGTAGGGGGGTCGTGATCACGTACAATACTATCAGTTTCCCCATAACCCATATTCTAATCATGTGAGAGATACATCAAGACTGTTCTAAGCATGGTAGTAACTGAAAGTACAATATGTAAAGATCTAACTTGCTACCCCAAGGATCAGCATTTAACATGGTGGGATTTGTAGTTCATTTATGTGACAATATGTAAAGTTCGTAGAAAGTACTTGCCTCTAGCAAAGCAAAACAAAACAAGCTGCGATAACAGTGCTATGGACGTCCAGTAATTCGTCGCTGTAGAAGTAAATATAACAACTTAGTTTTACACTAAGCTAAAACACTAGGACACTAATTGGTAAAACACGACTTGTGATTGGGCACTTAGCCAAAATGATGACTTGGCATAGGAGACCAATGTGGGGTGACACACTATGTTAACTAACTTTCTAGGGTCTTTACACTAGTGAGGGATGGGGTTCAACACGACTAAAACTCCAAATAACACAAAAAGCTACAAGTCGTAATTAATCAATAAATAAATCAAAAGATCATTGTGTTCTAACAATTTTTGAAGTAGACAAAAAGCCTAATTTTTCTTAAGGTAAAGTACCAAGGTGATCCTTGTTAATCATAGAAATTAATTATAATTTTTCTGGAATTTATTAACCAGTACAAATATTTTATAAAAATCAGTTTTCCTAAGTATACAGAAAATGAGTTTTGGTTTCATATGCCAAACTAGTGGCAAAACAGTAAATTAAATACTACAAAAATTATACTAAATTAGCTAACTTAACATAGTATCTAAAAACTATTTTCCCATAATTTTAGCAGTACTCTAAGTATTTTTAGAAAATCAAAAACAGCAATGCACACAATAATTAATTATCTGCGTATTTTGTCCATGTATATAATTTGAACCAAAGTTCAAATACAGGACCCAAGGCCATGAATCAAGTCCAATATGACTTGTACAGGTCTTGAATGTGTGAAAATATATTTGAGCCCAAATACCCATGCTAGGCTTGGACACCAAATGGTTGCAGTAAATTAAATACAATAAATACAACTTGGTAAAAGTACAAAAATAATATTAATATTTTAAATAAAGTCCAAAATAAATATATACATACATATGTTGAAAGTACATATATCTATGTATAGGGAAAATACTTAATTGTAAAGTATCTATATATATATACAAATATATATATATATACAAGAAAATTCTTATTTATAAAGTGTATATATATATAATATATACATACACAAAAAAATATATACATATATACAAACATATATACATAAAATTTACTAACTATAAAGTATATATACATATATATAAATACTGTTAAAAACAGTATACATATATATATACATATATTAATACATATATACATATACATATATATATATAAATATATATACAAAACAAAAGGAAAAAAGAAAAGAAAAAGGAAAATAGAAAAAAGAACAGAGAGGGGGCTCGAACTCGAGCCAGAGAAGCGGGAGGGGGGTTTAATCAGGTCGGGCTGGCCAGGGGGTCATCCCGAGCTCAGTGTTAGGATTAGAGTTGTTTTAATTTTATTTAGGTTCGAAATGGATTAACATAAAAAAAAATATAAAAACCATCCTGTGTCCTGACAGTTAAGGACACAGGTATCCTCGTGTCCTTGGCCTGCACGACACGCACGAGTTCAATCTCGCGTGTCCAGTTCTATCAAAGTATTCGCCAGGACACAGCGAACACTCCCGACCCAACACGAGACACGCACGACACAGGGGAACACTGACACTCACGTGTCCGGCGAGTTGAAGGGTGATTCGAAGGTCGGGGACGGCGAAGGAGACGTCGGCGTCACGGTGCTCCGGTGGCGCTGGGCGCGGCTTGGTGCGGCGCGTCGAATGGTGGTGGTGGTTGGCGGTGAAGGTCGACGGTGGGGCTGGGCGGAGTTCGTCGGAGTAGGGTTAGGGTTTGGGAGTTCGTCGGGGAAGAACGGGGCAGCGGTTGGTCGTGGGGGAGATTTAGGGTTAGGGTTTTGATCAGGAGAGTGAGGGGGAGTTTTATAGGGCTTCGGAGGCGGTGGGGGCAGCCGGGAAAGGCGGGGGCAGCGGTCGTAGTCGGTCGGGGCAGTCGTCGGGGGTGGGTGAGAGCTGGAGGAGAGAGAGTGACGTGGGGGGGTTTAGGTTTAGCAGTTAGGTCCCTCATGAATTAGGAAATTGCACTCCGTATTTAAAACAATCCATAAATTACAAACTAATATACTAACAATTCAATTAATTACAAAATACTATTAAAACAATTTGGAAAATTACTAAATGCTATTAAAACATTTAAATAAATTACAAAATAATATTTTTTGTATTTTAAACTTATTAAAAATTCGTTTAAAAATTCTAGAAAAATTTCTAAAAATTTCTAATAATTATTTAAGGCTATAAATGACATTAAAAATTTAATTAGCACTAATAAAACTAAATTTGAAAAACAGGGGCTTACAAGTCTTTCCTCCTTGAAAAATTTTGTCCTCGAAATTCACAAGGATTGAAGACCCGACAATATTCTAACATAGCAAGTAATGCAACAAAATGACTAAGGCTGCGATCGAAACTAACCTCTAAGGTATCAAGCGGGAACGGGTGGTTCCCTCGCAGCGGTTGGATCGAACAAGTAAGGGAATCTCTCCCTCATGTCCGACTCCCTCTCCCAAGTAGATTCACCTGGGGAGTGACGGCTCCAAGCTACTCGTACTAGGGGTATAACCTTGTTCCTCAGCCTCTTCTCCCTCCTGTCTATTATCTCCACTGGCTGCTCAGAAATTGTAAGGCTCGGTCCGACCTCCAACTCTGAATGATCTAGCACATGACTGGGGTCTGGAACATATCTCCTCAGCTGAGATACGTGGAAGACGTCGTGAACTCCTGCTAGGTTGGGTGGAAGTACAACCCTGTAAGCTACCTCTCCGATCCTGCCAAGTACCTCGAACGGCCCGATGTATCTGGGGCTCAGCTTCCCTCCTCGTCCGAACCGGATCGTCCCTCGAGTAGGTGATATCTTCACTAGCACCATATCACCGTCTGCGAACTCCATCGGCCTGCGACTAGCATCAGCCCAGTGTTTCTGCCTGTCCTGAGCTACTCTGAGCCTGTCTCTGATCATCTCGACTTTCTCTGCTGCATCCATGATCATCTATGGCCCAAGCATAACTCTGTCTCCGATATCATCCCAAAAGAGCGGTGTGCGACATCGTCGTCCATAAAGCGCCTCGAAAGGAGACATACCAATACTGGCCTGGTAGCTGTTATTGTATGAAAACTCTACCAAGTGCAGATGGCTCTCCCATGATCCTTCGAAGTCCAGCACGCAGGTCCTCAGCATATCCTCCAGTGTCTGTATCGTCCTCTCGGACTGTCCATCTGTCTGTGGGTGGTACGTCGTACTGAACTTGAGCCTACTGCCCAACTCCTCCTGCAAGCTCCTCCAGTAGTGGGATATAAATCTGCTGTCTCTGTCTGACACGATGCTCACCGACACTCCGTGTAGGCGAACTATCTGCTGCATGTATAGCTCCGCCAACTTCTCGGTGGAAAGCCCCACCTTGAAGGGTATGAAGTGCGCACACTTCGTCAGCCTGTCTACGATGACCCAGATGGCATCTTTCCCTCCTTGGGACGAGGAAGCCCTGAAACGAAGTCCATCGTAATATGTTCCCACTTCCACTCGGGAATGGGTAATGGCTGCAACAAACCAGCTGGCCTCTGGCGCTCCGCCTTGACCTGCTGGCAAACTAGGCATCTCGAGATGAAATGCGATACATCCCTCTTCATCCCGTGCCACCAAAAATGTTCCCGTAAGTCACGGTACATCTTGTTAGCACCAGGGTGAATAGAATATCTCGATCGGTGCGCCTCCTGCAAGACTGCCTCTACTAGCTCTCCCTTTGGCACACACAATCGGCTGCCATGCCTCAGGGATCCATCCTCTGCTATAGTGAAGTCATCCAGCAATCCAGCTAATGCCTGGGGTCGAAGTCTGTGAAGGCTCTCATCTGTAGACTGTGCCTTCCTGATCTGCTCCATCAAACCTGACTGAATGTCAAGCGCCATCATCTGTATCACTGATCCTGGCCGAACTAGCTCGATACCGAGCTTCTCCAGATCCTCCCGCAAATGCCGATCAATCATCAGATACCATGCCATTGGATGCCTGCTCAGCGCATCCGCCACCATATTTGCCTTCCCGGGGTGATACTGTAAATCGATGTCGAAGTCCTTCATCAACTCCAACCATCGTCTTTGCCTCATGTTCAGCTCTTTCTGCGTGAACACATATTTCAAGCTTTTGTGGTCAGTAAAGATTTCCACACGCTCTCCGTATAAGTAATGTTTCCATAACTTGAGTGCAAAGATCACCGCAGCTAACTCGAGGTCATGGGTAGGATAATTCCTCTCATGAGTCCGCAATTGCCTAGATGCATAAGCAATTACTTTCCCATGCTGCTGTAGAACACATCCTAGCCCCTTTCCAGAAGCATCACTGTATATGGTAAAACCTCCAGAACCTGAAGGTAAAGTCAGAACTGGAGCGGTCGTCAGCCTCCTCTTCAGCTCCTCAAATGCCGCCTGGCAGTCCTCTGACCAGATGTACTCTGCGTCCTTCCGCGTCAGCTTCGTCATGGGTTCAGCTATCCTAGCAAAGTCCTGGACGAACTTTCTGTAATAGCCTGCTAAACCCAGAAAGCTCCTGATCTCTGAAACTGACGTCGGAGCCTTCCACGTCTCAACTGCAGCAATCTTCCTGGGATCTACCGAGATTCCATCTCCAGTGACTACATGGCCGAGAAACTCTACTCGGTCTAAAAAGAACTCGTACTTCGGTAATTTGGCAAACAATCTCTCCTGCCTCAGAATCCCCAAAACTATCCGCAAGTGCTCTGCATGCTCCTCCGGTGTCTTCGAGTATATCAGGATGTCGTCGATAAATACTACGACGAACTTATCCAAATACTGGTGAAATGTCTTATTCATCAAGTTCATAAAGACATCTGGTGCATTTGTGAGACCAAATGGCATCACCAGAAACTCGTACTACCCATACTTCGTATTGAACGCCGTCTTCTGGATGTCTGCTGGCCTAACCTTCACCTGGTGGTACCCGGATCTCAAGTCTATCATGGAAAACACCTTCGCCCCGCTCAATTGGTCGAACAAATCATCTATCCTGGGCAGAGGATATTTGTTCTTGATGGTGATGGCATTCAAAGCCCGATAGTCAATACACAACCGGACTGTACCATCCTTCTTGGGCACAAAGAGCACTGGTGCTCCCCATGGAGAAGCACTGGATCGAATGAAACCCTTTTTCAACAGATCATCAATCTGCTCTTTCATCTCTATGGCCTCCTTGGGATTCACTCTATAGCAAGCCCGGGATACTGGTGATGAACCCGGCACTAAATCTATAGTGAACTCCACATCTCTGTCAGGCGGAAGTCCTGGAAGATCCTCTGGGAATACATCCATAAACTCCCTAATGATAGGGTGTGGCGGTGCTGCGTCCCCGACTGTCGCACAACAGTTCGGCTCTAGGCTGATCTCCGGCCCTGTCCTCCTGACACTGAATGGTGCTGTGCCTGGGGGACTGAACAAAATACTACCCTCATGGCAATCTATAGATGCATGGGCGTAGCTAAGCCAGTCCATCCCCAATATGATATCATAATCGGGGAGTGGCATCACAAAGAATCTCCCTCTGAACTCTCTCTCGGCTATAAAAATAGAACACCTATAGATAGATCTAATAGGCACTGGTCCTCCTCCCGTCATCACTCTACTAATCTCCGCAGTAGGTGTAGCTACTAGATGATGTTTATGCATAAACTCTAATGATAGGAAGCAATAAGATGCACCAGAATCAAACAAACATACAGCTAGAAAAGTATGTAAATAAACATGACCTGTGATGACGTCAGCTAAGTAATCCGGCTCCGAAACCTGCTCCGGCTCCGGCTCAATGGCTAGGCTATAGACCTTCCCCTGAGGTCCCTTCTGCTGCTGCAGATGCTGTCCAAACCTCTGCTGCTGCGTCGGGAGTGGTCCTCTAGGCTTCGCTACTGGGCAGTCCCGAATCTGATGGGTGGCAGACCCACAAGCTAAGCACTGCTTCAACCTCTTCCTGCAAATGGAGCTATCGTGCCCTGGTCTTCCGCAGAAAGAACATATAGCTCCCCTCTGCTGCTGCTGACGAGGTCCCGGGGCTCGAACTGGCGGGGTCTCATGGTGTGGTGTAGAGGGACGGTAAGTCTGCTGGGGTGGCGTCGGTGCTTTCTGCTGGAAAGCCTGACGCTTGGACGGTCCCTCATGATGTACAGAAGCCGGCCTCTTGCATGACAGAAGACGCTCCTCGATGCTCCGGGCTAACTCTAGGCTCTGGTAGTAGTCAGTCGTACCGTTCGCCACTATAAGAATGCCAATGTCTGGAACTAGACCATGGCAAAACCTACGGGTCATCTCCTCTGGATCAGCAACCAGACTAGGAGCAAAACGGCTCAGGCGACTAAACTCTCCCGCATAGTCATCAACAGAACGGTTCCCCTGCTGGATGTTCTGGAATCGTAGCCCCATGGCTACTCTAGCAGTGGTCGAGAAGAATTTCTTCTTGAACTGGGTCTTGAACTGGTCCCAGGTGGCTCTACCTCTCGCGAACAACGGCTCATTCCTGAACCAGACTCCGGCTAAGTCTATCAGCAGAAATCCTGCTGCCTCGACCTGAAGGTCATCCGGCATCCTAACTCCCAGAAGCTTCCTCTCTACAGAATCTAGCCAGTCATCAGCTACTACTATGCCCTCAGTCCCTGAGAACTCCTTGGGATTCAGACCCATGAAGTCCTTGACCGTCCCCGCTCTCTGTCGTAGCTCTACATGTGGTGGGACCACGGGACGTCCCTCAGAACGCTCCATGCTCTGGCGGAGTAGGGTAGTCTGCTCCTGATGGGTTGTTAGGAACCCTTGGATCAGTGTGAGCAGCTGGGTCCCGTCGAGTGTGACGGAAGCCTGGGTGGGTATAGTGATAGGGGGTGGTGGAAGTATCAGGGCCTGCTGGGACTGGGATGTGGAAGGAGGTATCTGGGTCTGTGGATCTGTGGAGTGGGAAAATCTGGTAGGTGGAGGTGTATTAGTCAACTGGTCAGCTGACTGGATATGGAGGTCCCCATTCTCGGGGGTAACATACTGGGATGAACGAGTAAGCACCATCTAAATTACACATAAAAAGACTTATAAGGACTTGTTTAAAGTAAGCAATCATATGCAAAAAAATTCAATTATAATAGCAAATATGTGATGTATTTTCTATGTTGCAATCCTAGCATTCCTCTAAGTGTTCTAAGCATCTTTCCCAATGTTGTCTAATTACCTTAAGTTCCTAATTGCAGGCATGCTTGGTACAATAACGTAACCAAACAGTTTAGTCAGGACCTGCATGGGCCACCACTAAAAACATGTCACGACCCGATACCCAAATTGTTGGGCCGGGCCGAGCCATGTCCAGCCTACGCTTGGTCAAAGCGTAGTAAGCTGTTCTAAGAATAGACAATAAAGAATCTAAGCAGCTAACAGTTCTAAAACCATATTTAAAGTTCATCACAACACAGCATCTATAAGCGAAGGTAAAATGAGCACAGACTTAATAATACATAACCAAAGTATCTAACTAGAGACAAAGTCCAGTATCCAAATATAAGTATAGACAAAGTCTAGCCTCAAAACACAAGAAAAATAACTAAGCAAGGTTCCCCGCTGGGGCCTCTTCTGGAGCTAAGGCCAGGTCCTCAATGCAGTACCATAATATGTAACACACAGCATTTCCTTCTCGAAAAGTATACCTACAACGTTATCCTGTCAGGACGGGAGCAAGTACTAAATCTAGCAAACTAGCATATGAAACATGGAAATGAACATGAGAGGAATAACTGGAAAGCATGGCATCACTCAATCTATCATGGCAAGGACACACGTGTCATAGAGACAGATGTATATGTAATGTTTAAAACTGTAGCAAGTACGTGATCGGTCAATATATGTACAATGTGCTGGAGGGCACATAATGAAATGTACATACGTACAAGTTAACAAGCATAAGTGTACATCCGTACAGACATGCGGGGTAATGGCCTGCGGCAAGGTATACATATAGAATGCGACCGAGCTCGCTACTGTAGGGGGGTCGTGATCACGTACAATACTATCAGTTTCCCCATAACCCATATTCTAATTATGTGAGAGATACATCAAGACTGTTCTAAGCATGGTAGTAACTGAAAGTACAACATGTAAAGATCTAACTTGCTACCCCAAGGATCAGCATTTAACATGGTGGGATTTGCAGTTTATTTATGTGACAATATGTAAAGTTCGTAGAAAGTACTTGCCTCTAGCAAAGCAAAAAAAAACAAGCTGCGATAACAGTGCTATGGATGTCCAGTAACTCATCGCTGTAGAAGTAAATATAACAACTTAGTTTTACACTAAGCTAAAACACTAGGACACTAATTGGTAAAACACGACTTGTGATTGGGCACTTAGCCAAAATAATGACTTGGCATAGGAGACCAATGTAGGGTGACACACTATGTTAACTAACTTTCTCGGGTCTTTACACTAGTGAGGGATGGGGTTCAACATGACTAAAACTCCAAATAACACAAAAAGCTACAAGTCGTAATTAATCAATAAATAAATCAAAAGATCATTGTGTTCTAACAATTTTTGAAGTAGACAAAAAGCCTAGTTTTTCTTAAGGTAAAGTACCAAGGTGATCCTTGTTAATCATAGAAATTTATTATAACTTTTCTGGAATTTATTAACCAGTACAAATATTTTATAAAAATCAGTTTTCCTAAGTATACAGAAAATGAATTTTGGTTTCATATGCCAAACTAGTGGCAAAACAGTAAATTAAATACTACAAAAATTATACTAAATTAGCTAACTTAACATAGTATCTAAAAACTATTTTCCCATAATTTTAGCAGTACTCTAAGTATTTTTAGAAAATCAAAAACAGCAATGCACACAATAATTAATTATCTGCGTATTTTGTCCATGTATATAATTTGAACCAAAGTTCAAATACAGGACCCAAGGCCATGAATCAAGTCCAATATGACTTGTACAGGTCTTGAATGTGTGAAAACATATTTGAGCCCAAATACCCATGCTAGGCTTGGACACCAAATGGTTGCAGTAAATTAAATACAATAAATATAACTTGGTAAAAGTACAAAAATAATATTAATATTTTAAATAAAGTCCAAAATAAATATATACATACATATGTTGAAAGTACATATATCTATGTATAGAGAAAATACTTAATTGTAAAGTATCTATATATATATACAAATATATATATATATATATACAAGAAAATTCTTATTTATAAAGTGTATATATATATAATATATACATACACAAAAAAATATATACATATATACAAACATATATACATAAAATTTACTAACTATAAAGTATATATACATATATATAAAATACTGTTAAAAACAATATACATATATATATACATATATTAATACATATATACATATACATATATATATAAATATATATACAAAACAAAAGGAAAAAGAAAAGAAAAAGGAAAACAGAAAAAAGAACAGAGAGGGGGCTCGAACTCAAGCCAAAGAAGCGGGAGGGGGGTTTAATCGGGTCGGGCTGGCCAGGGGGTCAGCCCGAGCTCAGTGTTAGGGTTAGAGTTGTTTTAATTTTATTTAGGTTCGAAATGGATTAACATAAAAAAAAATATAAAAACCATCCTGTGTCCTGACAGTTAAGGACACAGGTATCCTCGTGTCCTTGGCCTGCACGACACGCACGAGTTCAATCTCGCGTGTCCAGTTCTATCAAAGTATTCGCCAGGACAAGGCGAACACTCCCGACCCAACACGAGACACGCACGACACAGGGGAACACGGACACTCACGTGTCCGGCGAGTTGAAGGGTGATTCGAAGGTCGGGGACGGCGGAGGAGACGTCGGCGTCACGGCGCTCCGGTTGCGCTGGGCGCGGCTTGGTGCGGCGCATCGAATGGTGGTGGTGGTTGGCGGTGAAGGTCGACGGTGGGGCTGGGCGGAGTTCGTCGGAGTAGGGTTAGGGTTTGGGAGTTCGTCGGGGAAGAACGGGGCAGCGGTTGGTCATGGGAGAGATTTAGGGTTAGGGTTTTGATCAGGGGAGTGAGGGAGAGTTTTATAGGGCTTTGGAGGCGGTAGGGGCAGCCGGGAAAGGCGGGGGCAGCGGTCGTAGTCGGTCGGGGCAGTCGTCGGGGGTGGGTGAGAGCTGGAGGAGAGAGAGAGTGACGTGGGGGGGGGTTTAGGTTTAGCAGTTAGATCCCTCAGGAATTAGGAAATTGCACTCCGTATTTAAAACAATCCATAAATTACAAACTAATATACTAACAATTCAATTAATTGCAAAACACTATTAAAACAATTCGAAAAATTACAAAATGCTATTAAAACATTTAAATAAATTACAAAATGATATTTTTTGTATTTAAAACTTATTAAAAATTCATTTAAAAATTCTAAAAAAATTCCTAAAAATTCCTAATAATTATTTAAGGCTATAAATGACATTAAAAATTTAATTAGCACTAATAAAACTAAATTTGAAAAACAGGGGCTTACAGTACTTATTTAGACACTTAGAATTCTGGATCGTATCTCCGTGTTTCATTTCTGGATATTTATCTATCTTTCCTTTCATGTTCTACCTTAGATGTGATTGAGATATATTCTGTTATGTCACCCCCATTCGGGGAGTATAACTGTTTATTACCCTTATCTGTTAGATGTTGTGACCTAGGACATCGTTCTACCGCCGACACTGCGGCGTAGGCTGGACGTACCCACATCTCGTGCCCTTACTCTAGGGTGCGGGTCGTGACAGGTAATATGTTTGGTGATGATACTTGATATCATAATTAACTTTGGCATCAACTTGAAACTGATACCCCGCCCGACTCTTGGTATTCGATTGGTAGTAACATCACTTTCGACCCTAGTATCAGCAACGATACTTCTGGCCTCGACCAAACACTAAGGGAAACCCATGGATTCGAGATAATATTGAGAACAAGTAGCCAAGACCAAGTCATATCCAATGTGCTATTAGCAGGATCATAGGCAAGTCCTGTACACTAGTGAAGAGACCAGAGAGAACAGAGTACGGGTATCCATTTGACTACATGTGTGTCATAGTTTGGCCTAGTGATTAGGGGTTAGAGAGATGAGTATTTGATATG
The DNA here is from genome assembly GCA_029216955.1 of Iris pallida. Taxonomy (NCBI): domain Eukaryota; kingdom Viridiplantae; phylum Streptophyta; class Magnoliopsida; order Asparagales; family Iridaceae; genus Iris; species Iris pallida. The sequence continues at coordinate 34,475,735 of JANAVB010030220.1, forward strand.
TAATTAGCCTAATATTTGAGTATCAGATCGATACATGGTCCCACCCTTAACCCTTAGTATCATATTGATCTTGGGTTTCAGACTCGACATTGGGTATCCAACTACATACCTAAAAACGGATTTGGACCTTCTGTATCAGAGTTGCACAACTAAATTCGGATTCCTAACTGATAGGGTTTAAGTATCAGGACTGATATCCTACCCAATCCCTCGCATCAGATTTGGTACTGGATACACTATTCGATTTGAGTATGTAGCTCCCCTTCCCGGAAATTTAGAAATACTTTTTATTATTTATTTGACTTAAATGATGAATTTTATATTTATGCACTATATAGACATGTATATATAAATGTATGTGTATAAGTTATTAAACCCTATTATTGCATCGGGCCTTCAGATCTACATAGGTGCAGTGACAATTACTGGACCATAGGACCTACCCATAACCAACACCCAATTATTTATTGTTAACCAAAATCCTCAATTTCCTAGGCTAAATTAGTCTTTCTAAACTAGCTATTAATGATTTAAGGCATGTGTATTTACATATATATGTATAAAGGGCCTAAGTCTAATTATAAGCAAATATTTTGCTAATAAAACACTAAGCCAGTCCAAACCCTCATTAATTATCACACAGGTTCAAACCCAAATTGTCATTTCCTTTCTTAACATTCCCCAATTTCTATTCAAGTCTCTAAATCCATATGCTTAGCCAGCCTAAAATCATTAAATTCATTTGGGTCAAGTAGGACCCGTTCATCTACACAGCAAACCTAAACCAAACTATTCAACTCCCCTTCTCTCTCTACATATATATATATATATATATATATATATATATATATATATATATATATATATATATATATATAAGAGGAATGATAGGCATCCCCACAATTTTTGCATCCCCATGCATCCCCATGTTCACATCCGTTGGATGTGCTTTAAGTCATCTAATCTTAACCATTGGTAAATCAACGGTTAAGATTAGATGACTTAAAGCACCATCCAACGGTGCAAATAGTGAAGATGCATGGGGATGCAAAAAGTGTGGGGATCTTGATCCTTCCTCAATAAATATATATATATATATATATATATATATATATATATATATATATATATATATATATATATATATATGTTTTGCTTCATCTCTTTCTTAACCCTAAAAACAGCGCCTCCGCAACTAGTTTTCTTCTGTTCCAAATCACCGGCCACACGTTTCTCTTCGTGTCGCACAGCCGACCCATGCCCATCAGTTTTTCGACGACCCGCAACATCGCAAGCCACCGTGCGACATCCTAATTCGCCCTGGCCTCAACCTATTGCTCATCGACACCGACTGGTGCGGCTGAGTTACAGAGCAACCGTTCCCGACGGCAGCCTATAGCAGTCGCGGTCGCCTTACACGCATGCACCACCACGTGGACTGTCGCTTCCGGAGGTACTGCTGACACCCGGATCAAACCACCGCTGCTCGTCCTTTCGACTACAGTCGTGGTCATCCCTCGTCCTCATCGAACCGGTTGCATCATTGTCACCGTCGTGCTCTTCCGTACGTCGAGTTGGCCATCCAGTGCAGTTGAGAAGTTCTCCAGGATTCCCGGTGGCCGTCCGGTTATGCTTCGCATGGCTATGCGTAAGAACGGACCTAGAAGGGAAGTCGAGGAAGAAGTATTATAGGAGGTAGTCTGCAGGAGTTATTAGGTAATTTTCAGAAATCCCCGTTCCTTTCTCTTAAATTAATGGTGCATTTAAATGAGTATTATATATGCTAGGTAGGTAGTGTGTTCACCTGTTTGTAGGGGGCAATGTGTTCATACGTATGAATATATGTCCAATGTGTTCGAGTACTTGCATAAATGAGTCATCTGTCATGTTTTGGTAAATATCCAATAGAAGGTGAAGTTGAAAGAAGAGTCTATTTTTCTAAATAAATAAATAAATAAATTATTTAGTATATAAATGTATATATTTCATTATAAAGATAGTTATACCTATGTAAGAAATCTCTTTTATAAAAACAAGAATTTATGTATAACAGCATTTTTAAACCATAGCTAGTTCTTAAAAAAAATACATATATGTGCCATTTGTATATTATAGTATTTTTGTATCCATACTAGATATATATTCAAGGGTGAGTATGTACAGGTTAAATATCGGGGTAGCTGAAAGTGTGAGTAATAACTAAAATAAAGTCTTATTTATCGATTATACTATATTACTAATTCTGGTATTCAAATAATCTACAAAACTAGTTAGGTCACTTAGGTATCATTTATAGCCGGAACGCTACTTTGGCGGGCCCGTGACCCGACTCAACGGGCGATTTTGTGCACGGCCGCTGGAATCCAACTTTGGACATACGGTTGGGTTCGTATCGGAAAACTGGATCCGTAGACATGTAATTTGACGACTTTAGATACCGTTGACTCTGGCACGCTTTTCGGTGCAAAGCGGGTCCAACGGCGGACACCGTTTTGATCCGAAATTACCATTTTGCCCTGTGTCCAGAATTGGACTTAAGGATAGACAACCCTAGCTATTTTGACTATTCTGAGAACATTGGTAATGTTTATTTCAGCTTTCGGGAACTGTTGTACGGGTTTTGACTATTGTGACAAATTGAGTAGTTCAGACTGTCGGTTACACCAGCACAGGACCACAGGCGAGTACAGTTTATTGTCTGCATTTCGATATTGATCTTTACTATATTTCATTGATTGGCCATTGGTTATGTGATTTTTATACTCTATTATAAATTGTTGAGTCGGGAATGAGAAGTACCAAGGATGTGTGGTCCGACCGTAGACCGTGTTTATTTTCATGCAGTAGACCTCGTAGACAGTGCTTATTTTTCTGCAAGTAGACATCGTAGATAAGTAGACATCGTAGACAGTGCTTATTTTTCTGCAAGTAGACATCGTAGACAGTGCTTATTTTTCTGCAAGTAGACATCGTAGACAGTGCTTATTTTTCTGCAAGTAGACCTCGTAGACAGTACTTATTTTTCATGCAAGTAGATCTCGTAGACCGTGCGGTGTAGTGCCCCAGACAAATGTATCCTATAGTGGTGGGTACATCGCCCAGGAGACAAATGTACCCTATAGTAGTGCAACACTCGACGGTGCGCTGGAAGTGTGCTCATCATGACAGATAGCTCCAAATCCCATGCATATATATATATATATATAATGCCAAGACCAAAGGGGCAACAGGTTACTGGAAAATTCTCAATGATCTAAGTAATCAAGCTAGTTATTTCGTCCTTAACATTTTCTTGTTGGATTTCGGGTGTGGCATTCCGCAGAATCCATCCTAGACATGAGACATGCGAGACTGGACAATAACGAAAATGTGCACCATAACAAGCCACAACAAGAAAATATCATAAACTGGAAGCTAGGAGTGCGCTACCACGAGCCACTATAGGGAGTGCGCCATGACAGGCCACTATCATGTAAGCAAAGAAAGACATGTACGAGAGTGCACCACGACGGGTCACTATCTAGTAAGCAAAGTTGACATGTACGTGAGTGCACCACGACGGGTCACTATCTAGTAAGCAAAGGAGACATGTAAGAAAAGTACGTCACGACGGGCCACTATCATATAAGCAAAGAAGGCATGGCAATGATTAACATAGCTTGTAAGAAAGAATCTATCAAAGACATATCATGGCATGTAGGAAATAATAATTAAAGCTAAGTACATTTCATAGAAAATGATTGAACATGTGCTAGTGTCAAGTGTATATAGGGTGTACAAGCATTCTCTAACTATACAAGATCATCTAATCATGTTAAGAAATCATTACAATCGAAGAAAATATCAAAAACGGACAAAAACGGGCAGAAACGGACAAAAACAGACTAAAACAGCATAAAACGGCATACCGGCGGTATACTGCGGCATACCGGCGGTATACCGGTTTTTCAAACAGCAACAAAATTCAAAATTTTGCCAAAACTTGTTTCGGCCATAAAAACTTCATTTTAAATCGAAATTCGGATTTTCAAAAGTCAAAATTGAATAGAATTGAATTTCCTACAACATGGAAGTATTAATTTCCACAAATCAAAACATTTTATAGATCAATACCTCAAAATACTCCCAAACAGAGGTTCTCGGGACACCGAAACGGATTCCGATTGCCACCAAACTCAAAATCCATGATATACAAACTATGTGAGGGCCTCATATATGTATATGTGACCAAGATACATGATGGTAACACTAGTATCACTCTTGATACCAAGTTTTCTACTAAGTCTATATTGGATTTTAACAGAAAATCAAAACCTTGCTTAAACAAATTTTGGAAACAAGCATATATACGAGAATCATAAGGAAAACATATTTAACAAAATAAGTTTGGGAAAATTCTAAGCATTTACTACAAAGGGAAATAAAATGACAACAAAAACATTTTTGTTCAAGATTTTGGCAAGATGTACTTGCCTAGGTTAAGCTCCAAGCCTAATCTTCTACTCCTCCTCCTAGGGGGGTTAGACACCACACCCAAGGCCTCAAGGCCAAGCTCTTGGCAAGCTCCAAGGGAGAGAGAAGGGAAGAAGAAATGAAGAGAGAGTGAAGAGAATGAAAAGAGAGAGGAAAGAGAAAGTAAAATGGTATATATAGAAGGGGGAATTAATCTTAGCCGTCGGATGGTGATCCATGTGAAGATCTAAGTCAATCCTAACCATCAAAACAAAACCAAATATCCATTGGGTAATAGGGTGCATCTACACTATTCATGAAAATATCTAAACACTATTCATCAAAATATCTAAAATACTATTCACAAAAATATCGGAAACACTATTCATGAAAATATCTGAAATCGAAAATATCTAAAATGTGGAAAATCTGTCTAGACGGTATGCCGTCGGTATACTCCGGTATACTGGCGGTATGCCAGCCAAGAAGAAAATCTATAAGTTAGGAAAATTTTTAAAGCATTACGAAAATCAAAAAAATATAAAATACACTACAAAATACGTATCTGTATATAAATACCGATACTGTGAGACGAGTCTCACAGCTTCCCTTGAGGCTTCCAAGGGATCATCCACTGGTTCATGTTGTTCATCATTTCCTGGAGCTAGCATAGCGGTTGCTCCTTTCTTCAAACGCGTCGCCGTCGCGAAGCTATCTACCAGATTAAAGTTCTCGGCAAAAGTATTTGTAGCTGTGTAAAACAGTGAATATGTATATAACATTCTAGGGCCATGATCATTCTTGGTTGGCATCGAGAACACTGTCCTTGTTTCTCGAGCGTTGTAGTAGGCCCATGCTCTGGCACCATCAATCAGGTACCCCTTTTCTTGTAGGCAAGTTATAGCGTTGCCTACATGGAACTGGTCGTAACCAAATTGACGAGCGAAGCGGCTTGGCAGATATGGTTCTAGATAACACTCCTCTTCAAATCTGTACACCAAATGCGATGGCCTGATCGTCCTCAGCCAGTCAAAAGATGCTCGACCCAACGGCTGTCTCCCAAGGTCAACTAAATTTGCTGACATATGTTCATAACCGGCTGGAGGGGCAACGCAGTAAAAATTCCATCCCTTTCCAAGGTTCAATGTACGTCTGCAGTCCTTCAGACTAGTGTACACCCACTTGCTCCGGGAGAACCTCTGTTTGGGAGTATTTTGCAATTCTTTCTCCTTTTCCCTCTAGATATCATCCTCATATCTTAAACCGAATTGCCTATTTAGTTCCTAGTTGCCCTAAGAATTATTATTATATAAATTCTGATTATTGTTATTCCCATACGAACCTCGAGTTAGTTTCAATTCAAGTTTTCCCTCCATGGTTTGAATATACATGAAAGAGATACTAGAATGTTTGTAGTTCTTTTGTCTTCGGTTTGTTCCTCCCTGTGCAATCTTTTATTTTAAGGGTTGTGACCGATAGGAAATTACTTACGCTTTATTTCATGGACACTTGTTTGAATCTCTAGAAGCTTATGAACTTTTACAGATTATAGTTAAAGAAATGTTAGTTCACTCATAATGGCAGGACAGCAGCGCACTGTCGTCATTAAATTGAATTATGGAGACTATGGATTCACTATAGCCAGCAGCGCACTGGCGAGGCACGACCCCTAGAGTGAAATTAGTTTAAAAAAATATTGGTTATAGAATATTGCTAAAACTATGGCTAGAGGACCTCTTTGATCGTAGTTACCCTTGAATTAATAGTGGATAGAGTTAAGAAGTGTTCAATTTTGTATCATGTTTGAGTTACGAAACCAAGGCTTTACCACAGCCAGAGTATACGGGCGGGGCATAATCCTCGGTGAAATGACTTCAGACATGATTACAAGTTCATGATACTATAGAGGATAGGATATGCCCTGTGTGTCCCATAAGATCCAAAGACGATATTAGTGGAAGTTTTATAAGTTGGGTAGCATGTCTCCCGACCTAGCATTCTGTAGTCCTTGTGACTTATTGATGAGGAAATTGATTGACACTAATAGGTTTACCTAGAATACAGAAGTTAGAGGTCATAACCCATTAGTAGACCAAGTCCTTGTGGATAAGAAGATAGTAGGAAGACTGTATTAGTTCCAAAACCTAAGCAATCGTAGATGAACACCTGAAATGCAGTAGGAAATAAGAGGCACGAGCAGTGGCTAGATGAGAATAAATTAGTGCGGTTACATGCTCTGTACATTACAGAGGTGAGTTATATGGACAAACGAACAGTTAGATGTAAAGATTATACAATAGGTAAATATGGGAGCCATAGTACAGATTGGTAATGAAATAGGGATTCCCCTTGTATCAGTTTGACTTTAGGATCATATTGATTATTTGGTATCAAGTTATGGGTTTGAGTATCAGATTGGTACTTGGGAGTTGAGTATAAGCCGCAGGTCCTTTATTCGAATGTATGTGGATACATAACTTGGGATGTACCAGTTATCGGGTTATGCCAAGTATATCAGACATAAACAGGGGGTGAGTGGCTATCCAATTGTTAGAGGAAAACCGCACTCTTCATATTAGCCATTTTTGTTGCATCTACTTTGTGCACCATACCCTAGTTGTTAGATATCAGTTGGGTCATTCAGTCGAGGTATCAGGAAAATAGGAATGGATATGCGCAAGATGAGGGACAGTGAGCCAGAAAAGGAGAAAAACCATATTGTATAGTAGAGTACACATGGTATTACATATCTGCCCATGATGTACCAGTAAAATAGGTTGCATTGGAATAGAAATAATGGTCGGTGGATATGCTAGACAATTGGTTAATGTGTCAGTATGGACCATGAGTATAGGAAGTAGCTGTGAGCACCCTGAATTTCGGGTTAATTTTTTTTATTTATTTTATTTTATTTTCTGATTGATTGGTTTCGATAAATAATATATTCTGTTATTTTTTTTTAAGTGTACTTTTCCGTGCCATTGATATTTGGAGTGTCAGGGATGTTCAACTCTGGAAATCTTCTTCACGAGTTTTATAGTGGACAGGATTACCTTCATGATGGTATATAGTGTCCCACTCAAACTTGTTCCATTGTGCTCTTTTTGCTTCACACAACTTCGGGTCGATTTAGACCATTTGATCATTAATTGATTTTCCCACTCTTTTCCTTGATCATTATTAGCACGTTACCGTGACTTTTAATTTGGGAGCGCAAGACCAGTCAGTTTCTTGAAACCAACTTCTCATGCATGATCTACTCGAGACGCTCGTCACCCATGACCTTCATGTCCCACTCAGACACGCCATTTTGTGCTCCATTTGCTTCGTACAACTTTCCCGACACGTGACCCAATTTTATTTCACCCCACGGTGTCACATTCATTTTCTAACTTAATTTGTGGGTACCCTGTCGACCAAAACCTGTCAGCCCCAACTATGGACATGGCCCACATTGAGCCTACTACCCGCCCGACACTTGTGTCCCATTTATTGGAATTCCCATGTGCTACTTATTTACCCATGATCATCAACACCTATTTTTAATTCGATTATTTTGTAATGTCTGATTTTGACCCAATCCGGCTCCACCAAGTCCAGCCCAGCTTCGTGCTACCCTCCATCGTGACACCCTCATTTTTTTGTGTCCAAAATAATATTAAATATCATGTTTACCTATTTCAATATTTATTGGAATTTCTATTTATTTAAATTCCTGTAGGAATGGCCATTTCCCTCTAATTAAATCTAGCCCTTGATTTCTCCAATTAATCCCAACCATTAATTTCTTCCCATAGCAGCCAACAATTTCTTCCCCTATGGGTTGGCCGGCCCTAACTTCTAGGGAAGGCTCTTTCTCTATCTCCCATACATTTAATATTTCACTCATCTCCTTTCTCTCTCTTCCTTCTAATATTTTCCATTCAACAAACCAACATCCAACAGCAACTCCTCCTGGCCGAGCTTGGCACCCGACCACCTCACTCCCCTGGCCAGCCTCGCCGCTGGCCGCCCTGGCCGGCCGTCGACCACAACTCCTTTCTCCTCCCTTCAACACCACCATCAACTCCATAGCAAACCACCACAAACACCATGGCTGCCACCACTATTCCACCTCACCTTAGCCCGAGCCTGGCCGGAGCTCCGCTGCCATGCCCCACTGGACGCGTCGCCGTGCCGCCTGGCCGGGCCGGCTACCGCACGGTGCGTACGGCACAGCAGCAGCAACTGCACCGCTGCACAGGCGCGCACGTGCGCGAGCGCGCGGGCCGCCGTCGTGCGCCGCCGCGTCGCCGCACGACCGTCGTGGCCCTCCTGGCTGTGCGCCCCACTCCAGCGAGCAGCCCCCTAAAGGCCACCGTCCTCCGGGATGCGCCGTCGAGACGATTCGTGCGTTTCGCACGAAGTTCCGTCGTGACGGGCGCGGGATTGATTCAGAATTTGCGTTCCGTCGCAGCGACTTCGTGCGAGTTTTTCCAGAAATCTGACCGTTGGATCGGCAATTTCTTTACTTCATCACAATCTCGGTATATCCACCTTCACTCCTGTCAATTTTCATCCGTTGATTTTGTCGTTTGATACATCAAAAGAGGCCACCAAGTCGACCGTTTAAATTGTATTAATTTTGGACAGTTTTGCGGGGTCAACTTCGTCAGCTTGTACCTCCTCCACCGCAGCTCTGTTTGGTGTGCTACCAGTTCCTGTGCGAAGCTGGTATAACCCTCTTACTATCCCTCCAGTTTTGTTTCATTGTGAGCTTGTTTGATTGGTTGAATTCGACGCCAAAGTTGGCCGTCCGAATTCGTAATTTCCAACTTGTAAAATTTCATTTTTGAACACGGGACTCCAGATTTCATTTCTGACACCACCATTAGACTCGTGGCGTCGTTCTGGCATATTTTTATATAAAATTTGTTAGATTTGGAGAACGTGGGCCCTGGCACATTTTTCGGTGCAAAGTGGGTCCCACAGTCCGGGTCAACGGGACTTTTTGACGCCGGCTCATCGGAATCCAATTCTGGATATACCGTTGAGTTCGTATCGTCATTCTGGACTCGTTGACATATAATTTGCTAGGTTTTGGTGGACATTGGATCCGGCATGCATTTTGGTGCAAGTCGGATACCAATATCCGGGTCAAAGGGTCATTTTGAGATCGGCTCATCGGAATCCAATTCCGGAGAAACCGTTGTGTTCGTATCATCATTCTGGACTCGTTGATAGGTATTTTGCTGAGTTTTGAGAAAGTTGGCTCCGACACGCATTTCCGTGCAAACCGGAATTTCCAAGTTCTGGTCAACGGACCAAATTGAGATCGGGTCAACGGAATCCAATTCTGGAGATACCGTTGGGTTCGTATCGTTATTCTGGTTTCGTGGACATATAATTTGTTATATTTTATAGACTTGTTTTCTTGTACATTTTTTGGTGTAAACGGCTCCGACACGGATACTGTTTTGACCCAAAATTACCTTTTTGCCCTTGTGTCCAAATTGGACCGATGGGTAGGCTATCCTAGCTAATTTGACCATTCTGGACACGTTGGTGATGTTTACTTCATCGTCCGACAATATTTGTTGATAATTTCTCTGAGTTTAACCTTTTTATAATTAATTAATAATTAATTCTTGTAATGTTCGTATTTCGGGATTAGTACAACAAAACTGAGATCAGTCAATTCCAGTGATCTCACATCGCTAAAATTGACAAGTTGGACACGTGGATCACTATAATAAGATTATCAACTTTACCGTTGATCATCTCATCTCGATTTACGTGTCGTAAGTTGCGACGTACGAATAACGAAGTACACTTTATATCTTTAATAATTAGACTAGAATTGACCCTGTTTGACCAGAGTTGACCAGTTGACCCAAAGTCAACTGTAAGTCAACACTTGACCTAGTTTGACTAGATTATTGGTCGGAGTCGACCTAGAGTTATTTTGACTTAGAAGAACCTAGGATAATATAGATTGCTTGTAGAGATTCATTTATTACAACTTGAACACCTTGTAACCTGTGTTGCTTTAAATAGGACTCTGTGGCTTCAGTTGGACCCCCTATACTTATCAACTGTTCAGGTTATCAGGCGAGTACATTCTCTGATCATTTCATATCCTGCTTAGTATTATTTCCTGCATTAAATTACTTTACTTGTACTGTCACGTTGGTCACACGGATTGGTACTATATGGATCCCTTCTTGAGATGTTATCCTTAGGGAGCATCGGGTACTACATGTTCTGTGCGTTTCACTTACATGGCGTATCACTATGCTTCACTGGTTCTTTGATCACTTGTGACCTATACTCTTATGATCACCGAGTCTCCTAGAATCTCTTATCCCATTTACTGGGTATCCTAGAATCTCCTAGAATCCCCATTTATGGGACATCCATGTATCACCCTTCGGGGGCCTTTGCATGGAATTATAACATAACCTGGTTGGATCCTTGTGTATTGATTGGGGGTACGGGGGAGTAGAAATAGACATGTGAATACTATCCAAGTAGTGTAGCATCAGAATCTCTTCCATAGTGTAGCATCAGAATCTCTTATGCCATTTACATGTCTATATTGTACTCTAACTCACTAGCCATTGTTAGTCTTTATTTATAGTAGATATTTCTATTACAGCTCTCTCTCTCTGTTTACATACATCATTTCTTTCAGTACCTGTATCTTACTTTACTGCATGATTATATTTTCTAACCTGCTATGAACTGTTGAGATGTAATGTGCTCGCACCTATCCTGACTGGACCTGTTGATAAATTTTACAGATAGCATGGAGGTTGCCTGCTAGCCTAGAGGAGACACAGTAGAGGTTGTATAGGTAGCTAGGATTTTGCTCAGTTTATTTTTAGTTGTCTTGAGTTGTATTTATAGATTTCTGTATTTGAGCTTTGAGATGTATTTCTGGGTTTGTGTATCTTAGACACTTAGACTTCTATCTGTTGTATCTCTTTTGGATTTCATATTTTATCTACCTTCCATTATGCTCTACCATTAGATGTGATTGAGTTTACATTCTGCTATGTCACCCCCATTCGGAGAGTATAAACTGCTTAGCCTTATACTGTTAGATGCATGAGACCTAGGACAGCGTTCTACCGCCGACACTGCGACGTAGGCTGGGCGTTGTTACGTTCTCGTGCCCTTACTCTAGGGTGCGGGTCGTGACACATTTTTAGTGGTGGCCCATGCAGGTCGAGTTTGTGTAGTGGTATTCAAACTAGAGTACCACTACAACCTGCAGTAGGATTAGGATATATTTTTGAAGGTACTCAATCACAGTTAGGATCCCTTGAGAGATTCCTGGGACGACCCATGAGAATCTTATTTAACTTCGATTTGAAAACTCTCTTTTCCTTGATTTGATTTATCTTTATTTTCTGTTGTTGAATTTGATTTTGATGGATTATTGTTGAATTTGAGTTTGTATTTATTGATTTTGATGGAAGATTGTTGAATTTTGAATCTTGATGTTAGCTGTAGCATCCGAGTTTGTATTTATATGATTTGAAGGATTTTTGTTCATTTTTGAATCTTGATGTTCGTTGATAAATTTGATTTGATTTTGGGTATTCATTGTTGATTTAATTTAAATTTTGTCAAGATGAAATTATATGGGCTAGGTCATCTAAGTTATGGAATCTCGTCTTCTATAGTCACATTAGCCAGCATGGTGAGGACATATAGTCTGATTTTGGATTTATTTTTCGGGTGTGGGAATTTAAGATTTTCGCAGCCAAGCTAGCGGCATCGCGAAAATGTTAAATACCATGATTCTAGAGGTATGTGCCAAAGTCGAGGACTCTGTGATTATCGTAGCCTTGCTTACTAGTATGATGAGGATTTAGAGTACCATGATTTTGGATAGACGCATATGATTATCAGATTGTACCTTAAATATTTTTGAACATGTTTTCTCTACTTTTGTTCCAGTCCTTCAAAAAAAATTTTATTATTATTGTTATTATTTGTTTGCTTTGTTTTGCTTCTCATTATTTAACTTAGGAGTAGCTTTAGCTGTTTTATAATCCTTGTGTAACTTCTTACAAAAATTTATTTCTTCTTAATACAATAAATCAATGATTTTGCTAGGCCTTATTTTGGATTTTGTATCATAATTCTGGTTTCGAAAAAAAATGGGTTCCTCTTTTAAACAGATAAGCAGAACAGATTCTATTATCATTCTTTTCCTGCCAATATTTTTATTACCATCATTCCTTGTCTTATATACCTGTCCTGATTATATCAATTCCCTGTCTCGTATATAATTCTGTCAGCTATATCTTGAAAACTCTTGAATCTTCATATCATTTTGCCTGAGAAATGTTGAGGAAGTGACGTAAATTATCTAGTTCGGAAATGACGTAATTGGTTATCATAGAATGATTTGTAGGAATCAGAACGTTGGATGTTAATTATGAAAAAAAAAATTGAGAGGGAGATGTGGTAAAGGTTAGAATGGAATCGAGTGATAAATGTTATCAATTTAGAAACAATTGCAGAAAATTTGGGTTACGAGAAATTCATGTATGTATTTCAAAAACAAAAACTAATTAGGATATCAGAGGTCAACCTAGTTTTGAGAACTTAGAAAATCTTGGTTATTGATTCTGGGGAAACTTTTACTCTGAGGCTATGTAGAACACTATACCATAATAGGCGATTACCCACGGTTATTACCGTTACAATTATTTTTCGTCACGGTAATAATCGTTACTAGTGGGACGTGGTTAATATTTAGTCACGGTAATAACCGTGACAAATATTTGTTTTGGTCACGGTTATAACCGTGATAAATATTTGTTTTGGTCACGGTTATAACCGTGACAAATATTTTTGGTGGTAACGGTTATAATCGTGACAAATATTTTTGGTGGTAACGGTTATAACCGTGAGAGAAGTCCATTTATGTGACGGTTGTAACCGTAACCAATATTCCATTTGTCACAGTTATTAATGTGGCAGTTAGTTTGTTTTGTCACAGTTTTTACTGTGACTATATTATTTTTTTCGTTACTATTCTCCACTAATTGTCACAGTTATAACCATTACAATTTGACTATTTAAATTAAAAAAAACTACATTCAACTGGTAACTAAACAATAAACAACACATATCCAATTTCATAATATTTCACTTTCATAATAATTCAACCATTCCAAACCAATAACTAAACCACGAAATTTTCAATAACAATTCCGAGCAAGTAACTAAACCACATAATTTGCAATAACAATTCAACTATTCCAAACTAGAAACAAAACCACATAATTTCGAATAACAATTCAACCATTCAAATTAGTAATTAAACCACATAATATTTGATTAATAAGCAACTAAACCACAGGATGTTCAATAGCATCCATTCATTAATATTTTAATAGGGAAACATTCCATGGTATAGTGATCATCAAATGCCATGTCTTTAGCTGCTCTTAGAATATCATGCTCATTCTCTAGTTTTTGAACTTCCATCCTCTTGGCATGGTTTTGCTCCATTAACATCTTTTCTTGATCTTGTAAGTTGTCAACTTCATCTTTTCCCTACAAGTAACCAAAAGATGAGGCAACTTCATCAAGAAAACTCTTTCATAAGTCACATAACGAGTATGCAACCGTGCATAATAAAACACAACTTTAACTTAAATAACTCCCAACAAGTTCAACAAGACAGTTAAATCATTGTTTATGTCTTATATAGATTAAAAATAAATGGGATCCTTCTACTGTTTGGATGTAAAAACCTTTCTACCTTGTCTGTACCTGAGATGTTGGCATGCCATTTACGAACTCTGTCAATAGAGAAGAAGATTTGTAGTATGAAATTGCGGAAAGAAAAAGATGGTTAGTTATAGAATAATCTACTGTTGCATGTTAAAAAGCTTACATTCTTGACTTCTAAAATATACAACAGAATATTACACGAATAACCACTATGTTCAAAGCAAAGGATCTAACAGGTAGATAATGCATTCTCCAAATCGATAAAGTAGACGAAGTCGCATATAGTTCAAATAAAGAACCCTCAACTTTGCTTGTAGAAGTAATCTTCACCTAGATGTCAATTATAGATGATATATTGCTGCTACTAATACAGATATTATTTGTTGCATAAATCTGAAATTATCCACAAACATTTGGACAAGGGTTTGAATACTAAATGTCAATTATACTTCAGTCCAGCAATCTTAGAAACTTTGGTGGTTCTTTGGCCAGTTTTGATTGCTTTGGTTTTCTTTGCACTAAACACTTTTTTGTTTTTCTTATTAATGCCTATAGTATGACAAAAAATGAAAGAAAACAAAATAAAATAAAATTATGGAACTGTATTTTCTTAGATGAGCCATTGGTTAGGAATCTGAAATAGTTCAGCACCCACTCCACTTGCTAGCGGTTTCTCTTACACCTATTCTTACAGTATTTCACCAAAAGAGCCAACTCACCAAAATATCAATTTAACATATTTCAATATAGGATATGGTATGGAAAAACCACAAATAGAAAAAATATTTCATATTTTGAGCAGTTATTGTATTGAAATGATAATTTATGTCTTTGTATTCCAACTTTAGGGGACCAGTGCTACAAAAGAACATAACGAAAACAAAGAGTTTGAGCTAAAGTAAAATATGAAGCAGCAAAAGATAATACTCGTGCATAATTATGACAGTTTGCCAAACATAATGTGGTAAATAAAAGTTATTTGCTTACAGAAGTAACAGAACCTTGATACAAAGCTTAAACATAATGCTCTATTGGGAGAATACATTTTTACACTGATGATGTGAAGTTTGGTTCTATTGTTTTTCTTCCATTTCATTTTGCAATATGCAAAGAAGTATTTGGCAGGTAAAATAGGTTTTAAACAAATATATAACATGTTTAAGTACCTCAATCCTGTCAGATGTTCAACCTCAAATTGGTTAGGAGTCAGCATAGAAGCCACTGGAACAACCTAAAGAGTAAAGGTGTTGTTATAGACGTGCAGAACAGTATAAAAAAGTTAAAACCAACAAGATTACAAGTCCACACGCGGTTGAGATTAATATTTTGAAGAAGGAAAATCACATAAAAATTTAATGAATTGGTCACTAACTTCATAATTGAACTGACTATTAAACATGTCAAGGGACCGTCCAGTGGACAAGAGAGTCACCTGCCCCTGGCCAATGGGAAACCCTCCGCCTCCGTCTCAGCAACCAGCACATTATCTATACCCTTGTTTAATCATGTTTCACCCGTATGTGTGGGTGGATGGGGGTTGTCCAGGTGAGCTTGGTGTGTGAGCATGCACGTCTGTGTGTAAAGGTGTCCCTGTGCCGTGTGAGCAGCCAAAAGATAGAAGAGCATGATCACGTAATGTCAGGGCAAATTTCACAACTTGCTCACCTACTTAAATGGATGATGTGGCAAAATTGCATCATTATCCCAAAGGAATGACCAAACTAATACTAAATCCATAGTAAATGCTGACAATTATCACATGCCAACAACTTTATCATGAATGATATACCTGTTACCAGATAAAGGAGTTAAAAGCTTCATCAGGGAACATATGATATCTGATTGAGTTGAGATGAGAACTTCAGTTCAACTATGTCACAATTTAGCTTAATGTCAGGTAACATGGTTCATATTAGTTGAATCCATAAATTTCTTATAGTTGTCGCTGGTGACATTTTGAACGAATATGTCCACCCTGTTCTGACAATCTTTATTTTACAAGAAATAAAGAACAGTTGGAAGCATTAAATCATTTCGAATAGCTTATGGTTGCAACTGATAGGTGGCAATCCAAGTTGCAGTAATGAAAATGATGTGGGTTCAAATCCTGGCTGCGAAGATGTCTGCAGCTGCAGGTGCTCCGGCGGTAAAAGAATCAAACAATTATATATAGCTTGTCACTGTTGTAGAGGATTAAGGATAACTTTTTATAAGATAATGAAAAAGTAAAGAATGAGAAGCTAAATAGTTATAAGACATCTGTAAAAAAATATTGGTGCACTGAAGATTACCTTTTCACGGTATACTGAAACCAGCTCCATTGGAACATAAAGCTTTCCTTCATCACCCATTACTGGATCATAAACTATATATGAAATAATGAACCAATACAAAGATAAGATTCCCAAACAAGTTCTTTATAGAAGCACATATTGGCTTCACACTTTCATGCAAAGACCATCATGAAGTCAAAGGGAACATATGATGCATGAAAAGTATTAACAGAACTTGGGAATACACCCATTGTTAAAACATTTATATTTATATAAAGGCATCGATAATTTTACTTTTGCAGCAAGGTAATTGTATTACAATTTATGTTCCGGACTTAAGCCCGGGAGTTATTACATCCTCCTCCCTCCCCAGCCTATCCATGTCTTAATCTTTGCATGTTGGTCCTTGAAAACTAGTAACCTTCGCTTAGTAGACCAATCAAAAACCCCATTTGAGAGCTGGGCACGAAGAAACGTGACAAAATGTGCATACTTGTGGCCATATTTTTTCCTTCACTAAAATTAATAGTTCCATTGAGATCAATATGTTGTGTTCATGGACTAAAGCTAGCAAGTTTCATTCGGTAGACCAGTCAAAGTCCACATTTCAGGAACTAGGCACAAAGAAACGCAACAAAAGGTGCATGTTCGCTGTCATATTTTAGCCCTCACTACTATTAATAGTTCTATTGGCATCGATGTATTGCGTTCATGGACTAAAGCTAGCAACTTTCACTCAGTAGACCAATCAAAATCCCTACATCAGGCACTAGCCACAAAAGAAGCAACAAACGTGCACTTGCGGTCATGTTTTGACCTTCTCTAATAATAAATGTTCCTTTCTGTTGAGTATATCGCCCTAAGTGTGATCTAGAGTTGTGCCGGTTGTGTGGAATTTGCGGAATGGTTTTCATATTTGCTCTTTCTAGAAAGATAATTGAGCATTTTTAACTTAATTTGGGCATATTTGCTCGTTCATTATTCGTAGTATATCGATATCAAATGAGATTAATTTTTTTAAAAATATCTAGATTAAATGTATGCATTGAATGGTTGGTTAGGGTTGAGAAGACAACATACCTGCTTGGCCTTGTAGCGAAGGGGACGAGACTTATCGCGTCGGGACGGCAGGGTGGTCCGGAAGATCGACAGGTGCCGCCGGTGCTCCCAGTAGCAGACGCGCTAGAGGAACTGAATCAAATTAAGGTTCTTGGTATTTCATTAAATTAAAAACACATTTCATCGAACATGTCATAGACATGGAGAATACTCACTAATGCCAGCTTGGGATCCATCAGGTATGGCGATGCTAACATCAGTAGGGATGCTAATAGTATTATACCCATTCCTCCTCCAGAATATACACCCAATCTCACAAAGCATCAGCATGTGAAAAGCAACATGACAATTCTGCACCTACTGAACTACCAGAATTCTAATAAATATAGACCATGATCTTAGAACTAGCATTGGAGACTTGAAATATAAAATATGTGACGCTATGTTGCTAAGTACGAAGAAGATGCCTTGAATTGACCTCCAGGCATATTTTCAAAGAAGATGCAAAATATCTTCAAAGCACTTAAATCCACTAAAATTAAAAAGAATTAGTCATCCAGTATCTCATGGGCATGAAATTTGGCTAAAAACATTTGTATCACATGCTAATTGCCTCATTTATTTCTACAGAGAGAACACAAGTTAGTTCTATGTTGTATTTTTATGAAACCGAGAGTCAAGACTAGCATCTGTCACCCCTGAAGAATGGGAGAATCAAACAAACTACAACTTGGAAGGCTAAATTGACACAATAGCTGCATGGGAGCTTTGCAATGATACTACACTGCTATTATGTCTTCAGATTTAAAATTGTAATATAAATGTTCTCCTTTTGCATGCTGGAGAATAAACTCTTAGTCTAGAATATAAAATGACTAAAAAATCCATAAACTGTCCTCCTAAGTAAAAGCCTGATGACTTTTTTATGTTATATCCAAGAATAATTCCTTTATGGTTAGAAATTGGCTCTATTAATTGAAATACATAAATAGGTAGAATAAGGTTCGAGTTGCAAAATTAAGAAACCAAATGTATAAAACCATATTGAAAATCAAGGCCAATCACAATAAACATGACAAACTATATAATAAAAGCTTGTGATTATGGCTACAAAGGAAAACTTCTCTAATGAACTACCAATACAAAATCATGACTCGAAGAAAGGAAGACTGGAAGAGGTTACCTTATCTAACAAATGTTGCTTGAGTCGAGCCAATTCTTGTAGAGCTTTACCCCGTTCTTTGCAGGTTTCTTGTGAACTTACCTCTAACTTTCGGATGGACGATGCCATATCTTCAGTTGTGTTTTGAATAAGAATAAACACTAACAGCATTAATATTACAATTCCACACAACATACCAGTGTATGAGAATAAATATCAGCAAAAAACCTCCTTGGACTATATATATATATATATATATATATTTTATATATATATATATATATATATATATATATATATATATATATATGCGTTCGTACTAGTTCCAGAAGTAGAAATTAGTGACAGTGGTCGATGTCATGGTCATACAAACCCAAAATTGCATAAAAACACCTGGGAAAACATAATATGATGATAGACGACAATTATGAAGTATAAAGGGGTGTCATAATAGTGCCACAAATTCACCTAATAATGCAAGGTCCTGGATAGAGTCTATGAAGCATAGAAACTCCAAAATTGGTGTCACCGTGTCATGTATATGTTGTGTCCTTATAACACTTACTAATAGCATGTTATAGTAAGGTATAATACACACCAATTCTTCGTATAGTCTATTGTAGCTTCCTTCCAAGAGTGTTGGGTGATTTTAGATAGGGCATTGTGTTCAACATTCTTCTATGTATATTGAAGCATGCATTCAAAAATAAATCCAATCATAATTATGAATAAATCGGACATGTCGAACACTATTTTAGACACTGGTTTTAACATCAAACTTCTATGTATATTGAAGCATGGTACATACTACATGTTATCAAATTTAATTACTTAATACTTACAATGCAATTTCGTTACTGCAACATGTTAGTCCACAATATACTTGAATACGCAGTCGGAAGATTACTTTTTTAATTAGCACTCGAAATGAGCGTGCATTAGGCTCCATTATTTTTGTATAAGTTTTCATATACATACACAAGTCTCCATGGTTGACTGTGAGACTGATGATACATTCAAAGCCAGCCCAATCAAATCCAGCTGTCTGACCAACAACATATTCAACATGTAAGTTTTCGTGTGTATGCAGAAGTCTACTAGGATTGCCATGATCAATAGCACCGATGAACATATCCAGAGACAAAGTCAATAGCACTGATGAACATATCCAGAGACAAGGACAAAAAATGAACAAAAAATTGAAAGCGGAAGCTAAGCTATCTAGTATCTGCTTATAAGGAATAATTCCTAACATTGCCATGATCAACAAAACTTCCTCCTTCTGATAATACAGAACAAAAAAGATTTGCTAAATGTAAGATCAAACAAAGCTCCAGTCTGTACAGTGGCTCCTAACATATTCTCTTGCTACCAGGATTTAAGTCAGCTAGTAGAAAGAAATTTAGTAGGCGGCTTGCTCACAGAACCAATTTGAAATAGAGAATTCTTTATTTATCCACGTGTTGCAAATAAGAGAAAGTAGTTATAATGAATGAATTAACTAGACTACCTGTTGCAAGAAAAATCTTCTTTTAAGTCATTCTGGCGGATTCCCTTCCACTTGGGATGGATTGGCCCCATTCCCTCATCCTTAAAGCTATCTGACTCTTGCCACACACCTATAGAACACAATAAAGAATCAAAAAGGTTTCTGATATGAATATAAGTTAGTGAGAGAAATATAGAGGGGTCAATGACCCCTTCCTTGGTCGTATTTGCAATCAAGATTAGTGAACACTTGTGTGCCAAGCCATTATGTTTAAAGTCAATGTAGCCCAAAATAAACAATAGGACCATAAGATAATCTCCGCTTCACATAGTCCAGCCAGTTAATAAATCCAAAAAACAGTCAATTAACACCAATAAATTTGATATAGGATCCTCCATCCTAATCTCTTTTTTGTTTTTGACAGATGAGGAAGTATATACTTTTTCTTCTGAAATTGAATGTTCCCTCACGTGGGTGTCTAGTAAAAGTCGAATTAGTGATAGTTTCATTCAGTTCTAACCCTTTTAGCTTTATCCTTTGTTCATGATGATGGCATGTTTCAGGATAAGTTCACTATATAGCATGACATAGGTGGAAGCAAGTCAATTGCTTGCTGGTGATTGTTACCTGCAATTGGTTTTGCTCATAAGACCCCATTCTTTGGTACAACATTGACCAGTGATGAGGATCCAGGTAGAATACATTCTGGTCTTGCAAGTTTACATAGCCAGAACTCTGACATATCAAACTCACAAATATAGACAGTCCTCTCAGCCTTGCAAAAAATCAAATAACGAAGTTAGCACACCAGACATAGCAGAAAAAAAGTAAATTTGAACCTGAAACCTTCCAAGGATTTTCACAACAGGCCCATCAAGGAGAAAAGTGAAATAAACCTGTAAATGGGGACTGAATGCCCATCAAATGCTAAAAGACATCAATGATGATTCACTAGGGACCGCAGACTCTGGTCTAGGACACATGTAAGATAAAAAATCATATATATGTAAGATACAAAATCATGTACAATAAGTAAAGTAATAACTGAAAACTATTTTACAGCTGAAACAATAAATGGACAATGAGCATTGTTCCAATAACCCCATTAATGAGAGAAGTGCAATATTCCAGAAATGGTAGCCAATTACTCATTTAGCACTCAAATGCTTGTGGACTCTAGTCAGGGACATGTACAACATACTCCATCTTGTACACTTAAGCCATCAAGGTATCAACCATGGAGGTAGGTAGGTTCCAAAGAGTTAAATAGAGTAGTATCTGCATATTTGCATTGTTCAGGTCAGGTGACTATAAAGTAGGTCTGTGGCTCTTAAAATGCGGAGAAATCTAGAACAAACCTCATGACATCACGTAAAAGTATGACATGGATATGATTGACCTATTGTGAGTTTGAGGGGAAAGGGGTTGTTAACTATAACACAATTGCCTTAGGCATACTCTTTTGTAGCTTTTGGTTTCTTTTAGCTCTTCTTTCATGCCTCTTATAGTCCACATTGGAAAGGATGACGCCTCCTATGTAATATCGTTTACGAATAAACTTGGGCTAAACAATAGAAATCAATCCTTTCACAAACTCTAACACGCAACACTTGATTCACATTATAATTCTTTATGATTAAATTTGTAAGTATTAGGGCCCTGTCTTTTGTGCAGCTAACCCTTGTTAGTTCTTTGTATAAACTATAAAGACCTTTATTACTATCTTCTACAAGTAATAGACACAGTTTAGTAAGCATACCTTCGTTCTTCATAAAACAAATACATAAGCACGAGTAGCAACTGTGATATAAAAGTTTATAATGGTATATAAGATTGTGTTACCATTATTCTTTTTTGGCACTTGCTAGTAAAGTCAACTTTGTGTTCTCATGTAATTATTTTCTTAATCTGTTCTGTGTGAAGTCTGCATAACTTTCTAAATGAATTATCTGCTAGTGAAATTGATCCCTAAGATTGTTCCATGTAGGCACTATACTTATTCTTCCTAAATTGGATAAATTATTGATTCATTTTTTTCTTGTATACTCCTCTCAAACCTTTTAAATCTAGAGTAGAGTTAAGATGTACATAACCTTATCCATTATATGGCTAAGCTGTTTCTACGACTCAAGCCTACATCCTCAATCAAAAATATTAAAACTCAACAAATCACCAATTTGTTCTCTAGTGGGCCAAGGTCCATGCAACCAAGGCTTTTGTCCTTTGCAATTCCTCCAAGGGGGCCTGTAGACGGTCCACATTAAACATGTCCCTATAAACAAACAAGAGTCTTAATCCTCTCTTCGAAAGTGTCTTAACAGTCAACATTTTGCAGCCACATAATGTTGCCACAGGTTATCAGAAGAAGAGGAAGCATTCGCCATATCTCTTAATCATTTATTATTTTCATAAGAAAATAAAATTCTCAATTATAGACGAACCCTAACACTAGATCGCACATATAAAAATGAACATGAATAGAGGAAAAACTGAAGGATAAGGAAGATAAATTTCCTAACCATAACCATGGATCTTACATAGATATCGAGAAATCCTACAAGAACATATGAATCAAACCTAATTCGAACATAATAAACCTAATTCCCACTGTAACCAAGAATCGAAGAAGAAAATTAGGACAAAAGTTAATATTACCATGATCCAAATTCGTTCTCGAGCTAGGGTTTAGGGAGAGGTCGATGTAGCATCATTCAGCGTCATACATGAAGGAGGTAGGGAGGACATGGAGGAGGTGGACAGCTCGTCGGGCGGAGGTAAAAGGAGGGTCCCTTGGCTCGTGAAGGGCTCGGGACAGCGGGAGCCCTAGCTAGCTCGGGATGATTTCAGTTTGGTAACACTCTTCTATGGAATAGGGGAAAATAAAGGAGGGGTGTGAAATTAAAGGAGGAAAACTGGAAATTTTAGTAACATTTTCTTTTTCATTTGTCACGGTTATTCCTGTTATAAAAATTAAACAAAAATAAAAATTATAAAAAAATATTTTAGTAACGGTTATTTAATTATTGTAACGGTAATTACCGTGACTAACTTATAACAGTTATAACTGTTACGAATGAGAAAAAAAAAGCATTACAAATTGTATATTTTGTGTAGTGGAAATTAGAAATGAAAAAGAGAATTTTATTGTATTCAATGATTATGCAAAAATTGAACTAGATATTGTAAGAGGGTGACTAGAGACAGAGAGAACACAAGGATTTTAAGTTATAGGAATTATTTTAGATGATTGGGAGAAAATTGTAGAATTCAAAAGTATAATATTTGAAGATGAACGTTGAAGAAAATATGAAGGTTGATTTATAAATAAGAAAAAAATTTGTGTGACATAGTGGTGTTGGAGTTTAGTAAATACGAGACTTGACTCAAACAACTACAAGGATTTCATAAACTGGATTTAGAGGTTTCGGATTTAATTTAGAACAAGGTGAAGGAATTTGGAAATTTGATTAAATGAATGAGTGTTGATACCTAATTAAGAGAGGTATCCTTCGTGGGAATGTTTTAGAAGTTTGAAATTTTGTCTATGGTGATCATGGTAAAAGTTTAGATGACTGAAAGTTATAGAATTTTTGAGGGTAGTCATATGAAGGTTGATTTTATATTGGGGCTTGTGAGAAAATATGATTAGCAAATGGTAAACTGAAGTATCAGAGAGAGATGATTAACTGACCTTCGTATGAAATCTTTCTTGTTTTCCACAAAAAGGGTTTTCAATATCATTGAATCCTAGTTTCCTTAATCACGACCAAATCGACTCCGATTATCTTTTCTTATCATATTAATATCTTGGGTTGTACTCAGTTGAATTAAATTTGATTGTGACCTGAATCTCCATCCTTGTATGCTCGTTCTCAGACTTTGTTGAACCTGTCCTCCATATTGCCTAAATCTTGATTTCCCCAATTTGATCAACTTAGATCGTATCGAGACTAAATATTCTTAATATATATCTTGATTGGATTTCCATGCAATTGACTTTCATTCTTTAACTTGTGATTTTGATTTTCTTGAACAGTACCCCTTTTAGATGATTGATAGTTACCTTTCTTTATTTTTTTTTGATGAGTACCAGTTTTCATGTAGAATAGTAGACCGCCTTACAGTTTTGATGATTTGTTATTTCTGTATCTTTTCTAGTTTAGCACCCTAGATTGCTCGTGTGTTTAGATACCCTATGACCGTTTCGGTTAGCATGACTAGTATACCTAGATAAGACTTTCACTGCCACCGTATGCCATGACCCTGTATGTCGTCCTTTTGATGGTATGATTTGTTTAAGTTTTGGGACTTGATTGTGGGGGTTTGACCTAGAGGAAGTATGAACATTTTAATTTTGAGGACGAAATTTTTATAAGGTGGGTAGGATGTGAGCACCCTGAATTTCGGGTTAATTTTTTTTATTTATTTTATTTTATTTTCTGATTGATTGGTTTCGATAAATAATATATTCTGTTATTTTTCTTTAAGTGTACTTTTCCGTGCCATTGATATTTGGAGTGTCAGGGATGTTCAACTCTGGAAATCTTCTTCACGAGTTTTGTAGTGGACAGGATTACCTTCATGATGGTATATAGTGTCCCACTCAAACTTGTTCCCTTGTGCTCTTTTTGCTTCACACAACTTCGGGTCGATTTAGATCATTTGATCATTAATTGATTTTCCCACTCTTTTTCTTGATCATTATTAGCACGTTACCGTGACTTTTAATTTGGGAGCGCAAGACCAGTCAGTTTCTTGAAACCAACTTCTCATGCATGATCTACTCGAGACGCTCGTCATCCATGACCTTCGTGTCCCACTCAGACACGCCATTTTGTGCTCCATTTGCTTCGCACAATTTTCCCGACACGTGATCCGATTTTATTTCACCCCACGGTGTCACGTTCATTTTCCAACTTGATTTGTGGGTACCCTGTCGACCAAAACCTGCCAGCCCCAACTATGGACATGGCCCACATTGAGCCTACTACCCGCCCGAAACTTGTGTCCCATTTATTGGAATCTCCATGTGCTACTTATTTACCCATGATCATCAACACCTATTTTTAATTCGATTATTTCGTAATGTCTGATTTTGACCCAATCCGGCTCCACCAAGTCCAGCCCAGCTTCGTGCTACCCTCCATCGTGATACCCTCATTTTTTCGTGTCTAAAATAATATTAAATATTATGTTTACCTATTTCAATATTTATTAGAATTTCTATTTATTTAAATTCCCATAGGAATGGCCATTTCCCTCTAATTAAATCTAGCCCTTGATTTCTCCAATTAATCCCAACCATTAATTTTTCCCCATAGCAGCCAACAATTTCTTCCCCTATGGGTTGGCCGGCCCTAACTTCTAGGGAAGGCTCTTTCTCTCTCTCCCACACATTTAATATTTCACTCATCTTCTTTCTCTCTCTTCCTTCTAATATTTTCCATTCAACAAACCAACATCCAACAGCAACTCCTCCTGGCCGAGCTTGGCACCCGACCACCTCACTCTCCTGGCCAGCCTCACCGTCGGCCACCCTGGTTGGCCGTCGACCACAACTCCTTCCTCCTCCCTTCAACACCACCATCAACTCCATAGCAAACCACCACAAATACCATGGCTGCCACCACCATTCCACCTCACCTAAGCCCGAGCCTGGCCGGAGCTCCACCGCCATGCCCCACTGGACGCGCCGCCGCGACGCCTGGCCGGGCCGACGATCGCACGGTACGCACGGCACAGCAGCAGCAGCTGCACCGCTGCACAGGCGAGCACGTGCGTGCGCGCGGGCCACCGTCGTGCACCGTTGCACCGTCGCACCGCCGCCGTGGCCCTCCTGGCTGTGCGCCCCACTCCGGCGAGCAGCCCCCTGAAGGCCACCGTCCTCCGGGATGCGCCGTCGAGACGATTCGTGCGTTTCGCACGAAATTCCGTCGTGACACGCGCGGGATTGATTCAGAATTGGCGTTCCGTCGTAGCGACTTCGCGCGCATTTTTCCAAAAATCCGACCGTTGGATCGATAATTTCTTTGCTCCGTCACAATCTCGGTATATCCACCTTTACTCCTGTCAATTTTTATCCGTTGATTTTGTCGTTTGATACATCAAAACCGGCCACCAATTTGACCGTTTAAATTGTATTAATTTTGGACAGTTTCGCGGGGTAAACTTCGTCAGCTTGTACCTCCTCCACCGCAGCTCCTTTTGGCGTGCTACTATTTTCTGTGCGAAGCTCGTATAACCCTCTTACTACCCCTCTAGTTTCGTTTCATTGTGAGCTTGTTTGATTGGTTGAATTTGACGCCAAAGTTGGCCGTCCGAATTCTTAATTTCCAACTTGTAAAATTCCATTTTTGAACACGGGACTCCAGATTTCATTTCTGACACCACCATTAGACTCGTGGCATCGTTCTGGCATGTTTTTATAAAAAATTTGTTAGATTTGGAGAACGTGGTCCCTGGCACGTTTTTCGGTGCAAAGTGGGTCCTACAGTCCGGGTCAACAGGGCTTTTTGACGCCGGCTCATCGGAATCCAATTCCGGATATACGGTTGAGTTCGTATCGTCATTCTGGACTCGTTGACATATAATTTGCTAGGTTTTAGTGGACATTGGATCCGACACGCATTTCGGTGCAAGTCGGATACCAATATCCGGGTCAACGGGTCATTTTGAGATCGGCTCATCGGAATCCAATTTCGGAGAAACCGTTGAGTTCGTATCATCATTCTGGACTCGATGACAGGTAGTTTGCTGAGTTTTGAGTACGTTGGCTCCGGCACGTATTTCTGTACAAACCGGAATTTCCAAGTTCTGGTCAACGGACCAAATTGAGATCGGGTCAGCGGAATCCAATTCTGGAGATACCGTTGGGTTCGTATCGTTATTCTGGTTTCATGGACATATAATTTGTTATATTTTATAGACTTGTTTTCTTGCACATTTTTCGGTGCAAAACGGCTCCGACACGGACACCGTTTTGACCCGAAATTACCTTTTTGCCCTTATGTCCAAATTGGACCGATGGGTAGGCTATCCTAGCTAATTTGACCATTCTGGACACGTTAGCGATGTTTATTTCATCGTCCGATAATTTTTGTTGATAATTTCTCTGAGTTTAACCTTTTTATAATTAATTAATAATTAATTCTTATAATGTTCGTATTTCGGGATTAGTACAACGAAACTGAGATCAGTCAATTCGAGTGATCTCAAATCGCTAAAATTGACAAGTTGGACACGTGGATCACTATAATAAGATTATCAACTTTACCGTTGATCATCTCATCTCGATTTGCGTGTCGTAAGTTTCGACGTACGAATAACGAAGTACACTTTATATCTTTAATAATTAGACTAGAATTGACCCTGTTTGACCAGAGTTGACCAGTTGACCCAAAGTCAACTGTAAGTCAACACTTGACCTAGTTTGACTAGATTATTGGCCGGAGTCGACCTAGAGTTGTTTTGACTTAGAAGAACCTAGGATAATATTGATTGCTTGTAGAGATTCATTTATTACAACTTGAACACCTTGTAACCTGTATTGCTTTAAATAGGACTCTATGGCTTCAGTTGGACCCCCTATACTTATCAGCTGTTCAGGTTATCAGGCGAGTACATTCTCTGATCATTTCATATCCTGTTTAGAATTATTTCCAATATTAAATTACTTTACTTGTACTGTCACGTTGGTCACATGGATTGGTACTATATGGATCCTTTCTTGAGATGTTATCCTTAGGGAGCATCGGGTACTACATGTTCTGTGCGTTTCACTTACATGGCGTATCACTATGCTTCACTGGTTCTTTGATCACTTGTGACGTATACTCTTATGATCACAGAGTCTCCTAGAATCTCTTATCCCATTTACTGGGTATCCTAGAATCTCCTAGAATCCCCATTTATGGGACATCCATGTATCACCCTTCGGGGGCCTTTGCATGGAATTATAACATAACCTGGTTGGATCCTTGTGTATTGATTGGGGGTACGGGGAAGTAGAAATAGATATGTGAATACTATCCAAGTAGTGTAGCATCAAAATCTCTTCCATAGTGTAGCATCAGAATCTCCTATGCCATTTACATGTCTATATTGTACTATAACTCACTAGCCACTGTTAGTCTTTATTTATAGTAGATATTTCTATTACAGCTCTCTCTCTGTTTATATACAGCATTTCTTTCAGTACCTGTATCTTACTTTACTGCATGATTATATTTTCTAACCTGCTATGAACTGTTGAGATGTAATATGCTCGCTCCTGTCCTGACTGGACCTGTTGATAAATTTTACATATAACATAGAGGTTGCCTGCTAGCCTAGAGGAGACACAGTAGAGGTTGTATAGGTAGCTAGGATTTTGCTCAGTTTATTTTCAGTTGTCTTGAGTTGTATTTATGGATTTATGTATTTGAGCTTTGAGATGTATTTCTGGGTTTGTGTATCTTAGACACTTAGACTTCTATCTGCTGTATCTCTTTTGGATTTTATGTTTTATCTATCTTCCATTATGCTCTACCATTAGATGTGATTGAGTTTACATTCTGCTATGTCACCCCCATTCGGGGAGTATAAACTGCTTAGCCTTATACTGTTAGATGCATGAGACCTAGGACAGCGTTCTACCGCCGACACTGCGGCGTAGGCTGGGCGTTGTTACGTTCTCGTGCCCTTACTCTAGGGTACGGTTCGTGACAGTAGCCTGCAGTAGAGAGTAAAGGATACTGGTGTGAGTTAAGGGTATGCAGGGAGTATCACAAGTATATTTGCACCAAATGGGACAGGCTACAGGGACACTCGAGTAAACAAGGGTGGTTAGGAAGTAACATATAACAGCAACATGGGTGACAGAGATAAAGTTTAGTTCCAAGAGAGAGTTTGTATCAGTAAACTTGAAGGGTTAGCCAACAGTATCAGTAGCAGCAAGGTCTACTCCTCTTGAGAGGTTAGAGTGTCACCTGGGTGCCTAGTAGTGGGCTTGAGCTATGTACCCACATAGCAGAGTCTAAGGTAGTGAAGAAGGGATACCTATCTATACACCTGCAGATATTTGCATATAGGCCTAATGAACCTAAAGGCCTAAAAGGAAGGTAGTGAGAGGAACTGGTGTCAACTAGTACGAGTCATTAAACATGAAAACCTTAAATAGGTCATAATTAGCTAATTACCCAAATTCTCTCCATGGGAGTCGACCTAGAAACCTAACAATCTAAATAGATAAGCTTATTTGTACCTTTAAATTGTGTATTGATCATATCAAACTATCTAAACAGGTTAATTGGATTTGACTCAGTGCTCTGTACTCGCATCTCAGGACCACAGGCAAGTATACCTTGCCTTCCTCTATAGTTTTATTTACATGCTTTACATTTCATTATCTAGTTTTGATTGTTTATGGACATGTGCTCTTCATATTATATACTGTCAAATCGTTTTATTGATATATGACGTGTTCATGTTTGGCCGTGTAGTTCACATTTGGAGTTGTTCTCACCAGTACCTTGCTTGAGTCGTGTCATAGAACGAGTGCGTGTATTTGAACTGCTAAATCCTTGTTATCGTTTTCCCAACCAGAGAGTCCACACTCGAGACGAGGGTCGACCAGTGCACCAGAGAGTCCACACTCGGGACGAGGGTGTTTGTAGTGTTCATTGGAACCAGAGAGTCCACACTCGGGACGAGGGTGTATGTCTTGAGATAACCAGAGAGTCCACACTCGGGACGAGGGTTAGTGCTTAGTTCCAACCCGTGAGTCCACACTCGGGATGAGGGTTTTGGTTTTCTATTGATCTCGTGTTCATTGTTCATCCAGCAGTTCATTTATGCGTAGTGTTCTAGTATCCATGTTCATAGCCACTTGTCGCGTTCTGTCTTTCTTGCTTAATTTCTTACGCATGATAAAAGTATTAGATAGGCATGTTTATATGTATCTTGCTAGCCCTCTGAGGACCTGATGACCTCTTCAGGTTTAGCCGAGGTTGAGTCAAGAGCAGACGAGCAGTTGTGAGCCAGCGTCAAGCCATGGTGTCTTTGCAGTTGAGGTCATTATTTGATTTGCAGCTTAGACTCAGTTAGTTATTTCATGTCTTTGTTTATTTCGTCTATTGGTAGTGGATTTGTGTCCACCGGATGTGACCTAGATTCTTGGAAACATTTAATTTATATTCTTTATTATTCAGTTTCATGGATATTCATTGATCTTGGTTGTGTCTTGATTATTCTGTAGATGAGATGTAGATTTCCAAGTGATTCTAGATTCAGTGACTTGTGAGTTATAGACAGCGTTCTACCGCCGATACTGCGGTGTAGGCTGGACTTGGACACGTCTTGTATCCGAAAGCGGGTGCGGGTCGTGACATAGTGTCACTTAACCAACTTTGCCTTGCGGCGATTCCTGACTTAAACTCGAACAACTCAAACCCAACTTATGCAACTCTATCCAACAACTTAAGACTCGATGCCACATCTTGTCCCGAAGCACTTCGCCTACGTTGCAGCCAAATCTTAGGCCCAAACATTGTTTTCTACCTGTACACATATTCAACTCGACTCAATCCAAAGGCACACACGCGGATTGCCGCCCGTGTCGACTCATCTATATGAGCTCACTAGAATAACAAGCAATTTTGGACACATAACTGGTATAGGATGGACCGGTCAAAGTGGGTAGCTAGCCCCAATGAGCGTCTACCGAATACTTGTCTTTCGGCTCAGCTGCCCTGCTCACATTCTGCCCCAGTTTCCTCCTAGGCTGAAATGGTCCTGCTGTGGCCCCAGGTTATCGTCCGAGAAACAAATCGCCCTTGTCGACAAGTTGTCCATGACCATGCAAGACTCGACTCAAACTGACGTCTCACACAGTCATCCTTCTTTCAGTGTTACTATCTCTTTCAAAACCAAGTTCAAGACTTCTATCCTTGAGACCCCTCGACGACCCGTGGTCACGAGCATTCATCTTTCTTGCCCTACCTTTTCCTTTAACACATGAATAACTATTTGAAAGCCTCTTTTTACCAAACTAAGTGAATCAACTGTGGCTCGTGCCTTAAACACTAAGTCTGTGCATCGTGTCTTAAGCTAACTATGCTCTACGCGACACTCCTGCCCAAGTCGACGGGCATTGAGATCGTGGGACTACTTAACTTGACAATCCAGAAAGAGCAGGACAGTACTTGGAATGTCTTAGGTCGACCGGCATAACTTTGCCTTACTTAATCAAACCTACAACTTAACCCGGGGGACGAGCAAAGGCTATGCCAAGCCTTGCATGGTGGAAGCATGCATGCTCTATCGAGCATTTACGCGGGCGACGCCTATGACTTAGGCTAATTCCAATTTGGTGACAACTTAAACCAATTTCCTTCTTCCAAGTCACGGGATGAGTGTTATTTGAAAGCACGCCGTGCACCAACTCTAAACCGACCGTAGGACCTTTTTCTATGTTCTAACTCAATCGGCCCAACTTGGGATTATTCCATTAGCTATGTGGATTCGTCTCTTTTATTATCAAGCCTACTTGTGCATTTGAAAACTTTCGGTTTATTATATGAAGGCTAAGATGAGGCAAGTTCACCGAAACTATCCCACCTGAGCGAGGAGTCGCCTCGACCTAGCGATGTCTTCGAGTCGCCGTTGCAAGGCTAAATCCGAACGCCGTCGACGTTTCGATTTCTCCGATTGACCGAGCTGGACGGGGGACTACATCATACACCACTCAGAAAAAGTTTCGTCCTCGAAATTAACTGAGTACACTTATCGACTTATAACTTGATTCAACATCCTACGTTTCTTGCACACATTTCTCCTATGCGTTCCCTCAATCCGAGCCACGCTCGTGCTACCCATAATCTTTTATTCAAAACTCACGATCTCAAAATCTTCGACACTTTTTCGTTCCTCAAGTCTCACTTGAATTCAACGTATCACTAAGTTGGGTCGTGCACATATTTTAGACATCTCCAAAATTCATGCATTTCAGCCAAGCCTCGTGATAGAGAATCCGCCATCACCATTCGAGTTGGATTGTGCGCATATTCAAGCGTCCCTGATATACGTGCATATCAACCGAGCCTTGTGAGTGGTGCCTCCATAATTCTTATCGCTCTGCACCGGGACGTCTGCCTAACCGCTAGGCTATGTCTCTAGACTATCTTTTTTTAGTCCAAGGTCGATCGTCAGTATTAGAATCATAGTTCCCAAACAACAATATCAACATTGACCCCATCCTAAGGTCAAACCAAGTTGATAGTATGGGGTTTTTTATCCAAGCTTGCATCACTCCGATTTCTAAACATCGAGCATCGATTCCCTGCACGCATCCCAACATTCGTCATACGGGGTCTGAGTCGTTCAACAAAGTCATCCTACGATAACTCACGTTTTAACCAATTCCTCGATATATCAATATCACTCGTTCATCAAGCCGTTTCACATAGTCTATCCCTTTGAACACGTTCGACATAATCTGTCTATCAATCCCTCTAAGTCAAGCACGCTACGACATAATTTATTGTTAAGCCATAATTTATATTTCATATTTCCTAAATTGTTCATCACAATTCACGTATTCGATCATAAGGTCGTCTAGCTTAACAATATGTTGCACCCCGATCTCACGCGAGTCTGATTATCTACGGTGGGCATGAATCACCATGCAACGCTTCCGTCGAATAATCATTCTCATCGGGGCGTAACTCTTGTTCGAGTCTAGACTAAATCATTCTCGATGTGCGAATTGGACCTACTCAATCCTCAAGTTTATTTCATTCATCAATCACAAGTACAAACATCCTCGAATTTTCTTCGCATCAAGCCAACAAGTCGAGATAATCAAAGTTGTCGCGTCCTGATTTTTCTGAGTTTGATCGTTCCTGCGACATGAATCACCATGTCAACGCTCACGCGGAACGATCGCCCCCAAATCCGACGTGACGCATGTGCGAGGCTAGAGTTGCGTTCGTGCAAGACAAGATCGTCAACGTAGTGGTTATCAACGCAACCATCAAGACACTTCTATTTTCATCCTCCTAAGTATAGCATCCATCGGAACGATGACACTTGCACGATCGTTATTCCTCGAATTAGAGTGCCCCCGAGTTATCGCATATCGATATTTGATACGCCTCAATACCATCGATGACATGCGTAACCTGACGATCTTCCTTTGTAACGAATTTCGAGTCGTACGAATGACTCTAGCGTCCGACTGGATAATCTTCTCGACATTCAAGATCAAGTTCGATCATTATCCCTTGAATCATTCACAACATCAATTTCCTCAAACCTAAATTTACGTATTGTTCATCCGTCTATCTTAAGTCATCGAGCAATATTTTTCTTCAAATCACATCCTTTCTTGCTAACTCAAATCATCGGGAAACATTCAATCCAAGTCTTAGAGTCATTTTCAAACATTCGAATCAAACTTTTCATGCACGCTATCTTTCCATCGTGCTAACTTTTCGTATACGATCCGTATCAATTTCCTCGATCGAGTCATCCATTCGTTACCTTAACTTTTCTTTGATTCGATTTATCTACTCAATCATCTTCGCGTTTCAACTCGCGCAATCCTCAATCCCGTGCACGTTCCGTGCACGTCATTTCTAGTTTGTTTGAATCAACTCGTCAAACTTTAAAACTACAACTTATTTAACGATACTCAATCTACGGTTTTGCATACGTGCGACGCTTGCTGATAGACTCATCGACACCCCGTATCCTCAATCGATCGATCGACATCCCTGAGGCTATTGCATACACCACTCAAGGATGAATTCATTCAATAAATCCTCAAAACCATCATTCGAATCAAAATTGACTTCTTCAAATTTTTTGTTCGAACCATTCCTCGAATTTCAAGCACGCTCATCTATATCGCACTGACGTTATCGTCGCTCGATAGCACCCCTATCGATAGTCATCTCATTTTACTCAATCGATTCCAACTCATTGTCATCCGAGATGGATCGAATCTCGTGCTCGACTTTTTTAAGGTCGACGCAACTTTGGTGTATATGCCCAGCCCGACTTAGCCAACCGTGCTACGTGAACCATCTTTTTGTTTTCTTATCAAAAATTATTCTCCTATATTTTTGCAAATTATTTAGACTTATTGTATGGACATCCCGTGGGATATTTGAGAAATAGAGCACCAACGATATCAACTTGCAGAAGCAACAGAGTTAAAGAATTCAAGCGATAGTCCAAGGATGTAAAGTCGTGCTCTGATACCATTATGTCACACCCCGCTCCCGTAGGAGCGATCGTCCTCGCTAAGGCGTGATGCCGTACGGGCCTAGATTGCGCTCGTGTAAGACGGATTCTATAACGGCCGATTACAGAGGCTGCGATGGGGTCATCGCACAGAAGTCCCAAGCAGAGGCATTGAATATGCCAGTGAAAATTTAGAACAAAACACAAGTCATTCAAAAGATACATTTTATTGATATTGAAACAAGGATTACAATGGGGCACAAGGCCAAGATTACAAGTTACTCAAGCTCACTCTTCTTTTATTACAAGTCACTCAGCTCTCTCTCCTCTCTCAATACAAGTCTTGAACCAGCGGATACTTCAGATAGGCGACGTCCATACAATATGTCCCGTATAAGTCTAGACTCCACACGGTCGTACGCATCGAATCGCTAAGGAACTCTGTACCTCGACGCATCCAAGCGAGCTCCGCGCCACGAGCTTCTACCTGTTCCTGCACATGAAACTGTGTGGGTGTCAGAACTCAACTGTACTGGTGGAATGAGCTCCTCGCCCACCCATACAAAATCAACACGTTGATTTACTTTGTACAACATAAACCCTTTATGATTGTCTTTCTACTCTTACCTTAGGATCAGTTTTAGGACAGACGTTTTGGGCTATTTCGTGTCTCCAGACCATCTCGTGCCTGCAACAACGCTAACTCTTACATTGACTCTAGACCCTTCTCGTAACAACAATGTTAACCAATCAAGTCGTGCTTGACTTTCGGCCCATAATCAGAGACGCAACTATACGAGAAGACTTCATTCCTATATGACCATGCTACAAGTCCTTATTGAGGCCGTGCCTCACAACTCAGTGAGACTTATCCATATCGTCAACTCAGTGAGACTTGCCGTCTGCAGCCCTTGCTAGCTACTTTGACCAACTGACCTAATCGAGACTTGTGAACTTAGTGTCACTTAACCAACTTTGCCTTGCGGCGATTCCTGACTTAAACTCGAACGACTCAAACCCAACTTATGCAACTCTATCCAACAACTTAAGACTCGATGCCACATCTCGTACCGAAGTACGTCGCCTATATTGCAGCCAAATCTTAGGCCCAAACATTATGTTCTAACTGTACACACATTCAACTCGACTCGATCCAAAGGCACACACGCGGATTGCCGTCCGTGCCGACTCATCTATATGAGGTCACTAACATAACAAACTATTTTGGACACATAGCTGGTATAGGATGGACCGGTCAAAGCGGATAGCTAGCCCCAGTGAGCGTCCATCGAATACTTGCCTTTCGGCTCAGCTACCCCGCTCACATTCTGCTCCGGTTTCCTCCTAGATCGAAACGGTCCTGCTGTAGCCCCAGGTTATCGTCCGAGAAAACAAATCGCCCTTGTCGACAAGTTGTCCATGACCATACAAGACTCGACTCAAACTGACGTCTCACACAGTCATCCTTCTTTCAGTGTTACCATCTCTTTCAAAACCAAGTTCAAGACTTCTATCCTTGAGACCCCTCGACGATCCGTGGTCGCGAACATTCTTCTTTCTTGCCCTACCTTTTCCTTTAACACATGAAAAACTATTTGAAAGCCCTTTTTACCAAACTAAGAGAATCAATTGTGGCTCGTGCCTTAAAGACTAAGTCTGTGCATCGTGCCTTAAGCTAACTATGCTCTACGCAACACTCCCGCCCAAGTCGATGGGCCTTAAGATCGTGGGACTACTTAACTTGACAACCGCAGAAAGAGCGGGACAGTACTTGGAATGTCTTAGGTCGACCAGCATAACTTTGCCTTACTTAATCAAACCTACAACTTAACCCGGGGGACGAGCAAAGGCTATGCCAAGCCTTGCATGGTGGAAGCTTGCATGCTCTATCGAGCATTTACGCAGGCGATGCCTATGACTTAGGCTAATTCCAACTTGGTGACAACTTAAACCAACTTCCTTCTCCCAAGCCACGGGACGAGTGTCATTTTGAAAGCACGTCGTGCACCAACTCTAAACCGACCGTAGGGACTTTTTCCATGTTCTAACTAAATCGACCCAACTTGGGATTATTCCATTAGCTATGTGGATTCGTATCTTTTATTATCAAGCCTACTTGTGCATTTGAAAACTTTCGGTTTATTATCTGAAGGCTAAGATCAGGCAAGTTCACCGAAACTACCCCACCTGAGCGAGGAGTCACCTCGACCTAGCGATGTCTTCAAGTCGTCGTTGCAAAGCTAAGTCCGAACGTCGTTGGCGTTTCGATTTCTCCGATTGACTGAGCGGGACGGGGTACTACACATATGACGTTAGATCTCCTTATTATACTCTAGGAGTGACATATTTCTTGTTGGTCATATACTTCATGAGCGATTCATCAAATCCAGTCTATGACAGTCGCAACCCTTGTGTTCATTAACGGCACATAGTCAAAATGTGTTTGCGCACTCATAAGATATTATAATAGCCTCAGGTTCGAAGTCCACTTTCATCACTAATATATATCCTTATATTAGCGTACATCATCCATTAGGGATTCCTTTGTTGGTGTTGTGTTCAGTAAACTTGTTCAACGAATTGAGCACATGTTGTAGTGCCCCGTCCCTACATCGCGTCCCGTTCTCGTTATGGAAAGATTGAATTAAGATCCTTTTCTCGTTATGGAAAGGCACTACTAAAATACAGCAATTTGGCGACAGAAAATTAGCGACGGATCGTATCCGTCGGCCATAGCGACGGTCTCGCGACTACATTGTGACGGGCTACCGTCAGAAAGCAATGGATAATTTTTTTTAGTTTTTTTGCGTCAAAATCAGTCGCACATCCGTCGCTCATTTGACGAAACTTTAGCGACGGATTCATGTCCGTCGCTAATATGTCGCACATTGTGGCGGCAAAATCTGAAAAAAAATGGCGCGCTAAATTAGCGTCTATCTAGCGACGGACGTTCCGTCGGTAATCTAGTAGGTATTTAGCGACTACCTACCGACGGATATATCTGTCGGTAATCAGTCGCTAAATACTGTAACCTAACTTAAATTGGACCGACGGAGGGGAATTTTTCATTCCCCCCAAAAAGACTCTCTCTCTCTCTCCCCCCCTCTCTCTCTCTCTCTCTCTCTCCGACGAGCTCTCTCCGACGGGTCATA
Source organism: Iris pallida (assembly GCA_029216955.1). Classification (NCBI taxonomy): domain Eukaryota; kingdom Viridiplantae; phylum Streptophyta; class Magnoliopsida; order Asparagales; family Iridaceae; genus Iris; species Iris pallida. Next base: position 34,513,283 of record JANAVB010030220.1, read on the forward strand.
TTCTCCGGCGAAGCTCTCTCCGACGAAATATCTCTCTCTCAAGTATGCTCTCTCTCTCCCTCTCTCTCTCTCTCTCTGTTTAGCATAACATATAGGGTTTTGGGTTGGTGGGGGGGTCGGCTGTCGCTGGGGCCGGCGGGGTGGAGGGGGAGGAAGTGGGGGCAGGGGGGAGGTTGTTGAGGGCGGGGAGCAGGGTAGGGTTTAGGGTTTCGGGGCAGGGGTAGGATTTCGGGTGGGGGGATGGACTGACTGTCGCGGGGGCCTGCGTTGATAGGGGGAGGGAGGGGCGGGGGGTGGATGGTGTTGGGTGCGGGGCGGGGGGTAGGGTTTAGGGTTTGCTGTCGGGGGGTGAGGGAGAGGGGGGTGGGTGTTTGCTGTCGGGGGGGTGGGGTGGGGATTTGCTGTCGGGGGTGTGGGAGGGGGAGGGGGGTTTGATGTCCGGCAGGGTAGGGGAGGGGGTGGGGGAGTATAGGTGGTTTCTGATCGGACCATTCCTATGAGTATCGGTGGTTTCGAATCGGAGTATCGGATCGGAGGAGGGGGTATAGGTGGTTTCGGATTGGACCAATCCTATGAGTATCGGATCGGGGGAGGGGGGTATCGGAATCGGTATCGGACCGATACTGACCGATACCGGTAAAGTTTGGCATGTCCCGCTCCGATACTGACCGATACCCGATACCGATCCGATACTGTCCGGTACTGATACAGTTTGGCATGTCCCGATATCGGTATCGGACTATCCCTATGAGTATCGGCATCGGGGGTATCGGTAATATCGGTGGTTTCGGATCGGAGTATCGAATTTTTTGGTATCGAAAAACAAATAGGTATTAATAAATTATTAATATTAACAATTTATTAAAGTATCGGCCGATACCGATACCGATCGGACCATTCCTATGAGTATCGGTGGTTTCGGATCGGTATATCGGATCGGAGGAGGGGGTATAGGTAGTTTCGGATCGGACCAATCCTATGAGTATCGGATCGAGGGAGGGGGGTATCAAAATCGAAATCGGTATCGGACCATTCCTATGAGTATCGGATCAGGGGTAACGGTAATATCGGTGGTTTCAGATCGGAGTATCGGATTTTTTGGTATCGAAAAACAAATAACTTTTAATAAAGTTGACTGTCCTCCGACATAGTCCCTACAGCCATTCGACTGGCGAGGCAGAAACTATGTAGCCGTAGATAAAGTTGAGTGTCCTCCGACCATCATTCCACGACAATGATGATATGACAACCTATCACTATATCTTATATAGTAGTAGATGATGTCTTAGTATTACATTATGTGAGTTCATCTTGATTCTGTTACATTCTTCAGATACTAGATACGATAAGAACATATACTACACCATATGTACAAAACATAGATGATTCACTCTAATGTATGCTAGAATGAATTTTGGGTTGTGTTCTGAGCCATCCGTTCTCACACTTGGCAAAAAATCGAATATTCTATCTTTTATCTGCTTTCAAAAATGTACTCAAACGACATGATGGTTCCTTTAGTTAGTTTGCTTATGTTACAATTATATTATTTGTGAATATCGATCTTACCAGATGGCACCCATGACCCGAGGAGCGGCATATCGTTTGAGGGAAACACTGAATGTTGAGGTGGCTCCTCCTACTGTTAAGGAGGAAGTGGCACCGGTAGCTAGTGAGACCGGGAGTTCTATTCATCCAGCACCTGCAGTGGACTGCATCTCTCCTGGCGCCGTTGATCCCACTTATTCGAAGTGGTTGCGTGATCGTATCACTGAGCGTTTGCGTGAGCTGCGTGGTTCTCATTAGCTATTAGTACTTATTTGTATTGGACTATTTGTATTAGGTTATTTTTGTATTAGACTATTTGTATTGGACTACATATATGAATTAGTACTGTGTCAATCTCTGGATTGTATTGGACTACGACATGGTGATCAGGACATAGTCCCTGCAGCTATTCGACTGGCGAGGCAGAAACTATGTAGCCGTAGATAAAGTTGACTGTCCTTCGACCCTCATCCCTCGGCAATGATGAAATGACAACCTATAACTATATCTTATATAGTAGTAGATGATGTCTTAGTATTACATTATGTGAGTTCATCTTGATTCTGTTACATTCTTCAGATACTAGATACGATAAGAACATATACTACACCATATGTACAGAACATAGATGATTCACACTAATGTATGCTAGAATGAATTTTGGGTTGTGTTCTGAGCCATTCGTTCCCATATTTGGCAATTAAGCATATGAAATAGAACTGATTATGTTTAGTTTGTCTTACGATACAGATTTTCACATCCAAATTGAAATAGATCGTTACTTCGTTGATCGTACATGGATGTACTAGCGGATCAACCTTCTGGATCGTAGGTACTTATAAGTATTGACCGTATCGGATTAGTATCGATCTATTATTTTGGTATGGGCCGTATCGGTTGGTATTGTCACGACCCAGAACCAGAATACTGGAGAGCGGGGGCGCACATAGCCAGCTACGTATAATGAAATGGGATCCACTCCACTATACGGTCATGGCTGTCTAGATATATGAGGGTTTATCTACAAGCCAACAGTCTCTTAAGGTCATGAACAAGCCTAGTGTCTCAATCACAAGCAAGAAAATAAATGTTACAAGATGTAAGATCACCAAATATACAATAGTAAGGCGTCCCAAACATTACATATTCAGCTGATCATGAAGCTAGTCGTACAAAATGTGAGGACTAGCAAGAGTTTTAGTCATACATGATCAACCCTAGGTTGCCAATCATATTACAGCCCGTAGGCAGACAGTAAGTAAAAATATACACGAGCTAACACTTGCTCGGCGGCTAAACGCCTCAAAAGAATAATTTTACAATAGAGTGGGAGAGCCAAAAATAACCCACTCGTTGCCCTGGTTCCGTCTAGTGGTCACCATCTGGCTGAAAAATCGGTAGATCCTTTGGAGTTGCTCCGGTATCTGGCCATACAAAACCAGCTGGGTCAGACCCCAGAAAGAGCAAGTGCCACAAAGGAGGCTTCACTTAGGAACTAAAACCAACAATTAGCACAAGAATACAATTACATAATAAAGACAGTAAATAAGGAAAAAAAAGCATGACAGGAGATATACGATGAGATAACCATAGGACTATTCAGATAACCAGGTTACAACCCATAAACCAAACAAGGACCGGGGTTGTAACCCTTCGTCTGAACAGAACTTGGTTTCTTCCACCATTTATTGGCAAGATAAAGTAAGAAATCAGGTCAAGTAACAATCTTGTACATGATCAAGACATGACTAGACTGAGTAAACTCCATTCAATCAATCACGGCCAAGCAATAAGTACGGCTTGATACTTTAACTAACTAGGGTTATCACAGGCCTAATTACTAGCAAGATGCAAAGAGATTTCCAAGTCCAGTTACCCGCCTGCTGCTACCTGAGAGACCCCAGCAAAAGAAAACAAGTATAGCAGACACACTGTAGTGAGATACATGTGTCCTAAAGAGGTGCCCCACTCGACGGCGGGCTGGAAATGTGCTCATCATGACAGATAGCTCCAAGTCCCATGTATATATATTATATAAGGCCGGGGTCAAAGGGGCAACAGGTAACTGGAAAAGTCTCTTCATGAACTATTGTATTATTCTAGTTATTAGCCTTAGCCATTTACAGTAGGTACCCCTGACCGTGGTACTCAGGGGTCCCTGTCCTAGACATGATGCAAGACAAGACGGGTTCATTTGTACAAGCACAATCGTCCACGGTGTCCAAGTTATTCAATCTTGTCATGTCATGTTAGCCGTCGCAATAGCATGTGGAGATATATCATGTCAGGTTTATCATGTCAAGAGTGCGCCACGTCGGGCCACTATCATTCATTATCATTCATTATTACTAGTCAAGAGTGCACCACCACGGGTCGTTGTAAGGTCATTCTCATTTATCAAGGAGGGAAGAAACTTGCACAATTAAATAATAATATAATATATATATATATATATATATATATATATATATATATATATATATTCTGGAAGCCAAGGAGAAACTCTACAACTTTTATGTTGAGAGTGGGAAGAAATTCTGACCATAATTCAGGCAAATAAAACATTTAAACAATCAAAGTGGACCCCATGCGGCCCAAAAGTGGGAGAACATACATGCGGCCAAAGAGAGTGGGAGGCCACCCATGCGGCCAGCCAAAGCTTATGCGGCCAGGAAATAACTGAAGGGGCCATGCGGCCAGCAAGAAATATCCATGCAACCAGAAAAGACAAGGAGAGAGGAACCCGTAATAAATGCAAGCTTCCACTCAAGCAAAAGAAAAGGACATGTGGCCACTCAAGTACTGGGGCCATGTGGCCTAAAATTATATGGATACAAACCTTGTGGGACCCTATTACAATTAATGCTTCATATTAATGAGGCCAGCACACCATGGTGTATACGGCAAAATATGGCACGTGGCCACTCAAACAATACATACGTCCAAGAATTATTGGCCATGCACATATTATATATATATATATATATATATATATATATATATATATATATATGTATATATATATATATATATATATATATATATATGTGTGTGTGTGTGTGTGTGTGTGTGTGTGTGTGGCCATGCGGCCAAGTGAGCAGGTGATTAGCCATATGCATTAAATATAGGCTAAAGCATATAATATGTATAATATATATGCTAGCAATCATACGGCTCAATGGCCAACTTGAGCCGCATATACTAATACACATAATATAGGCTAATGATATATAATATGATATATACATGCATGCACTCCTGCGGCTCAATGGCCAACTTGAGCCGCATATACTAATACATATAATATATTACATATGCAAGCAAGCATGCAACAAACTAATGCACATATAATATAATACAATATCATATAATATATAATATGATTTATATATGCATGGAAATGTTGGATGGAGTTATATATAATATAAAACTATATGCATGGCCAACTTTGCATGTATTGCAAATGCAAGCAAAGTTAAAGGCATTCAGTTAATTCCTATGCTTGTATTTAAACAAGAAGACCATATGCGGCCGAAGTTGCTTGCATGCAAAATAATATATATAAAAAAATGCTCCATGCGGCCAACTTGAGTTCATGCGGCTGGCTAATATGGTTTCCATGCATGCTTAAAGCTTAAAGCTTAAGGCTAAAGTTTAATATATAAAATGCACGTTCCCAGGCAAGCTTCATGTTTAAAGCTGATGCATGTTTCCATACAAGCTCCATGCAATTATTAAATACTAATAGTTAAAGCATGCAATTAATGCATGCAAGCTAAGGTGTGTATTTAAATACAAGCTTCTGCGGCTGGCTTTGTTCTCATGCGGCCAACATTACTTGGCCATGTATTTAATGCAAGTAAGCACGTGCTTGCAAATGTATGCAATTAGCGGGAGCAAGGAAATGCTCATGCGGCCAACCAATAAATGCTCATGCGGCCAGAAGTGAAATTAATGGCTCCCACAGAGAACATGTCCATAGAAAATACCATGGCCTCCATGCTCCACCGAACAATAATAGGAACCCAAATCCAGACTCCCGTAGGTCAAATGGAATTATCTACAATATGGGACCATCAACTAGAAAAAATATGCAAGTTTGATAGATCAAAATTCATGGAAACCGAAAATACCACAAAGCTAGATCTGCAAGAAATTAACCACAGAAATGAAAAATGCTAAGTACTAAAGTGGGTTAGAAATACATGAGGAAGACAATGGAACAATAAAAATGGGGTTCCTTCATGAAGCAAGATGCACTTGTCTAAGCTCTCCACTCTCTCAGGTTGGTAGAGAAGTAATGGTGGGGAAGAAGAAGAGTTAATGTGGAAAGAGAAATGTGTGGTGGGATATTTAATGAAGGTGGTGGTAGGTGGGAGTGGTTTGGTTCACATAAAATCAAGCAAAACCGAAACAAGCCAAACAAACCGAACCGAACCAAGATAAACCAATCAATGAAAAGCCAAAATAAACCAAGCAGGGAGGCATACAATACGGGTCAAAATACGTACACGTATTCCAAATACGTAATACGAAATATGGGCATTACAGGTATTGGTCTTAGCGAATTGATATCGTCCTATCCGATATGTATCGGCCGTATAGCTAGGATTCGTATTGGCCTTATCGATTTGGTATTGGTCATATCCGATAGGTATCGGTCGTGTTGGATTAGTATAGACCATTTTGGATTAGTATCGTGGAAGGTTTAGTAACAACTGTACTTGGATTTCTCTCTTCTAGAGCTAGATTACTATTGCAAGAGAGTCACGAGAGCGTAGCTGGCCAGTTACAGAACATACATACTTTCTTTTCAATCTCGCTTTTTCTGATGGAAAAGGAAGCATGTATGTTACTGTAACTAGCCAATCACGATTTGGTGACTCTCTTACAATGGTATTCTAGCTCTAAAAGAGAGAAATCCAAGTACAATTGTTACTAAAACTTTTACGATACTAATCCGAATTGGTCTATACTAATCCAACACGGCCGATACCAATCGGATATGACCGATACCAAATCGATAAGGCCAATATGAATCCTAGCTATACGGCCGATACATGTACATATCGGATAGGACGATACCAATTTGTTAAGGCCAATACCAATCTGATACGTCCTATACCAAAACGATAGACCGATACTAATCTGATACACTAGATACTAAGTACATCCGGCCTATACCAGCAGATCCACCAATTACTGCACGATAGGCCCAATGACTCCAGTTACATCCGGTTATTGGTAAGTACATGATTACATAGTAATTCTGTTAGTCTTGTGATACAGATTTTTACTCTCTCATGCTACCAACGTCACAACTTTTCTAGTGCTGCTCCCTCTAATGATGATGAACGCAAAAATCAAAGACCCCCCTCTCCTTTCTCACTCTTTACAGTTCTCACAACAGGAAGGTTCAGTGCTTTCTAGTTTTCTTCCATCCATGCTCTAGACCCATCTGCTCTTTCCTACTTCTTTTCTTCTTATTTGACTCTCTCAGCCACATATGGCTCAAGTATAGAGTCGGAGGAGAAAAAGTGGATAGGAAGAGGAGGGGGAAGCAGCACAGCCGGCGGCATGACCTGGAGGAATTACAGAGGTTTTGCTGGAGGTGTTGGCGATTTTTCCAGGATAGTATTGAGGAGCAAGTGTAGAGTCGGCCGAAGGAGCCACAGCTTCCTTCGGCCGACTCTATACTTGCTCCTCAACACCATCCTGGGAAAATCGCCAGCACCTCCAGCAAAAGCTCTGTACTTCCTCCAGGTCATGCCGCCGGCTGTACTGGTTCCCTCTCCTCTTTCTGTCCACTTCTTCTCCCCCGACTCTACACTTGAGCTGGATATCATATGTGGCTAAGAGAGTCAAATAAGAAGAAGAGAAGTAGGGAGGAGCAGATGGGTCCAGAGCCATGGTGGAGGAGAGGAGAAGGCTCCCAAGACTCCCCGAGGTGGATATCATATGTGGCTAAAAATTTCGATAAACTTTTTTTTTATAATTTGAGTAAATTTCTTTATCCTATATGAAAATTTCTGTTGTCAGAGAGATGGCTCCCAAGAATCCCCGAGGTGGTGGTGCTAGCCGAGGAAGTAGCCGAGGCAAGGAACCCTTGGAGGTCGACACGGAGGAAGTCCCCGTCGTCAAACAAGAGCCGGTGACTGTTAAGGAGGAGGTGTTACCAAAGGTCGAGGTCAAGGAAGAACCGATGACCATCAGGGAAGAGATTGCTCCCAAGGTTGAAGTTAAGGAGGAGCCACCGTCAGAGAGTAGTAGCATCGGGACCGACCCTCATGTCCCTACAGAAGACCTCAACCAGATTTAGTCTTCGTATGCAAAGTGGTTGATAGAATGGTACATGCCTCAACGCAACTATGATCCCTGGCTGTGAGGATTCATCGTCTGACTTGCGATCTTTGCTGAGGCCAAAGTCAATTTTCTTTTTTATTGAATATTGAATATTTGTGTTTAAATATTGAATATTTATGTGTTTTGTGTGAACAGTTTGAATGCTTGGGATAGTTGTGTGTTGGAATTGTTTGTGTGTTTTGTATATTGGAATATTTGTGTGTTTTGTATATTTGTGCTTGAGATATTTGTTTTATTGAATATTGAATATTTATGTTGTGTATATTGGAATTGCTTGGGATTATTTGTGTGTTTGGTATATTGGAATTGCGTATATTAGGAATGCCCAGCTTTATGCAATTTTTTTTAAATATTCCCAGATATCGACGGACTGGCGGCTAATTTCCGACGGACTATCCGTCGCTAACGGGGGATGCCCAGTTAGCGACGGATGGGCGACTAAAACTCGACGGATTATCCGTCGCCAAGGTCCTGGAATTATGAAAGATTTCCAGGAGCAGGTCGACGGAATATCCGTCGCTAACCAGCCGCTAATCCGACGAGGTTTGTGACGGATTAGCGACGGATTAGCGACATATTTTGCGTATCGAAAACCCTCTGATACGCGTTTAACGACGTTTTAGCGACGTATTATTCGTCGCTAATTGTATGAATATATTAAAATTTTAAACTGTCGAAGTTGACGGGAAGCCGTCGGCTTGCCGTCGCTAAAATTTTTTATTTTGCCAACGAAAATTCGTCGCTAATTAGTCACAGAGCGGCGGACTAGCGACGAGCTAGTTTTAGCGACGAGGTTATTCCCGACGGAGTTTTTCAGCCCGTATCCGTCGGACATCCGTCGGTAATGTGAATTATCGACGAATTTTTGACGGATAGGGCCGTCGCTAAATCGTTGTATTTTAGTAGTGAGGCTTCTTCGGAATCAAATCCCATATTCAGCGGGTTGCGCCTCAAGGATAGACTCTGCGGCTGAGTCGGGAGAGACCTTCCGTTGCTTTGTTTTTCACGCCGCACTTGCATTGGTTTTGGCTTTGATTTTCTAAATGCATTTTCATGAATGTTTTCGTGAATGTTTTCATGGCTTGCATTTTGAACTCGCATTTACATATCGAACTCCTTGAATAATACAGTGTTCTAATCAGTTGCTTGTGCGATTTCAGGTAATCGCGTAGGCAACGTCTAGCGCGACCAACAAGTCTCTTGCCTCGAACAGAAATCAATGTGAATGGCCGACCTCCTTCACCTCGACCCTCTATCTCAAAAATAAGAACTCGGGATAACTGTATCAAATTAGAATAATTTACTCAAAAAATACAAGTTTTATGCTAAAAAAGAGAAAAGATAAGGTTCTAGAAAATAGATAGCATTATTTCATGATCTACAAAACCAAAAAATGATTCGATTATAAAGTTGTCGCAATGATACCATAAAACATGCCTTAAATCACTTGTTAATGTAGCACGGTCTTGGACAACTTGTATACAAGGGGGATTGTTTCTTCGGACGGTATTCCGGGGCCATGGGACCGATCCGGCATAGGAAGAAACACGATAGCTATGCTGGATTGTACCACGGGTATTCGGTGCTCCTTCAACGGGGCTTGCTACCCGCGTTGAACGTGCACCATCTCACCAAGCTATCTCCAGAATGATTTTCATGCCAATGACCTTCGCAAATATGCACTAGTTAAACTTATGTTATGCAATATGACAGGAAAAAACATGGTAAGCTTTATGTTTCACGGCACGCTCTGCCGTGGGTAAGTTCTAGCGTAAATTCTTCTAACTTATGTTTCATCAAACTGCTTGCATGATACTGACTATGATGGCTAGAAAGATCTCTAAAATAAGTTGCATGTTTTATCTAAATTATTGAACCAAATGAGAGCATAAAAAATAATTAGCCACTCGTCAATACACGTTGATTGTACTGATCCTCGCTCTCCACAGGTGCTATAAATCAGGAGGAGCGTGACGCGTGACTGAAGGCAGCGCTGGTGTGTTTTGAAGCTTCGTCCGTATGTGCGAAGCCTTGACTCAATCTCTTTTGAAGACCTTGCAACTGTCCAAGCTAAGATGTCTCGACTCTCCCCTATTCCAGGTGTCTGCATACTTTGGTTGTATAAAGGGGTACGATGTATGGAACGACTATCTCATCGACGTTCATTTTGTAATGTAGTCAGTTTGAGCCCGTGCGGCACCTTGTATCGAGTCTGTAATATGATGTTCATTATCAATAAAGCTCAAGTTTCTTCTATATAATGTGTTCAATTTACTCCGCGCACTCTCTTATTGTTGTGTTTTGGATAACCTTATGACTATGTCTTGTACGATCGCAACTTAGGTTCGCACGGCATCACGTCCGGGGAACGACTATCGATTCTACAGAATTGGGACGTGACACATGTACTCTCGCAATAGTATCAACTACACAAGCTTATGAGAACAGTTGCACTCATCACATGAGTTCGATGCACAACACAATGATCTTTCCAGTTTCACCAATGCCTGACTTAGTGAACAAATGACCACGAACATATATTTTAGAACAATGCTTAAGGCATTCTTATCTCATCCAAGTTATCCCTTGAAATATGAAATCCATTGTCGTTGCCTTTGGATAAATATATTATATTATTATTTAATGTCACTACCAAAATACAGTAAATTGGCGATGACATTTTAGCGACGGAATAAATTCGTCGTCCGTAGCGACGGATTACCGACAACCTGGCGACGACTTTTCGGCTAATTGCGTACCCATTTTTTTAAGGGTGAACATCTGTCGCCTATCCGTCGGCACGTCGTCGGTACAATAGCGACGGAATAAAAACCCGTCGGCAAGTAGTCACTCGGTAGTCACTAATTGGCGAGAAAATGTTAAAAAAATTGTGAGAAAATGTCACTAGTTGGCGGAGGAATTGACGACTACTTAGCGACGAATAATCCGTCGACCAGATGATGGGATATTAGCGACGGACGTACGGTCCGTCGCTAAGTGGTCACTAAGTGGTTGGAAAAATTTGAAAAAAAAATTGCGTGAGATTGACGACTAAGTAGCGACGGATTTTATCCGTCGCTAGTCCGTCGCTAAATTAAAAGCCTAGCTTAAGTTGAACCGACGGAGGGAAAATTTCATTCCCCCCAAATTTTTCTCTCTCCTCTCTCTCTCTCTTGGACGGTTGTATTTATCGAGGAAACTCTCTCTCTCTCTCTTGGGCGGCGGTGGGGACGGAGGGGAGCCGACGGTGGTGGAAGGGGGCGGGCCGCGGAGACTTGCTGGCCGTGGGAGGGCTAGCCACGGGGGTGCTGGCGGTCGTCGCGGGTGAAGCTGGCGGTGGTGGGGGTCGCCGCGGGGGGTGGGAGTGTAAGGGTCATCGCGGGTGAAGCTGGCGGTGGTGGGGGTCGCCGCGGGGGTGCTGGCTGTGGTGGGGTGGGGGTGGTGGGAGGGGGCGGGCAACGGGGGGCTGGCCGCGGGGAGGCTGGTCGCGGGGGGGGTTGGGGGTGGGCTGCGAGGGGGTTTGGGGAGGGCTGGCCGCGGGATTACGTACTTATGTTATATTTATGCAATGATCTTAGTTTGATATATGAAGTGATAATATTTATGCATTGATAAAAACTTTGATCTTGTGGTCCAACAAATAATCAGCTGTATTAAGCATGTATGTGTTAGGAGCTAAATATTCTATTATTCTCTATTGTACGTATTTTCTTAATATTGGAGATATCCTCTTAACTTTTGCACGTGTCACATGACATGCTCTATTATATATTTCTTATATAGCAATTTTCTTTATGAACTACTAGTATCTTCTTTATTTCTATCAAGTTAATAGTTTAAATTAGTTTGACCACTTAGACGAAGATGACATACTATGTTACCCAATTATGAGCGCGGATACTGATACATATACGATACAATGTAGGATACAAACATTTTTAAATGGATACAAATGTAGTTACCTATGTTGCATGAGTAATGTATGTACTGTTACACCCTTATATGCCATAAACATGAGAATAACTGAACCTATAACTTGAGGCTCTCGCTTGTACACACACCCACCCTTAACACACACACACACACATTTGACTAGGACACACACACACCCTCTCACTCTTTCACTCTCACTGTCACACCCTTAATACACACACACATTTGACTGAAACACACATACATACACCCCTCACCATATCACTTTTTGTCTATACACACAATGTTATCCTGATTGGGCTAGAAACTTGATCCTGACAGCGCAATGTTATCCTGTCCTCAGAAGGAGAACTATAAGGATATATATTTTTAATTACAAATCTGTTTACTTTGTTTTACGAATCGGTATCGGTATCGGTATCGGTATCGGTATCAGACTATTTCTATGAGTATCGATATTGATCGCTTATGCGTCTAGACGGTGTCTAGGCGGTAGGTAAGTATTGAAAATCAAATTTAAGATATCGGTATAGAGTGAGTATCCTAGAAGGATATATATATAAGATATCTTAGTAGTAGATAGGTAAGTGTTGAAAATTAAATTTACTTATGCCAAGTCTTTTGGGCCTATCAGAGTTATAGATCTTTTTGGAAATCTAGTATAATGCTGATTATCTCATAAAGAAATGCAAGATTACTACATAGGAGGAAAGGGTTGGAAGGATTATGTCAAAGCACACGGCTTAGAAAATTATAACATATTAGTCTTCCGACACCGCGGTAACATGGTTATCACATTAAGGGTCTTTGACAAGGTGACATGTTGTGAAAAGATATATCCTTATAGTTCTCCTACGGATGTTGAAGAAAACATCATCTTTCTAGACAATGACGATGATGGAACATCTAGTAAGTCATGCGAATCACTCTATGTCTAGTAAGTCCTGCGAATCACTCTATGTCAAGATTTTCTCCTAATTATGTTTAGTTTGTCTTACGATACAGATTGAACTAATTATATCCTTCTTTTCTTTGTTAGAGAGATGGACTCCCCGAGGCGGTGCTGCTAGCCGAGGAAGGGGCCGAGGCAAGGAATCCTTGGAGGTCGACACGGAGGAAGTTTCCGTCGTTAGGGATACCCACGCCGACGTTCGCCCGGAACTGCTCGGTGGATATTCTCTTGCCTTGGTCTTTGTTGTAGTGATGTTGGGGTGACCCAACTGTAGATGAGACGCCTCATATAGATGTGCTTGGACTGACGCGCATGGGTTTCATCCCAGTTGATGTGCCAGAGATTCTGATGCGGCTCAGATGCTCATGTTGGACTTCTAAGTCCTTTTTGCTAACTTTTCTTTGACTCTGTTGCAGTATCCATGCCGAAGGCGGAGGCTCTCGTGAAGAAAAAGATACTGTCTTCGTTCGTCAAACAAGAGCCGGTGACTGTTAAAGAGGAGGTGTTACCAAAGGTCGAGGTCAAGGAAGAACCGATGACCATCAGGGAAGAGATTGATCCTAAGGTTGAAGTTAAGGAGGAGCCACCGTCAGAGAGTAGTAGCATCGGGACTGACCCTCATGTCCCTACAGAAGACCTCAACCAGATTGAGCTTTTGTATGCAAAGTGGCTGAGAGAATGGTACATGCCTCAACGCAACTATGATCCCTGGCTGTGAGGATTCATCGTCTGACTTGCGATCTTTGCTGAGGCCGAAGTCGATTTTCTTTTTTATTAAATATTGAATATTTGTGTTTAAATATTGAATATTTATGTATTTTGTGTGAACAATTTGAATGCTTGGGATATTTGTGTGTTGGAATTTCTTGTGTTTTGTATATTAGAATTGAGTATATTGGAATTGTGTATATTAGGAATGCTTGGGATTATTTGTGTGTTTTGTATATTAAAATTGTGTATATTGGGAATGCCCAGTTTTATGCTATTTTTTTCAAAAAATTCCTACCTACCGACGGACTGGCGACCCATTACCGACGGAATATCCGTCGCTAACGAGGGGATTCCCAGTTAGCGACGGATGTGCGACTAAAAGCCGACGGGTTATCCGTCGCCAAGGTTCTAGAATGATGAAAGATTTACAGGATAGGTTCGACGGATAATACGTCGGTACGCCGTCGCTAGTAGTCGGTAAAACACACAATGTTCCGTCGGATATTGGCGACAGATAATCCGTCGCTATAATGCCGACCGATTAGCGACGGTCTAGCGACGACGCACGATGGAGTAACGACGGATTATCCGTCACCAATGTTCTGAAAATATGAATAATTCACAGAACCGTGTCAACGAATATTCCGTCGGTATTCCATCGCGGCTTACCGACCATTCGCGACAGATTGGCGACGGATTTTGTGTATCAGAAACTCCCTGATACGCCTTTACCGACCACGTAGCGACGGATTTGTCCGTCGGTAAGTGATACGTCATTACTTCTTTTGATATGTGATTTGATGGTAATCCTTTGGCGAGTCGTCGCAAACTGCACGAGTATGGTTGACGGCAGTCCATCGCTAATTCGTCGCTGGGCGACTACTTGCCGATGGATTGCAGTTAGCGACAAGACTTTTCCCGACGACCTTTTTTAACAATATCCGTCGACCATCCGTCGGTAATTATATTTACCAACGGATTTTGGACGGATATAGCCGTCGCTAAATCGATGAATTTTGGTAGTGTATGCAACCGGAAGTACAGCCGATGTCATTGTATGAATGAGAAGAATAGCAGCTATGGTGTAGAATTCAAGACTTAGTCAATTATTGTACGTTATTTAACCCATGCAGAAAAATTCAAGTCGTAAGTGAAATCTATCCTAATGAATGATGGACAGTCACTGTGGTGAACATTCATCACATATATATATAGTATGTATGCAGGCCTAATTATTATTTTTTTATAGTATTTTTTTTATTATGAATTGGAATTTTTGTGAATTGGAATTTTTATGAATTGGAATTTTTATGAATTGGAATTTTTATGCAGGCCTAATTATTATTGCCTTGGGCTAATTGATTCTAAGCCTTCTGTGGGTTGGGCCAACCCTGAAGCCCAAGCCTTTGTTCTCATCCTATAAGAAGAATTAGTCTCAGGAACAGAGACTTAAATTTGAGCTTTCATTTCGAATTTTGGCTCTAACGGCCATGTGCATCCTTCTCCCCTCTAACAACCTGTCAGAGCTGATTTTCCCGCCAAAGGGTTAGCCTAACTCCCACGCCACAATCCACCCTATATAATCCTTTCTCCTCTCTGTGGTAGAGCAATCCTTCGTTCATTCTTCAACCCATCCTTTCCATTCGATCCCTCGGCTCTGAGAGCAATGGCAATGGCAGCCATGGAAAACCCTCTCCTCAACGATCGAGTTCTTGTTGAGATGAGCTAGATTCCAATAAGTATTTGAGTTTCTGATCGAATCTAATTTTGTGTTTCCAAACTCTAAATTCTTCTCCCTAATTGATCGAGCAATATAGGAGATCCAATTCGTGAACGATCGATCGAACGACTTTTCCTTGTCAAAGAACAAGATCTACTGGTAAGTGATCGACCTAATGTTTGAATCTAGATTGTGATTTAGTTTATTTCTCAGTGGCTTTCTTTTTCTTAGAACTCTGTGTGATTAGATCAATGGATCGATTGTTCTTAGTTTTAGCGTGAGAAGTGAATCTGGGATTATACCAGGTGATTTCGAGAGCATTATATTTTCTTTGGGCAGTCCCTAACATTTTCAGTACACTATATTGATGTTGTGTTCCATGTGTTTGTTTTAATGCCTGAATAGTTTTAGTCCGATTTTGGGTCGTTGAGGTTGTGTTCTATCTTTGAACCAACAGCTCCTTCAAGAACAATCAGGTAGCTATGTCCTCCTTGTAAATTAAATTGTCTTTCTATTTTAATAGCAGCTCGTGTGGTGATTTTGGGTTCAATGTTCATACTGCAGCGTAATTATTGGATTGGGATTATATTTTAGGCATCATGATTCTTTGATGGACCTGGAATATATTCCAAGCATCATGGTCCATTTCTGAACCTGATTTATGCAGCATATAGTTCCCTGTTGTTCCTGGGAATGGGCATGTCCATGTATTGATGGATCGATATGGTTTCAGCCATATCCTGCTTAAATGTGTATATATATCAGGGGCTCCTTCACTGTCTGGGTAGTTGTGGACTTGAGGCTAATGACTGGGTCACTTTATTCATTGGGCACTTCCTATTTCCATATTGATTCAATGAAATGAAGTGCCAATGGAAATACTGTACCTGGGAATATTTTTTAGTGGCTACCTAGCAGCCATTGGGACAAAACTTGGTGTCTAAGACATGGTGGTGACTGAAGAATCAGTCTCAGTTTCCCTTGGGGATACTTGGTTGAGTTAACATCAAATTTGGGATTTGTTGGGGCCAATTTCATACAACCTATGATGTTTCAAGCTAGTTGAAATCTGAGGTTGTCTTATAACTTTCTTAAGCATTAGTTTTACCATACATGTGATTGGAGAGAATGGTTTCCTATGTGGCTTGCTGCAACTGGGATTTCCTGTTAACATCAATTCCTGGAAATGGGAATCACAGTTCAGTGAGAATTACCACTCATATGCAGTATTTGCTGAGCTATGAGAGTTCTGTTGAACCTGGGAGAGTAAACTCAGGTTTTGGGAATGCAGGACACTTCCTATTTCTGAATATTACTGTTGATTTCCTGACTGACTTGAACCTTGGTATTATAGCATTCATTCTCAGATAACCTGGGCACATCAGTTAGCTTTATTTTTAATATCTCTAACTGATCCTTGGCACTTCACCTAGAGACCCTAGTTGCAGGAGTAGAACTGATTAGATTGATTTGGTTTGTTTGATTAATATTGAACTGGTGGTTAACTTTCTATTTAGTGTTGAACTGATATATCATGTGCAAAACCTTGGAGGGTCATTTGGGGAATGCTCAGTACCTGAGAGTATTCTAAGGAAATCTGTGAATCTCAGGAAATCTGAGACACTTGAAAGTTCACTGTTTCTGGGATATTTCAGTCCAGCTCTGTTTCTGGGACCTGAGACATTAAGTCCAGATTAATTCAGTTATGTTCTGAGGCAGGAATCTTATTGCAATGATATGGCAATAGGACTCTCAATCACTGCTCTGAATTTAGATATCCTGGGACTGTTACTTGTACCTGAGGTTATTCTTCATAGTGAAGTCAATTTAGACAACAGGGACTGAACCCACATAAGTTCAGTCCTATATGACTAAGGAATCTGAACCTGGGAACTTGGGTATGCAGTAGATAGTTTTGTATTAAATCATGAGTTCAATTGGTGATTTTAATATACATCCATGTTTCCTGTTTCCTACAAAAACAGTTGTTCTCAGTTTGAATGTTAGGACTATAATCAAGTATGCCAGTTATATTTTCTGTTCCTGATAGTTTCATGTGAACTTGGGAATCTATGAATCTGTAATCCATCTTTTGTATCTTTTGTGGTCATAATTGATTGAAGTATCCTGTCTATGGGATTTACTCTTATAATTCCTGTGTAGAATCAACAATTGATGGGAAGGATAGGAGTTTGAGTTGAACTTTAGGACAAGGATGTAAACACTGTTGTGAACAGTGTTGATTCTTTGTGATGTTAATGGACATTAAATTCCTATAAGTCCTGTGAACAATCCTATTAAGTTTATGTTCTTCCTTGAATAAGAGGGTTCATTAAATTAAGTTTGTTAGTTAATAAGGGGTTGTATGTTATTTAGAGTCTATTACTAAATAGAGTATGGTATCTAATGACCCTTTGTACTTAGACTTAAAGTAGTGGATTATAAAGTAAGTTAAGTAGAGGTTTTGATTAAATCAGGATTAGAACTTTGTGATAACCAAATGAGATTATACAGAGATTAACCAACTTGTTCACATCATTACCAATTACAGGAGGATATCTAGCTCTTTTGCCTACTTATACTTTCCTGGAGCAAGGCAAGTACATTCTATGGTTTTGATCAGTGCATTTTCTTGTTCTTTATTGCTGACACACTGCGACACGTTCATGATCTTTTCTGGCTTGTTCTTTCATGATCTTACTTGTATCTTGGGGTGGGAAAATACTCTAGATATGTGACCAAACCCGGATACTTATTCATGATCTTTAGCTTAGGCCTCGCACAGTGCACGCGGGTCCTAAGCCGTACCATATATGATCTTTCAGGATCTTTTCATGCTCTTTCATGGTCTTACCAAGCCGGTCACATATCATAGAAGTATTTCAAATTTATAACACACATGTTCAGGATTTTGTTCTTACATTAGTTTCCTATGATCCTGATCTTGATTTTAGCTATAGTCGTGATCTTTCCTGCATCTTTATATAGTCGTGATCTTTTATGTATCTTTATAGCAGTAGTTCATGTTCTTCCTTTTTTTTACATATCTTGTTCTTCTTGTTCTTTCAGCATTTACTTTCCATATCATGATGTTATTGTTCATTACCTATAACTGTACTTTGCTCCGCTCCTGAATAGGATATGTTGCAGGTGAGATGGAGGCCTTGTGTGACACCTACTATGGTCAGGATATTGCCTTCCCTGTTGAGCCAGCTAGAGCTGCTTGTGACTTAGAGGCTGCAGAAGCCTAGTGCTTCTTTAGTATTTTCTATTATCTTTCCATGTATTGAGACTAGCAGACTCTTTCTTTAGTTTGAATGTAATAATTCAGATATTGTACTTTACTCTGGTTGGGACACATTTATAGATGCTGTGATTTCATACATGTTCATATTTATCTGGTTAGTTTCCCTAGATTGGTACAGCTTACTTCGTCGTGTCTAACGACGAAGGCTGGGCGTGTCCGACTCGTGTCCGATTATTCGGGAGCGGGTCGTGACAACGTCCAGCCTACGCCGCAGTATTGGCGGTAGAGCGCTGTCAAGAACCCTATGCTAACTACAACATCTAAAGATCCATAACTAGAAATGTACTCATGTCACATCACGAAAACTAAGGAAGATAAGACAAGAAATAATAATAATATCACTAGAACAACTAGAATCTACAACGATCATATGAGACAAGAATAAAACAGAGGAAAACAATAATAAAACTAATAACTACCAGACCTAGAACTCCTGAGAGACACTCACGGTGAAGAATACCGAGAACCACCCCAGCTAGCAACATCCTGTAGTCCAATACTGAGGGCACAACTACTCCTAAAATTTTGTCAACATATCCAGTCAGGATGGAACGAGCACAAATCTCAAATAACAGTTCTAATTAGATGATATTGAAAATGTAGCAGTAAATAGAGAGAATATACAAGAAATCATGAAATGTACATGTGAGTATCATGGAAAGGTAAGCTATAAATCTAGAGCTAGAACAAGACAAGTAAAACTGATAATGGCATGTACAAGAATCAAGAATCATCTATCTAAGTGTGTGAGTACTAGTTTCAACATGTGGTCGGCTTGGGTCTGCACAAGGTCTACTGGCCGTTAATCATACGTGGAGTGTATGATTAACACTCACAAGATCTACAAGAATAAACAAGGTGGATAATGACCACACATCTACACTAATACACCCCGTCCCCGACTAGTATAGTGGATCCAACCATGACACATCATGACACACGATTCTCCGAGAGGGTAGCTAGCCTTCGCAGGAATCGTGTCTATACAATGCACAAGGAACAAGAAAGACTTGCACAAGATATACCAAAGAAAATGAGGAATAACATCTCATGACGGGATTCAGAGAAATACCAATCCGTGTGAACAATGTGTCAAGAGAACAAGGATATCTACACTAAATACAAGAAACATAGACGATATCATAAAACAGAAACATTATCAGATAATGTACTCGCCTGCGATCTGGTGGAATGTCAACTGAGTCCTAGAACAGTGCCTCGAGGACCTATAGGTGGAAATAATGTATCAATATAAGGGTTTGGAAGTAAAATCAAGTCATACTAAGTCAAACTAGGTCAAGGCAAATCAAAGCAAGTCAAACTAGGTCAATCTAAGTCAAGGGTTGACTTACAGTTGACTTTTGGTCAACTGGTCAACTCTAGGTCAAACTTGACTAACGTTGACTAACAGTCGACTTTGGGTCAACTGGTCAACTTCGGTCCAGTTCTAATCAATTTTAGGCTACGGTTGACTTCCGATTGACTTTTGGTCAAAATAGTCAACTGTGGTCAACCAAGGTCAAAACTAGTCTAACCTAGGTCAATGTTGACTCTACTTCGACGTTCAGTCAAATCAGTCAACCATGGTCAAATAGGGTCAAGGCTAATCTCTATAAACATCTACAGGGTCAACACATTCAATTTCAGTGGTTGTAAAATCACTGGAATCAATGGATCTCAAAATACCACAAAATGAGAGATTATAATAATAGGGTAAAAACCTACAGATGTTGTCGGATGGTGACACAACCATTACCAACGTGTCCAAAATGGTCAAATTAGCTAGGATAGCCTATCCATAAGTCCAATTTGGACACAGGGGCAAAAAGGTAATTTCGAGTCAAAACGGTGTCCGTGTCGGACCCGCTTTGCACCGAAAAATGTGCCAAAATAAAAGTGCACTAAACCTAACAAATTATATGTCCACGAATCCAGAATATCTATACGAACCCAACGGTATATCCAGAATTGGATTCCGTTGACCCGATCTCAAATTGGTCCGTTGACCAGGACATTAAAATTCCGATTTGTACAGAAAAGCGTGTCGGAGCTAATGTTCTCAAAACTCAGCAGATTATATGTCAACGAGTCCAGAATGACGATACGAACTCAACGGTATATCCAGAATTGGATTCCGATGAGCCGATCTCAAAATGACACGTTGACCCGGATATTGGTATCCGTCTTGCACCGAAATGCGTGTCGGAACCAATGTCCACTAAAACCTAGAAAATTATATGTCAATGAGTCCAGAATGACGATACGAACTCAACGGTATATCCGGAATTGGATTCCGATGAGCCGGCATCAAAAATTCCTGTTGATCCGGACTGTGGGGCCTGCTTTACACCGAAATGCGTGCCGGAGCCCATGTCCTCCAAATCTAACAAACTTTATATGAAAACATGCTAGAACGATGACACGAGTCTACTGGTGGTGTCAGAATATGAATTCGGAGTCCCGGGTTCAAAATTAGGATTTTACAACTTGGAAATTACGAATTCGGACGGCCAACTTTGGCGTCGAATTCAACCAATCAAACATGCTCACAATGAAACGAAACTTGAGGGGCAGGAAGAGGGTTATACCAGCTTCACATAGGAACCAGTAGTACGCCAGGCGGAGCTGCGATGGAGGAGATACGAACCGACGAAGTTGGCTCCGCAAAACTGTCCAAAAATTACACAATTTAAACGATCAACTTGGTGGCCGATTTTGATATATCAAACGATAAAATTAACAGATGAAATTTGAGAGAGATGAAGGGGTGTATACCGAGATTGTAATGGAGGAAGGAATGCGGCGATCCAACGGTTGGATTGTCCAAAAAATGTGCACGAAGTCGCCGTTTAGAGACACATATTCTGGCTTCACCATTCGCGCGCGTCGACGGAACTTCGACTTTGAAGTCAAAATCGACCTCCTGGGAGGCTTGGGGAGATGACCCACTGCTAGGGGTGTGGCACGCCGGCTGCGCACGGCCAAGGCGCGACGGTGATGGCGACCGGAGGCGGCTGGCGGCGGTGGTTGGCTGTCGGCGACGCTGCTACAACCGCTGCTACTGCAGCAAGCTGCTGGCGGTGGCCGCGCTGCCTCACGCGGCGGAGGCCGGCCACGGCGGCAGTGGCGGCCAGTGACGTGGGCTCGACGACGAGTGGCGCAGGCCCGACGGCGAGCGGAGGCGGCGGTTTGGTGGTGTAAAGTGGTGATGGTGGTGGTGATATGGTGATAAATGATGATGGTGATGAAGAAAAGAATGGAGATGAAGAAGAACGTGAAGAAGAAGATGAAGAAGGAGTTGAGGTGAGGGGTGTTCTCAGCCACATGGAGGGGTTATTTTCGGCTGGATGATGATGGGGGGGTTTGTTTGTATAGGTGTAAAGTGAGAGAGAGAGAGATGTATATATATAATATATATATATATATATATATATATATATATATATATATATATATATATATGGGTATGTATTATATAAAGAGAGATAGAGAGATATTTAGAGAGAGGGGTGGTTGGCTGTGAGGGGAGTGAGGTGGGGTGTGTTTGTGTGAGGATTTAAATGTAGAGAGAGAGAGAGAGTATTATATATATATATATATATATATATATATATATATATATATATATATATATATATATATATATATATAATGGAGAGAGAAAAATAAGATATTTATATAAAATAGGAATATTTTTTAGTAGAGAAAATGCAAATACAATAGTGGGGTGTATGGGCAGTCATGATAGGGCATACACCAAATTAGATTGGGTGTTGGGCCAAGTTTAGACAAGCTTGGGGCCCAGATTTAATTAAAATAATAATTTTAAATAAAATTAAATCATGGATGAAATGGGAGCACAAGGGAGATCAAATCGGTGACACGCAAGTAGCACGTGCATAGTATACTCAAAATAGGCCAGGGCCATATATTGGGTCGACTGGATTGGACCGATGTCGGATCCGAAATTTAAGTTGGAAATTAAGTCACAAATTACGGCAAACGATAAATTGGTCTAAATTGACCCGAAAGTTGCGCGAAGAAAATGAAGCACAAGATGGTGTGTCTGAGTGGGATACGAAGGTCATGGACGAAGAGTATCTCGAGTAGATCATGCATGACAAGTTGGTTTCGAGAAAAAAAGACTAGTCTGGTGCTCCTAGATTAAAAGTCATGGTAACGTGCTTATGAGGATCAAGGAAAAGAGTGGGAAATCAATTAATAATTAAATGGTCTAAATTGACCCGAACTTGTACGAAGCAAAAAGAGTACAAGGGAACAAGTTCGAGTGGGACACGATATATCAACATGAAAATAATCTCGTCTACTACAAACTTCAAGAAGAAAGTTTCCAGAGGCTGGCATCCCTGATGCTCTAGAAATCCAAGTCACGGTAAAGAGCATTTAATGATCAAAAATAATTAAATCAAAATGAATTATCGAGAATAAATCATTTAGAAAAATTCGAAAATAATCCCGAAAATTCAGGGGGCTTACATGATACCCACCTTATAAAAATTTCATCCTCGAAATTAAAAATCATCCGATAGGTCAAGCTAAAACATACAACTGCTATGGCTACAGTACCCAATCTGCTACCCTTGTGATCATCTATGTTGTTTCTCTCTACAGGTATTTTGGTTCAGGTTCAACAAGCTTCTTCCATAAAAACTATGTCTATTTTATCCCTTAGAATCTTCATATCAATAAGAACCTTTACGTATATTCTAAAATATAGGTCATCCTCGAGATACTATATATCAGCAATACTTGGCCATCAACCAAAATTCCAATCTCAAAAGTAATTTGTTTGTTTCCTTATCCCATCCTAAGTATCTTTATCCTATTAATCACAAGCTTCTTGAAATAATACATTCAAAATCTATTCTTGGCATTGAGCCTTCTCTCTTTTACTCGAGAACTCTTGAATATAAACCCTCAAATTCAACTCTTAATTCATTTACCAAATTATTTATTACCTATGTACACATGTCCATGTTTGTTCCTGCTATCTTCCAATCTTGCACGCAATGTTATCTCCTTCTATTTTATTCCATATTTCGATCTATCCTTCAATCATAAGTAAATGGTTTGTAGATAACCAATAATCACTTGGTCATCAAAGTCTTACAATGTTCAACCCTCGAATCTAAGCACAAAATTCTAGTCCTAAATCCGTAGTCACAAATTATAATATTCTTTACTCCTTCTAAGATACCTTAAAACCAATCTATACTATCAAACTAATCATTCTTAATGGTTTCTAAGTCCACTATAGTCAGTCACTCATATCTGTCCTATAAGCTTAACCCAATAAGTCTCCAAGAAAATATACTCATCACACTCACACATAATAACATATTATAGTTACACTGCAGAATCTGTTAACAAAGTTTGTCTATTTCAGTCATCAAAAATAGAAGGTAACAAGGGCCTAAGACTGGGTCTAGCAATCCATATCAATATTCAGACAAGGTAAGGGTCAAGCAAGACAGAAAAGATTGTCGAAATATTTCCAAGAATAGTACGAGGCCAAACAAGAAGCATAGGACGTAGTCAAAGTAAAATTCAAGAACCATATACCTCCGAAATTATGTCACATGAAGTTACTATCGCGCTAGTGTGCATCTGGCTGCGATTAACTTTCTTATTCCATAATACGACGGATGGCTACAGTACACAGCTGCCACGCCAGATAATATAGGTTTCTGAACTTAACTTGGCCAAATCTATGAAATATTTCCAAACAATTTTTTGCAAAATAAAGGAGAAGATGTTAGTCAAAATGCTTAGGGAGTGGTCCAAGTAGAATTCGAGAAACATATTTAACCATGATGCCGTTATCCGAAGTCATGCCTCGCTAGTATTTCTCTGGATACAAACTCCCGATTTCGTAACACAAGGATAAATATACTTTTCGAACCTTTCCTGAATCAACCCATGAGGCACTTTCAACAATTACCGGGAAGGACAAGAAGAATTACCCAAGAGGCTAGCGAAAAAGAGTTTAGTCAAATTATATGAAAGATGGAACACAAAATAATCATGTCGAGAAAATCCTAGTTAGGCTGTAGATAGACAGAGTTAACCAAGACGGGGAAGAATGATGATAAGAATTTGTTCTTGCTCATCCGGTCATAACGAAGTGATCCGATTTAAGATACGGTCTGATAACCATACACGTCTTCCTGAAATTATGTTATCAAAATTTTTGCCACGCCAGTAAGCATAGCTACAATAAACGATGGAGTCCATAACTAAGGTATACACCCTAAATCATGTCATCTGGAATTCTTACCACGCCAACCGGTATGGCTGCAAGAAAATCCAAATTCCATAACTAGGATAGTATAACCAACATCAGGCTCTACGTTCCTGTCGTGCTAGCTAGTATGACTGCGATAAATTTTAAACTCCATAAATAAAGTAGACATTTATCGTTCTCATCAAATATGTTTATCAGAAAATCTTAACTCAATTCATAAAAACTGATTTTAGATACAAAATCAAAGTCAACAACGATCGAACATCCAGATTCAAAATTCAACGACGAATCAAGGATAAGTAATTGGGAACTAGCGAAAACAGATTCCGAGGCAGGGTTTTGGAAAAGTTCTCAGGAGAAGTCCCAAAGGTACTATCTAGGTCAAGATTGAAAGTTCTGGAATATAATCTAAATAATCTCAACCTTGATATAAGATTGGCAAATCATATTTGATTCTCAACCTAGAGGATATATAAGTTCAACTTATACCTTCCCTCCGGGATCCACAACTCATCCCAAGAAAGAATAAGTTTGATACGGACAATTATTTCAAAAATCAAGATGAATAAAAACGAGTGGGAAAAGATTTGAAAAGCTTTCGAAATAAGATTCCCAGGGATCATCTCTGGAATCTACCAAGAGTTCCAAATATGTGACTGAGTACCAAAATTCTAAAATATTCTATGACTCGACCTTAATCCTAGGGCAGGCTCGTAGCAGTACAGATAAGCTCAAGTACCACCACGACTTCGTATTAATTGCAAAGACTGACCTGCATGGGCCACCACAAAAACGTGTCACGACCCGCACCCGGATATACGGATACGAATACGTGGGCCACGCCCAGCCTACGCTGCAGTATCGGCTGTAGAGCACTGTCAAGAATCCTATGCTAACTACAACATCTAAAGATCCATAACTAGAAATGTACTCATGTCACATCACGAAAACTAAGGAAGATAAGACAAGAAATAATAACAATATCACTAGAACAACTAGAATCTACAATGATCATATGAGACAAGAATAAAACAGAGAAAAATAATAACAAAACTAATAACTACCAGACCTAGAACTCCTGAGAGACACTCACGGTAAAGAATACCGAGAACCACCCCAGCTAGCAACATCATGTAGTCCAATACTGAGGGTACAACTACTCTAAATGCGTGTCGGAACCAATTTCCACTAAAACCTAGCAAATTATATGTCAACGAGTCCAGAATGACGATACGAACTCAACGGTATATCCGAAATTGGATTCCGATGAGCCGGCATCAAAAAGTCCCGTTGACCCGGACTGTGGAGCCCGCTTTGCACCGAAATATGTGTCGGAGCCCACGTCCTCCAAATCTAACAAACTTTATATGAAAACGTGCCAGAACGACGTCACGAGTCTACTGGTGGTGTCAAAAATTAAATTCGGAGTCCCGAGTTCAAAATTAGGATTTTACAACTTAGAAATTACGAATTCGGACGGCCAACTTTGACGTCGAATTCAACCAATCAAACGTGCTCACAATAAAACGAAACTTGAGGGACAGAAAGAGGGTTATACCAGCTTCGTATAGGAACCAGTAGCACGAAAGACGGAGCTGCGATGGAGGAGATACGAACCGACGAAGTTGGCTCCGCAAAACTGTCCAAAAATTATACAATTTAAACGGTCAACTTGGTGGCCGGTTTTGATGTATCAAACGATAAAATTAAAGGATACAATTTGAGAGGGATGAAGGGGTATATACCGAGATTGTAATGGAGGAAGGAATGCGGCGATTCAACGGTTGGATTGTCCAGAAAATGCGCACGAAGTCGCTATTTTGAGACACGTATTCTGGCTTCTCCATTCGCGCGCGTCGACGGAACTTCGACTTCGAAGTCGAAATTGACCTCCTGTGAGGCTCGGGGAGGCGACCCACTGCTAGGGGGTGGCACGCCGGCTGTGCGCGGCCAAGCCGCGGCGGTGACGGCGACCGGAGGCGGCTGGTGGCGGTGGTTGGCCGTCGGCGACGCTGCTACAACCGCTGCTACTGCTGCTCACTGCTGGCGATGGCCGCGCTACCGCGCACGGCGGAGGTCGACCACGGCGGCGGTGGCGGCCAGCGGCGTGGGCTCGACGACGAGCGACACAGGCCCGACGACGAGCGGAGGCGGCGGTTTGGTGGTGTAAAGTGGTGATGGTGGTGGTGATATGGTGATGAATGATGATGGTGATGAAGAAAAGAATGGAGATGAAGAAGAACGTGAAGAAGAAGATGAAGAAGGAGTTGAGGTGGGGGGTGTTCTCGGCCACATGGGGGGGTTATTTTCGGCTGGATGATGATGGGGGGGGTTTGTTTGTATAGGTGTAAAGTGAGTGAGAGGGAGAGAGAGAGATATGTTTATATATATAATATATATATATATGGGTATATATTATATAAAGAGAGATATTTAGAGAGAGGGGTGGTTGGCTGTGAGGGGAGTGAGGTGGGGTATGTTTGTGTGAGGATTTAAATGTAGAGAGAGAGAGAGTATTATATATATATATATATATATATATAAATAAAATAATAGAGAGAGAAAAATAAGATATTTATATAAAATAGGAATATATTTGAGTAGAGAAAATGCAAATACAATAGTGGGGTGTATGGGCAGTCATGATAGGGCATACACCAAATTAGATTGGATGTTAGGCCAAGTTTGGACAAGCTTGGGGCCCAGATTTAATTAAAATAATAATTTTAAACAAAATTAAATCATGGATGAAATGGGAGCACAAGGGAGATCAAATCGGTGGCACGCAAGTGGCATATGCATAGTAGACTCAAAACAGGCCAGGGCCATATATTGGGTCGACTGGATTGGACCGATGTCGGGCCAGGAAATTGAATTGGAAATTAAGTCACAAATTACGGCAAACGATAAATTGGTCTAAATTGACCCGAAAGTTGTGCGAAGAAAATGAAGCACAAGATGGTGTATCTGAGTGGGACACGAAGGTCATGGGCGAAGAGTGTCTCGAGTAGATCATGCATGACAAGTTAGTTTCGAGAAAAAGACTAGTTTGGTGCTCCTAGATTAAAAGTCATGGTAACGTGATTATGAGGATCAAGAAAAAGAGTGGAAAATCAATTAATAATTAAATGGTCTAAATTGACCCGAACTTGCGCGAAGGAAAAAGAGTACAAGGAAACAAGTTCGAGTAGGACACGATATATCAACATGAAGATAATCTCGCCTACTACAAACTTCAAAAAGAAAGTTTCCAGAGGCTGGCATCCCTGATGCTCTAGAAATCCAAGTCACGGTAAAGAGCATTTAATGATCAAAAATAAATAAATCAAAATGAATTATCGAGAATAAATCATTTGGAAAAATTCGAAAATAATCCCGGAAATTCTGGGGGCTTACAAGTGGGTATCTCAATATAATACTATGCTTAGTGTTGAGAGATGCACATGGGGTAGTGGCCTAAGTGATGGGTGACATGTGAGATATTTTCATGGTATGATTAAGTTTAAACTCCTCAAGAAAGCATTTATGCTTTTTGTCACTCTCTTGAAAAAATATCTTAGAAGTTAAGCCCCAAGGGCTTAGCGACTCAAACTCGGGCCAAAGGTGCATAGTGGCGCTTTGATGGTGCACTTTGCATTTAGCACTTAGCACGTCAGCATCGTTGTTAGGCGTTTCTTTGCGTGCAATTTTGCATGCAAATTATGCGCGCGTCTTTGGACGAATCTCTGAGCGTGTCTCAATGAGCGTCTTTACGCGTGTATATGAGCGCGTCTTTGCGTGCGTTTCTGAGTGAGTAATTTGCGCGCGTAAATCGGCTTGTGCTTTTGCGCGCATAAACTGCTAGCGATCTACGCACGACTGTATGTGCGTAGAAGCTGTGCAGGTTGCAGGATGATTGCGTTGATTTTGGCGTAGATTAATCAGATCCCGCTGATTGTGGATATAGACAGTTATGGTGGATTAATTTGAATTCAAAGCATTCTTTATCTTTTGGGAGTCATATTTGATTCGTGATTATCCTACCATATTGGTACGATAGCCAGGATTATGGTTCGGGTTTACTCCCTACTATATAAATATTCTTTTCGTGCCTCCTTTTGATAGAACACTTCGAAATTGAGGGACAGACGAGAGGATCATGTTGCCGCTGTCATCAGAGTCCAGGAGTTCGTTCGATATGGAAGATGTGACAAAGCGTTCCAAAAGTTCTCCTATGAACTTGCTGTCTCCTGGAAGCGAATCGTTTAACGACGAATCTTGTTTTGAGCAACGGTGATCCTCATCACCCAAGCAAGCAGAAAGCCATTGTTCTTCTCTTCTCCTTATTTCTTCTATTTGTACTCGTTATGTCTCAGTTGTAATTGCGTTTGCAAGTAAAAAAAAAAGGTTTTACTTTTGTTCACTTTGTAATATGATATTCTGTAATTCGTAGTCGGGTGCTATTATAGTCGGTTTTTGTAATCTAGTTATTCAGAGAGCTGGAGTCTATGAATTTTGAATACAACTTCAGGACCATACAGCAAACTCGCGCTTGTATTCCTCCATCCATCCCACCCATCTACATCGGACCCAGAAATATCTCGTGTTTATTGTGTTTCGAGCAAGTCACATGCATGCATATGCACCCCATTGACTTATATTGTACCGGGATTTGTATTTATTTGGGTATGGCGCTCTCGTACGTGGGTACAATTGGTCTTAGCACGCAACAATATGCATTCAAAGCCACCAAGCTCTTGTATGATAGGTTCCTAACTCTTTCCAATAGATCCATCCTCCCCATCGATCTATAAATAAAATCCATCGATCTATAGCTCTCCCCTCACTCCAAGTACTCCTCCTCTCCTCACACTCTCTAGCTAGCTACTTAGAGTTCTGTTCTTGTTCTTACTAGCTAGCTACTTATAATATCAATGGCTGACAAGAAGGAAGCAGCAGCAACAAGTGCTCCTCCTATGATCAAGAACCATTCCAGCTTGCACCACCAAAAGAACAAAGTCATGTACAAAACCTACGTTCCACTACTACTGCTACTCATGATAGTTCCCTTCCTATTAGTACTACTGTTCTTGTCACTCGTTTCAATCCATAACTTGCTCTACTCAACCCTAATTATCAACCTCGACTCGGCAACCCTAGCCTTCGTCGCGACTTCGGCGGCGGCCTTCGCGGTCTACTTCGCGTACCTCCTCCCGCGGCCCCGGCCCGTCTACCTCGTCGACTTCTCGTGCTACAAGCCCCCCGAGACGCACAAGGTCACCCGCGAGACCTTCATGCGCCAGTTCCGCAGCCACGGGGGGTTCGACGACGACAGCGTGGCGTTCCAGAGGCGGATGCTGGAGCGGTCGGGGCTCGGGCAGTCGACGTACCTGCCCGAGTCCCTCCTGACCGTGCCGATGAGCCCGTGCAGCGGCGCGGCGAGGGACGAGGCGGCGGCGGTCATGTTCGGGGCGGTCGACGGCCTGCTGGCGAGGACGGGGGTCGGGGCGGAGGAGATCGGGATGGTGGTCACGAACTGCAGCCTCTACGCCCCGACGCCGTCGCTGTCGGCGATGATAGTGAATCGCTACGGGATGAGGGGGGACGTGAAGAGCTACAACCTTGGAGGCATGGGGTGTAGTGCTGGCCTCATCTCTATAGACCTTGCAAACCAGCTACTTCAGGTTAGGTATTTCTGTTAGGGCTTGTTTTTTTTTTTTTTTTTTTTTTTTGAAATCCCACTCACACACACAACTGGGGGGCTCGAACCTTGTCGGCCCCTCCGGATGTCCGCTCTAATACCATTAGGCTAGAGAGCTCGGACTGTTAGGGCTTGTTTGGTAACCGGATTTCACTATTTGGCATTGGATTTGGAAATCCTCCAAATTCAAATCATGAATTTCAAGATTCAAATCCAACTCCAAATCAAACTCCAACCAAACAAAGGATTTGGATTTATGATTAATAATTAAATTATAGTCATGATCAATAATTAAGTTATTAATTAATTATGATTAATTATAGTTATTATTATTTATAAAATTAATAATTAAAGATTAGTAATTAATAATTGACGATTAGTTATTATTAATTATAAAATTAATAATTAATGATTAGTTAATTTTTAAATAAATAACGATTAATAATTAAAGATTAATAATTAATAATTAACGATTAATAATTAATAATTAATAACTATAAATTATAATTAACGATTAATAATTAATAATTAACAATTGATAATTTTTTATTAACGACTAATAATTATAAATTATAATTATTGATTAATAATTAATAATTAACGATTAATTAACTATAACTTAAATATTTTAAAAATAGTAATTATAAATTAATATTATTATGATTAGTAAATTATTATAAAATATGATTCTAATTGTGATTAAAATATTATTAATTAAGATGATAATAAAATAGTTATTAACAAATTATTAATTAATATTATAATAATATTAATAAATTATTAATTATGATTATAACGAAATTAATTAATTAACTAATTTTTTTAATTAATAATACTATTTTTTTATTAATTAATAATACTAATAAAATAGTTAGCTTTTTTATTAATTAACTAATTTTTAACGAAATTATTAAAGAATAAATATTTTTAATGAAATTATTAAAGATTAACTAATTTTTAATTTACTAATTTTTAACAAAATTATTAAATAATAAATATTTTAACGAAATTATTAAAGAATAATTATTTTTTCCCTCCAAAATCCAACCAAATCCAAGTTTTGGATTTTGTCATACGTTCCATATCCAAATCTATCTCTAACCAAATATAGGATTCCATGAATTTGTCTCCAAATTCATAAAAATCCAAATTCCACCTCCAAATACGGTTTACCAAACACACCCTTAGGAAAACGATGTTTTGTACGCAGTTTACGGGTTCATCAATTGGTCCGCCGTCACATGCTAGCTGTCCATTGGTCCCTTGCTAACACCAGTCCCACCTTCTAAAAAAGACGAGGAGGCCAATAGAAAGCCACCCGGGCAGTGACACGGTTATAAAATAACAATTATGCTATTTGGCTCCTAAAATATTTGGATGATGTCATCTTCCATTATGTAGCATTTGACATGACAGCTAACATAACAGCTGACATGACAAATTTTAACCCAAAACATTAATTATCCAAAAAAAATTAATGTTAATGTTAATATTAATATTAATATTAATGTTAATGTTAATGTTAATGTTAATTCTAATGTTAAGATTAATTTTAATATTAATATTAATGTTAAATTTAATGTTAGGGTTAATTTTAATGTTAAGGTTAAGGTTAATGTTAATTATCATGTTAATTTTATATTAATTTTAATGTTAAATTTTGTCATGTCATCTGTCATGTCAGCAACCATGTCATATGCCACATAATGGGAGATGGCATTAGGGGAGAGCATCAGTTCGGTTCGGTCCAGACCGAATCGAAGACCCCAAAACCGATCAACCCGAAAACCGAAAATGGGCAAACCGAGAACCGAACCGAGTGCTTGTAAACCGTTCAAAACCGAACCGAATTTGAAGTTCGGTTTTTCGGTTCGGTTCGATTTTGTGGGCCAATTGGGCCGGGCCTAAAAAAACACATCCAAAAAATGCAGTGCAGTAAAAATTCATCTTATTGGTGCCAAAAAAACATACATATGGCTGGAACTGGAAGATACAATAAAAATTCATCTTATTGGTCCACAACAATATGGCTGAGCTATGCAAAACAAATGCAGCATATTGGTCCACATTTAAATTCTATACAAGTGGCTGAGCTATACAATAAAAATGCTGAGCTAATAAGCTATACAAGTCACTGAGTTATACAATAAAAAGAAGTAATATTGGTCCACACTCCACAGCATATTGGTCCCAACCCCTTTTCCTGCACAAGACAATAAAAAAGGAAAAAAAAACTAAAATGTGGCTCAGATAAGGCTTATTTATGCATCATAGTTGGATGCATGTAGTATCAGTTCTCGTATTCTCAAGCCAACATCATCATTGCCACTTTCTCCTCAAATATGTTAGTAAAATTTTAAAGGAAAAATAAACAAATTAACCTCCTAGATAGATCATAGATATACCAACTAAATGGCTGCATTAAATGCCTCGCCAACAGCTGTACATTTCAGTAAATGGCTGCATAAATGCCTCGCCAATGTAACACTTCCAACTCCAAGTTCCAACCTCCCAATGGAATAGACAAGCTGCAGTAAACAATAATACAAGAAGCAGCAGCAGTAAAAACTATAAAGAATGAAAGAAGCAGCAGTAATAAATTCTCCCAACTCCCAAGTTCCAATTCTCCAAACGTAACATTTCAGTGAAGAATGAAAGCAGCAGCAGTAAAGAATGAAAAAATCCCAACAACAACAACAACTGCAGGCTGCCTGCAGCAGTAATAAATTCTAACAACAACAACAACTGCAGCAGTATAAACAGACCAGCAACTTCAAGGCAAGAAATTCTCCCAATCCAACCAACATCCCAACTGGGAATAACAACAACAACTGCAGCAGTATAAACAGACTACAGACCAGCAATAAATTCCCCCAACTCTCAACTGGGAATAACAACAACTGCAGCCAGGCAAAAGGCAATAAATGTCTCCCAACTCCCAACTGGGAATAACTCCCAAGTGACCAAGTCCCAACAACAACAACAACTGCAGCAAGTAGCTAATAGACCAGACATGAAATAATGTCTCCCAACATCCCAACATGAAATAATGTCTCCAGTGAATGTAGGCCATAGCACAAAACAGACAGTAGGACTGTAGTACTAGTAGCAGACTAGCAGTAAATGTAGGATGTAGCACCAAAAAATATTACAAATAATGTCTCCAAGTTTCCAACTAATAGTTTGTTCCCAAATTAAAATAGTGTAAATACTCAAACCTCACTTGTTGACGTTGTTGATTCCACCGTTAACTTGCCCAATTCTAAATTAAAAATGAAATCAATGAAGAAGTTAAAACACATACAAGAAGATATGGAAATAATACTATAAAGAAGAAATTTAAAATTACCCATTTCAACTTTATATATGTCTTCAAAGTCCTCTTCAATAATGGATACTGTGGGTCGATCGGAAGGCCCTCGAAACCAATCTTGACAACAAATGAGACCTTGAACAATTTTTGGAGTCAAAGAGCTTCTATATGAATCAAGCACACGGCCACCCGTACTAAAAGCGGACTCTGACGCCACGGTAGATATGGGAACGGCCAACACATCCCTAGCCATCTTCGATAGGATCGGAAAACGAGGAGAATTGAGCTTCCACCATCCCAAAATATTAAAATCATCACTCTCATCATCATCATCTACGGTGCTCTCATCTAGATATCGATCAAACTCGGATTTAGCATCACCACCACCCAATTCCATCTTATGTTTCTTGAATTGGGCTTTCATGAACTTCTTCAATTGCAACGGTTGATTTGCACTAGAAGGTTCAACTCTTTCACTAATAGTAGTACCACTACCACCACTTTGTGAAGTGCTCATATTTTTGTACTCATTGAACATAGAGTACGCAACACTTTTTACTTTCTTCTTCATGGAATCGCTCTTCTCCAGACCATAGAGATGATCAAGAGCATATTCTACATATTCCAACTTATGTCGAGGATCAAGAATTGGTGCAATAAAAATCACCATATTCATTTTTTCAATGTCACCCCAATATTTATGATACTTCTCCCTCATTTTGTCGGCCATGAGAGACAAGTCATAGTCATCACTCTTCTTTGATGTGCGCAAGAGAATATCAATGGATGTAATTTCATCAAAGAAATTATTGCAAGTGACATATAAGGATCCCGAGATACGCAAAGTAAGTTCATAGAAGTGTTCTAAGAAAGTGCACAACCTTCTTGCATTGGCCCAATCATCTTCAATAGGATATCCGCCATTCTCCGTTAGTTCTACTTTGAACCATGGATCTTGTCCGACGAATCTCTCAAAGGCACTTTCAAACTTTTGTGACGTGTCCAACATCAAAAATGTCGAGTTCCAACGAGTGCTCACATCAAGACACAATATTTTTTTTCTTTGTATCTTTTCGGCTTCAACACACTCCTTGAACTTTTGAAAGCGACTTGGAGAATGTCTCACATACCTTACCGCATTTCGAACACGAGCAACCGATGGAGACATCAATTTCAAGCCGTCAACAACAACCAGATTAATGATGTGTGCAATGCATCGCATGTGTAAATACTTGCATTGTAGAATGCTATTTCCCCAATTCTAAATTTTCTTGCTTAAATAAGAAATAGCAACATCATTGGAGCTCGCATTGTCAACCGTTATAGTGAATATTCGATCAATACCCCACTCTAGCAAGCACTTCTCTACCGCTTTCCCGATGGCTTCCCCTTTATGACTTGTAATTGGATAAAAGTTTATAATCTTCTTCTTCAACTCCCAATCTTCATTTATGTAGTGTGCCGTAAGACACATATAGTTGACTTTTTTTAACGATGTCCAAGTATCCGTCGTAAGACAAACCATTTGCTTGGATTGTTTAAAGTATGTTTTTAGCTTACTCTTTTCAATAGAGTACATTTCATAACAATTCCGAGCCACGGTCCATCTTGACGGAATACGAAAACTAGGACACGCTACATTCATGAAGTGTCTAAAGCCCTCACACTCCACAAATCGAAACGCAAGCTCGTCAACGATAATCATATTTGTCAAGGCCTTTCTCACCTCGTCTTGGTTAAATTTTCAGCTAGTTAGTATTTTGTCTTTTCCCTTCGCAATTGATTGCAAGTTGAGAATTGTTTGACTAGAATCATTATTCTTTGGATTTAGTGGACATGCATTCCAGTGATTTCTCACATTACTAGTCCCATTAAGTTTACTATGGTAATGATACTCTTTTCCGCAATGATTGCAACTTGCTTTTGGACGACCTTCCGCATCAAGAAATTTCTTGAAATCTTTCCAATGCGGAGCTCTTTCCTTCGTAGGCTTTCTTGAAACTCGAAGCCTCGAATTAGGATTGGATATAGGCTCATTTGTGGCTTGAGAGCTAGTTGGTGGTTGAGGATCGCCTTCTTGCGACATCTAAAACAACAATTTGTACATTGAATATACAAAATATAAATAACAAATTAAAACATCACACAATTTGTACTTCAATTAAAAAATCAAGAAATACGCACATTGCATGAATATGATGTTGTTGCCATTGATTGGATGGGTGTTACCTATTCAACATCACACAATTTAATATGAGTAACCTACTAAGTTACCTAGCTACCTAACCCTAACCCAATATATCAAAATAACCCAATCTACATAAGTAATCCTTAAAAGCCAGAAAGTGAAGATTCTGTAGACCCAATCAAATGTTCCAAAGTGCAAAAACATTATACATAGTGCACTGCAAAGCCTATAATTGCAATTTGATCAGATAGTGCACTGCAAAGCAAACATAGTGCACTGCAAAGCATTAAACAAAGTGCTAAAACATTAAAAATGTCTACTAGCAGAGCCTACAAAATGCACTGCAAACTGCAAAGTGCAATGTTGTAACCGAACCCAATAACCGCTTGCCGACCCGAAAACCGAATTATTTTAATTCCAGACCCGATTTTCGACCCGTTAAGTTTCAACCCGAACCGAATGGCCAGTTCGGTTCGGTTCGGCCCGGTTTCCGGTTTTGGAACCGTATATTGCTCACCCCTAGATGGCATCACCCAAATATGCTATTTGGTTCCAAAATTGTTGGATGACGCCATCTTCCATTATGTGACATCTGATATACCAACCGACATGACATCTGAGATGTCATATTTTAACGCAAAAAATTAATTACCCAAAAAAATTTGTTGTTAATGTTAATGTTAATTTTAATGTTAAAATTAATGTTAATGTTAATATTAATATTCATGTTAATATGATATTAATATTAATATTAATTTTAATGTTAATGCTAATTTTAATTTAATGTTAATATTAATTTTAATGTTAATGTTAAAGTTAATATTAATGCTAATGTTAATTTTAATATTAATGTTCATGTTAATTTGATATTAATATTAATATTAATTTTAGTATTAATTTTAATGTTTAATTTTGTAATGTCAGCTGTCATATCATCAGCCATGTCATATGCAACATAATGGAAGATGGTATCACCCAAAATTTTTGGGAGCCAAATAATATTTTTGTTACAAAAATACGGATAACAGTGTTTATATACATTTTTTTTCATTGATTTATTGTTGCATTCACCTTTACTTATCACACAATCCAATCTACGTTCCGATTAACCCTATTTATTTAATATGGACATCTCGTTGAAAAATGTCCTCTCGTTGAAAAAAAAATTTAGTATGGGGTTCCACTAAAAATTGAATGTCCTATTGACTTAATATATCTACCGGTGCCTGTGGCAGCAAAATGCATGTGCCACTTTTTCCTCTTCATGTTGGGCCGGCCAACCGACCAGTCACGTAAGGATGGACTCAGGCTGGATTTATTGAAGGCTGTTTTTACTTCTTCTTTTTTCCTTTTTTGAAACTGATTTTTCAAAAAAAAATTATTTTATTTATTATGCTCTTAAAGTTGTGTTAGGTTCAGTGTTATATAATTATAATCGTAATAGAATGGAGTTCATAGTATAATTGGAGTACAATTACATTAACATCTTTGGTTGCAGTCTGTAATTAAATCATATAATTCAATATTAATTGCATCCAAATGTTTGATTTAGCATATAATATAACTTAATTTAAAAAAATTAGAAAATATTTTTAAAAAATCAAAATAAAAAATAATAAGTCTTAAAGTTTTAGAAATTAAAATTTTTAAAAATTAGATAAAGAGAAAGAAAACAATTTGGAAAAAAAATACAATAATAACTAAAAATTAAACCGGTAAAAAAAATTCTAAAACATGAAAATAAAGAAAAAAAACATTATATATATATATATATATATATATATATATATAGTAATAAAATAAAAATAAAAATAGAACGGGAACAAGAAACCATTTTTTATGATTTGAATTGTAATGTAATTGAGATTCCAGGAGTTATGATGTAATTAATTTTAATAAAAAAAATGATGTAATATAATCAAATTTATAATCGTCATTATATTTTATCCAACCAAATATCTGAATTAGATTTACAGCTTAATTCTGATCACATTAAATCCTCCATTATGCAACCAAAACCAACCATATAATTTATTTATTTATTTGTTGTTGTTTTACATATCCCACTTAACAGTGGCATTCTTTAATTACAGGTCCACCGGCGTAGCTACGTGCTGGTGGTGAGCACGGAGAACATGACCCTGAACCCGTACTTCGGCAACAACCGGTCCATGCTCGTCACCAACAGCCTCTTCCGCATGGGCGGTGCTGCCGTCCTCCTGTCGAACCGCCGCTCTGACCGCGCCCGCTCCAAGTACCAGCTCCTCCACGCCCTCCGCACCCACACTGGTGCCACCGACCGATGCTTCTCCTGCATCGACCAGGAGGAGGACGAGGCCGGCATCGTCGGCGTCAGCCTCTCCAAGGACCTCATGTCCGTGGCGGGCGACACGCTCAAGTCCAACATAACGACCCTCGGCCCCCTCGTCCTCCCACTCTCCGAACAGCTCAACTTCCTGGCGGCCGTGATCAAACGGAAGGTGCTGAAGATGAGGATCAAGCCGTACGTTCCCGACTTCAAGCTCGCGTTCGAGCACTTCTGCATCCACGCCGGGGGACGAGCCGTGCTCGACGAGATGGAGAAGAACTTGGGGCTGAGTGAGTGGAGCATGGAGCCTTCGAGGATGACGCTGTACCGGTTCGGGAACACGTCGAGCAGCTCCCTGTGGTACGAGCTCGCGTACTGCGAGGCGCAGGGGAGGGTGCGTAGGGGCGACCGCCTGTGGCAGATCGCGTTCGGGTCGGGATTCAAGTGCAACAGCGCGGTGTGGCGTGCTCTCAGGACCGTCGACCGCGCCAGCTCCAAGACCAACCCTTGGACCGACGAAATCCACGAGTTCCCCGTTCATGTGCCCAAGGTTGTGCCCATTGATTTGGACACGACCAACTGATTCGACTCGACTTGTGAGTTCTTGCGGGTTTATACTCGTTTCCCAAGCAGACGCACTGTTGGATCCGAGAAATTATTTTATATAAATTTATAATACTATATACAATTGTTCTTCGTGGGTTGTGACCTAGTGGTAACAAAGGGGGCCCGGACACAGAAGGCACGGGTTGGAATCCCCTCGGAAAAAGGACACCTCAAAAACAAAAAACAAAAGAAGTACTATATACAATTGGAAACATTGGACCCGCTATAGCTCTATCACAATTTCAACTACTAAATACTTCATTTATTTACATCAAAAACAATAAAAATATTTTAGCAAAATTTAAATGTCTCAACTTTCCACCTCTAATTGTATAAAAAGTTTGAGCTTTTTTTTCCTTCTTAATCAGTTATGTTGCAGTGTCATCATATCGTATAATTGTCCTATTGTCATGTTTGAGTTATTTAAGTGTAGTACAATTATGATCCCCCCTTTGGCCAAGTCGAAAAAAAGGACATCTCAAAATAATATATATATGATGAAATGGGTACTTCTTATTGATAAAAGGAAAAAATGCCGAAACAGCAGTACAATAATCTCTCTACCAAACTCCTCCTCCCCCGGGTCATTTGCCTTCTATACATTTGATGTCATATTCTATACCATGTAAAATATTGTTTACAGAGTTCAATTTGCCTTCAAATTTTTTTCGATTTCTTTCCCTCCACACATGTCATACCGTACATAGGAGTCTGATTCTCGCCCATCTATAAGGTTCTGCTCCTAAAGCCTTCAGAGCCGCGACTTCCTCAAATATACTCAGCAACTCGTCTTGTCCCCTACCTCGGATACCCATTGCGTATCGGTTGTTCTGCCATATTTCTCCAGTTAAGGGACATGAAAAATAGGTGATCCCTCGTCTCTATGCTATTAGCTTGCCCACACAACATGCAACTGGTATTATGAATTTGGATGCCAAACCCTGCCAATCGTCCTTTGGTAAGGAGGCGGTTCTGAATGGCTTTGAAAGCGCATAGCTTCATTTTAGTTGGCACTCCTCTAGTCCAGAGACGATCTCCGCCCACCCTACTTTTGGTCGGCGTTCACGAATTTGCTCGTATACGCGGCCGGTTGAGAATTTCCCGCTGATTGCTCCTTCCCATTCCTACCGGTCCACCTTTCCCTCGTTGTCCATCTTCACGGCTCGGATTTCACTACAACAAAAAGACCTATTAATGACGCTTGATAAGTGGATTTCATGACGGCTGATAAAGAAGCGTCATCAAAGTTCAGCACGACTCCATTCTATGACGGTGTCCAGTATATCCAGTATAGACGTTATTGATAGTCTTTCAGTCATACGAGCGTCATGAAAAAAGAACCAAAATTTAAGTTAAAACCTCCACTCCCCCGCACTTCTTCCGCACTTAAGAAAAAACCCAGCCCTCATCCTCTCTCTTTCTCCTTCTCCTTCTCCTTCTCCCCCCGCTCCCCAACTTCCCAACTCGCCGAGAGGATGGATTACGCTCGAGAGATGATGGATTTGGAGACTCTCGTCACTCGCACACTCGAGAAGAAGGGCGTACTTGCCAAAATTAGGGTTTGTCCCTCTCTCTCATTTTTCTCAAATTAGGATTTCTCTTCGAAAATTAGGTTTTTCTGATCGATGTATTCCTATGGGAGAATCTATATACTAGGGTTTCTTCCGGATCCCTCCGTAGCTCCGGTACCGCAGGGGCAGCTGAAGCTAAGCTCAACGAGCTCCGTGGCCTCCTCGGCAAGCCGATGGGCGACCCGCTCAAGATCGTCGGCATCGGCGCGGGCGCCTGGGGCAGCGTCTTCGCCGCCCTCCTGCAGGACGGCTACGGCCGATTCCGCGACAAGATCTAGGTATGCGTAATTTTTAAGGAAAATTAGTCACCAGAAATATAAACCTAGCTAGAAAAGGTGGTGATGGTGATCACTTCATATATACAAAGAGTCAAAGCATGAGGACAAGCGAAGGAAAAAAATTAGTTTTTTTTTTCTTACTTTCTTTCATTCTTCGTTGATCTGTACTTTTCTCCTTTTTCTTCGGGGACTTGC
This sequence comes from Iris pallida, assembly GCA_029216955.1. Taxonomy (NCBI): domain Eukaryota; kingdom Viridiplantae; phylum Streptophyta; class Magnoliopsida; order Asparagales; family Iridaceae; genus Iris; species Iris pallida. The sequence goes on from JANAVB010030220.1 coordinate 34,554,221, forward strand.
ATCATTTGGTGCAGGCAACAAGTTATTCGTTCAGATGAAACCATTAAGTTAACTTTTTTTTTTCTGATATATAATTGTGATGGAGTTGCTTCCTCATACAAGTTTCTTGTCGGATCGATCAATGGACCAACTTCATATGTACGTGGTGTAAACATATATATAAATATTGGTCTACAATCACTCATTCGGATCTCTTATGTCACCATTCTAAATATTGGTCTACAAGTTTCCGATATATATTTTATTTTGTATCTTTAGTTTACACTTCATGTGCTTTGCTTCAGTGTGGAATTTGTTTTTATTATTATGATTGTTTGGTACTCGATTAAAATATTTTGGAATTTTGTTGATTCATAACCTCTTTCTGCCATCAAGCATATGATGAAAGAACTCGGATTCCCCTTCTGGACATCAAATTGGATGATGCAAATTCGAGCTTCTGATGCAAAAAACTGATTTCACTTCTAAAAGTTATATTTTGGTACATCAGATTTAAATTTTAACTTGAGATTTTCTTTATCTTTATGTCCAGATCGACTGTGCAAAAGGTTGGGATTGATTTTCTTATCTTGTTGTATTTTTACTTATTACTCCTACAGTATATATTCTTCCTTTAATTGGATGCTCTGGTTGAATTTGCTTTAGTAACTTTGATGTTTGCTACTTGCAAAAGCCTACTTTTCTGTGTTTTTGATATTGATCGCTTTATGATACTATGCACATGAGGAATAAACTCGGATTCCCCTTCAAGGCATCTTTGGATGATGCAAAATCGAGATTCTGATGCAAGCTAATATCAATTCTCAAACTTATTTTTTGATAATTAAACCATTACATTTCAACTTAAGATTCACATTTTGCAGCCTTCAATTGAAATTTGAATGCATCATTTTTTTTACCAAGTTTTACCTTGCCATGAGGAGCAAATGTAACATTTGCTTTTGATTTATGAATGTATGTATGCAACTGTATATGTAATGTATGTATCCCACCTTTGGGGGGGCAATTATTACAATACTCACTGTTAAATGAAGACTTGATTAAGCTTCAGAAATGTTTTATTGTGCTTGTAGCAAAGCTTTAGCGGTTTGCTTGAAAAATCTTAGTTTTATCCTAGGTGTGCAAATACGTTTGGTAGCTCTAGATATCTGGATGTAGAATGTCATATGTAACTCTGGCTTCTATGTGCGAGCCTATTCAAGCTTTGAATTTTCAAGCTCGACTTGTTTCTGCGACCTGAAAAAAATGGGCCTCTAGTTCAATTTTTATTATTATATCAGGCCAGGCTCTATCTAGAAACTATTGAGCCAAATTTGTGAGATGTTTTCTAGTTTGGGCTCAACTAGCCTCTTGAGCAGGTCCGCAGCTCAAAATGAGTTGGATGCCTCATGAGTTGATTGGTTTATTTTTTTAATCATATATTCTGTTATATATGCTTATGAACTCAAAACAAAATTTTAAGACATTGGAGTTTCTTGCTTCCTTTCCATACCTCCAAGTGCTTATATTGGTCTCAATTGATATACAGTTTTGTTGCAAATGGTTCCAAAGGATCATGTGGTTGTACTTTGGAAGGGTTTCTCTAACATAAGGGAGAGGAATGAGGAGCAGATCTTGTGATGCATCAAGATGATGTCAAGCATGTTTCTTTTGCTGTTGCTTGTTCAAGGATGGTATACCATACATCTGCTCGTTCAGTAATTTGGTCTCAATTGATATGCTAAAGTACTCTATTTTGAGACAATGAAATGTAGCTAGCTTAAGTACTCTACATCTGTGAGATGTTGATGTACCCTATTTTGAGACACTGAAATGGAGAATGGTACTTTATATTACATTTTAATGTTTTGTTATGAATATGGTTCAAAGTGGTTGTTTTCGAATTGAATTGAGCAGTGTTTGTAATGTAATATATAACATGCAGTATAGAGCGTTATAAATGTGATACAATGACCATATACAGATCATCTATTCATAACGCTTTGAAAAATAAACCGTAACAGAAATTCAACCTATTAATGACAGTTTTGGAAGAATTATTTATGACGCTTTTAAAAACATTTATAACACCCATTTTCATAACGCTTGGATTGGAAAAAAAAGTGTCATGGTTTGTAATTAATGACGCTTTTTAGCCGTCATTAAAAGGTATTTTTGTTATAGTGTTTCCTCTGCAAACCACCGCCCTTCCCTCCTGGACACAGTATCCCACTCACCATCTCGTAACAAAATGCTGACCGCCTCACTGTAGCCCACCAACTCGTAAGTAGGCCAACCGAAGAGCTCCACCATGCTGCTGTGATTGACTCGGGGATCTAGCCATAGCCTCGTGTTTCGACCATCTACAATCACTCGGTTAATGAATTGTTTTAACCTGGCTCGTTGTCGGAGAATTACTTTGAAGATAACCGAATAGTTGTTATCTATTTGGGTTACACAGAAATTGCTTGTATGCAGGTACCTATTTTCCGTCCATTGAGCCCATAGTAAATTTTCTTCTACGAACCTCCATGCTAATTGAAGTCTAGCCACCTCACGAAGCGTCTTCAGAGACCGGAGCCCTACTCTGCCTTCCATTCTCTCCGGGTAGAGATCTTTCCAAGATATTGTATGCACCCCTCCTCTCCACACGAAATTTGCACAGAGTTTTTTGACCTGGCTGATGACATTGATATGGATGTTAATAGCCTGCATCCAGTATGCAATGATAGCCCATAATACTGATCGTACCAACGACCTAGGCCCATTTGCTATCCTTGATAGGGTAGGCGATGTTGCTTATCGTTTATCCCTTCTGTCTTCGTTACGAGAAGTGCATGATGTGTTTCATGTATCTCAGTTGCGTAGGTATGTATCGGATCCAAGCCATATCCTCAATCTTTCTGAACTGGTTGTTGGTACCAACCTGTCTTACAAGGAACAGCCGGTGTCCATTTTGGACCGAAGGGAGAAGATACTCAAGAACCGAACAATTAGCCTTGTCTGTGTTGCTTGGGGTCATCACTCCTTAGGAGAGTCAACGTGGGAACGTGAGGATGATATTCGATCACGGTATCCGCACCTATTTGACTCACAAGGTATATTTCTTTCCGTGTACCTTGATTGTCTTGATTCCTCATGCTTATCATCCTATAAGTAGAAATTGCTTGATATCGTAGATTGATAAACATAGATATATTACTTGCTACTTGGTATTGTAAGATGATTGCTTGCTCGCTAAAATTATTGTACTTAGATTAGTTTAGCCCTGATATTTCTATCCTGCTTGAATTTGAAATTTCGATGACAAAATTTTTCTAAGGAGGGTAGAGATGTCACTCACCGTTTCCAGAATACATATTTTAATACGTGTACTGCTTGAATGTATTTATTTAATATTTTATCATGCATTTGTTCTGTATTTAATTCCTTTAATTCTACGTTAATTATTTTTCTGTATTTTATTTTCTGCTTTAGTTTTGCTCTTGGGTTCGGCTTGGTTCGGTTTGTTTCCGAATTTTGATGGTTCATCATGAACCGAACCCAAATCCCCACATCTTCATTTAAAGCTCCAACCCCTTTCTCTCTCTTCATTCTTCTTCTTTCTCATTTACTCTTCTTCTTCCTCATAACTCTCCCCACCTACCAATCCATAGGCAAGTATATCTTGCTTCTACATGTGAACCCATTTTTATGGATCAATTATCTTCCTCTCGTGATTCTAAGAGGGTTTAGAACTTGACATTTTTGCATTTGAAAGTTTTATTTTTGTAGATCTAGAAATTTGTCATTTTCAGATTTTGGGGGTTTTGATCTGTCAAACTCCCTTATTTTCAAGTTTGATCATTCCGGGTTGTTGAGGTTCTTTACGCTCATGTTTAGACTGAAGGTCTCATGAATTTAGAGTCCTGGTAATTCTTTACGCCCACGTTTATACGTGCCCGCGTATTATCCAGCTTTACGCCCACATTTTTACGTGTCAGCGTAATATCGAGCTCTACGCCCATGATCATTAGTGTCAGCGTAAATCTGGTTTTACGCAAGTCTATTCTGGCTTGGCGTATCCTTTTACGCATAATGACATTCTCTTACGCGTATTTCTTTACGCATAAAATACTTTCACGCGTATCCCTTTTTACGCGTATCCCTTTTTATGCGTACTCATTTACGCGTAAAGATATCCTTTTACGCGTACATGTTTTACGCGTAACGTTACTTTTTATGCGTACAATGTTTTATGCGCGTACAATGTTTCATGCGTAACATTATTCTTTTCGCAACTTCTCTCATGCGTAAACTTCCTTACGCGTAAATTATTGAGCGTACTCCTTTTTACGTATATGGCATTTCTCTATTATATCCTTACGCCTTTTGACATGAACCCGATATAATCATGATATGTTAATATTATTAATACAGATTGTTATGTGGAATGTGCCTTGTGTCTCGATTGATTCATGGATACCCAGTATGACTGGAACTTAATCCTGAGAGTTATAGACTCGACCATACTAAATACTAGTTTGACTTTCATGCCTTGGCACGAATTGACATTGATTGTTACCTTGACTAAATGATTAATCATGTGTTCCTAGTTGGAACTAAAGAGACTGGCTAGTCGTCTTACTGAAACTGAATGAGACACGTTCATATTAACTATGAACCATTGCAATCGACTAGCCGATCCCGAACATTGACATATGGACACGTGCAGGTTTCAACTAATTTTTGTACAAATACGGCATGTGTACTTTACAGTCAAGGCATGATTATTTCGTAGCTAGGTTTGATTGTTGAACTACGCTATGTAAGACCTACAACCTAACCGCACGGACATCGTTGTAGAGTTATGCATATCGTACCTTGTACGAAAGTGCTCATCCTGAATGACCATGATCCACGGTATGGGATTTCAATCAACATAGGGACTATTAAGTTAAGTAAAATAATGATTGCATGGAGATAATGGATTCCCGAGTTCTTACGTGACAGCCATCGCGGGACAATTAGTGCCCCGACATGCCGGCTGGTTTCCACAGATATTGTAAATCTGCCACACGGGCAGAGAGTGGTATCTGCTTATATTATTTATTGTATATTAACGATGGGCGTCCCGCTGGGAGTCGTCTAATTCATGATTGGCGCAATTGATCGTTGGATAGACTAGCCTTGCTTGTACATAGTAAGAACTGAGGAATCCTTATGGCATATTTCCAAGATAACTTGGAACTCACAGTTAGCAAACCGTAGTAGTTATATTGCTGTTAAATTGATTTGTTTGCGTATTATACCTACTCTATTAACTACTGAGATGATCAGAATGTCAGGATATGATGGGTCAACTTCTGTCCTTGTTTGGTTGGGAAGTTGGTTTGAAGTGTCGTGATGTTGTATGAATCCCAGTAGCAAGCGGAGACTTATTATTATATTCTTAACTCTTATCACTGGTTTTAGTTCTCATATCGTGCTTCTTTGTGGTACTTGCTATTAGAGGTCTAACCTCTCTGGTTTTGCATAGCCAGATTTGGAGCCAGTTTTCGAGGACTCAGCTTACTTCTACCTCCAAGATGGTCAATACTAGAGGGATGATCGCAGGAGGACACGAGTGGGTTCATTGCTTCCCGCTCGTTTTGCTACTTACTTTACTTTTGCCTCTTGGCACCGACATGTTAGTCGGATTGTCTTGTACTTACTTTTATATAATTGTAACTAAGTCAGACTGCAGTTGATAACAATTGTGTATACCTTGCTATATCATCTGGCTATGTTTTGTGAAGCCAGATCTCAAGAACATTTTGACTGAGCGTTTGGGATACCTTACTGTTTTATCTTACATGTTCTTTATTATTGCTTTTTATTTAAATGATTGAGACAATAGATGTCGAGTGACCATAGCGAGACTTTCATGTAGTATGCACCCCCCTTGTCTTTTAGACAGTATTGATCGTATTATACGGTATTCATCTACCTGTAATACGTAGCTGGCTGAGTCATCCCCCGATCTCCGGTATTCTGGTTCTGGGGCGTGACAAGGTTTTAGTGGTGGCCCATGCAGGTCTGATTTCAGACTTATGGGGTGTTTTAATTTACAGGATGTCTCAATCACACATGTTTCCCTTTGATCTCATGACTCGTTATTCTTGACTCGAGCTTGACATTCTGGTATCCTTTGACTTCATTGATCTTTCCTGTCCGATCGTTTGATTGTTCTCTTGTCCCTTTTCTTAGGGGCACCTCGTCCGCATCCGTCAGAGCTGGACAGCAACAACAAGGGCAACACGGACAACCTGACCATGTTGGTCAGCAATAAGGGCCGGTGCTACCCCAAGAGACCATCCAAGAAGAGGTGATAGTGGAACCAGCAGCTGGATCGCAGTATCCGGAGGTTCCAACACCACCAACAGTTCTACCTACCCCCGTGGAAGTAGACACACTAGCCCTTCTGGAGATCATGAGAGGGGTGATGGCTACACAGCAACATCAGATGTTGGCCTAGCAACGCATGCACGCACAGCTATAAGAGCAGAATGTGTTGCTCAACCAAGGATTGCAAACGGCTTTGGAAAGAGGGGTGAGGACAGATTCAGGAGCATCGACCAAATTTTGCAAGTACAACCCCCGTCGTTTCGAAGGCACGGAAGATGCCATTTCAGCAGATGCATGGCTTAAAGATGTTTGCCATTAAAATCTTTTTATTACAATTTTAATTACAAACAGAACAATGTTACAATGTAGGGCTTAGATGTAGTCCTAGGAGAACACTTTTACTTATCTGGATCCCTGTGTCGATGGAGCAAGTGGTAATATGTTGACTCCGTTGACGATCTAACGACGGTTCTCGGTTCTCTGAAGGTCTGAGTTGCTCTGGGTAATGGAGTTTGCAGATGGAAAGAAGACGTTGAGTGTCTCTTCCGATCTTTGTGGATGATAACTCTGATGCCTTTTTCTGTCTGTGTACGTATGTATATTACGTGGTTCGTAAGAAAGAGATGATCACTCTATTTATAGTTTCCAGGCTGGCTGCTCATGCGCGCATATGTAAGATGCGCCTATACGTGGGGATGCCATGTGGTTGAAGCTGCGGGAGGCGCATGGATGATGCACCATTATTTGTGGGTTGAATCCTTCATGTTGTATTTCTGAGTTGACATGTAGCAGGGGAGAGGATGTTTCAGTTGCTGAGATCTTGGGTGATTAGCACCCCTTCATAGGCTGAATTGAGTCAAAGGACACGTGTCGTAGGTCCATGGCCCAAAGATATCGGATTTGGTGGAGAGTGATTTGGTAGGATGCGCCTGGGATTTGGGCGCATGAGAAGACGTTGGCTCACAACCTTTAAGAGTCACGAACCGGTCGGAGCGTACGACTTTTGAGGCGCATACGAGTCTTCAGACGCATGGCTACTGAGGCAAGTGCGAGTGGTTGGTCGACCACGTGGATCGTAGCCATCGGAGGAAAGTAATGATGATGCTGATGTCAGCGACGCTTCGTCTTCTGAAAAAGCTGCTAACTGTCCAGTCCACTGGGGACGTGCTGCCAACTCTGTCATTTGAACATTAATTGCTTGATGGGTGACGAGCCAAAATGAGCGCATGGGTCCATGTTGATTAGGACGCATAGATCTGTGCTTTGTTGGACGCATCTATACGGGATGCTTGGAACTGATGGGCACGTCTGTGCGATGTGCGGTGTCTGACCGGCGCATCCTTTTACATGACGTGCCTTTATTGGTTCGACTTTTGTGTTCTTTAAGTGCTTTAAATAGCCGTTTTGACTTGACCGAATTCGAAGTGTCAGGTTCATCACCATAAATGCAAATTCATTGCACGAGATTCGGAGAGCCCGCCACTTGGTGCATGGGTTTGATTTGCCCGGCCTATAAATAGTGGCAAGGAGAGAGTTTGCTTCTCGTTCTCTCACGTCTTTCCGAATGGACTTGTTTGCTCGAGCACATTCTGTTGACGAGATGCTCCCGAGGGTGAAGATGCGACGACTTGTCTTCGTTCATGCACTTGAAGGTGACTGTTACATCCAAAAGTCGGAGTCGAGGGCTTCTGAGGCAGGCAGAAGGTACCTGTTACATCCAAAGATCGGGATGCTCGAGCCCTGTCTCCGTTATGCTGGAAGAGCCGTAGATCGGAATTGCGGTGCTCCCGACTTTGGAGAGCTCTTTCTTCTGCCAGAGTGGGTGTTGCCCATTCTGGTTGTGTTGAAAGCTGTTCCTTTAGCCGCGGATCGATTGCGGTGCTCTCCTCTTTCTTGGGCTTTGGAGAGCTCTTCCTCCAGCTAGAGTGGGGTTAGTCGCCCGCCCTCGTTCTGCTCAATAAATGCTTCATTAGTCGAAGCATTTAATCGGGTCGAAGTAAGGCGCATATGCTGAGACTTCATGATGCGCATAACTGAGACGCTGAAGAGACACGCCTGACTGAGACGCTGAAGGCTGCGCCTGACTGATGATGCGCCTGGTGGGAGGCGCATGGCAGTTTGCTGCGCCTGGCTGTAATCTTAGGATCTTTCTTTTTGTAGAAATTCTCCTATGTAAAACCTTTTAGACATGTAATAGACTTTTATATGAAATAAAAATCTTCTCTTGCTGTCTATACTTTTGCTGTCTTAATGTGCCAAGTACTTCGTTTGAGTTCCCTGACGCATGTTCTGAGTAGTATTTGAGCGCATAGGAGTTCTGGCACATAGATGCGCCCTAAAATTCCATGCTTCTACAAGACTTCCTTCAAAGTTTTCAAAACTTTTTGTCAAGTTTTGGAATACTTTGAATAAGAAGCATGGTGGTGTCTTCAACGGGGCACATGACTGTTCAGGTGCATGATTACTCTGCGCATCAGTGATGGGGCGCATGCTCCTCTCAGTTAATACAAATGATAACGCTTCGAAGTAATAAAAAAAGATTAATGATAATCTTTTTGGATTATTTGCGGTTATTATTTCGCAGAACCCCAAGCGGTGGCTGACGTCACTCTTCATCGGTTTCCGCGTATGCCCAAGCCTATAAATAGGCGTCTGATGGAGAGAGAGGGTTCTTCTCCTCTTTGCTTTCTTCTTCTCTAGAGTTCTTCTTTCGAAAAACCCTAACTTCTTATTTCACGAAATGGCTCCCAAGACCCCTCGTGGTGGTGCTGGCAAGGGGAAGGAGCCTGCGGAGTTCGTCGAGGAGGACGCTCCTGTCACCATTATGACTCCGGCCGACGTTCGTCCTGGGGTGACGGGTGGGTGTGATCTTCCAACTTTTTAGACGAGTCTGGAGCACATGGATGAGTTGCATCATATTGTTGTGCCCTAACTCTTTGTCGCTGACGTGCATGGATTTCTTTCCTGATGATGCGCTGAGGCTATTCCGCCGACGTGCATGGGTTTAGGCCCTGATTATGTGCCGAGGTTTTACTGCTGACGCGCATGGATTTAAACCCTGATGATGCACCGAAGCTTCACTGCTGACACACATGGGTTTAAACCCTGATGATGCATCGAAGCTTCACTGCTGACGCGCATGGGTTTAGACCCTAATGATGCGCCAGGCTGCTTGACACACCTAATATTTTGTCTTCTTAAAGTCTCCATGTTGCCTGACTTTTGTCTTTGCTGTGTCAGTGTTGATGACTATCCCTTTGTTGAATGAAGTCCTTCTGGATGCTTCTTTTTGCCAAATGGGGGTTGATTTCAATGAGGAGGTATCAACCCTGCGAAGACTGATATCCTACTGAATCAACCTTCCGAGAGAATATTGCAAATCCAGGATCAGTCGCCTGTTTTTCTTCAGAGTATGATGGAGAGCGGCAAACTGAAATCCGCTGAATTCGAGGATGCGACTTTCTTGAAACCTGCCTTTCTGTTTGGTGACCGCTTGACCTCCACCGAGGCGAAGGTACTGAAGATCAAGGAGGACTGGTTCTTCTCTGCGAAGGGCATGGTTCTGTACATGCGGCAGCTTGAACGTCAATTGCCGCTGACGGCCTTTTACCGTTTGGCTTCCAAGAGAAGGATGCCATGGGAACTTACTCCTTCTCAAGGAAGGGCAGTGGGGGGTACCCTTTCGATTGATGTTACTTCGAATCAAAGGGATACCTTGGCCGCCTCGCGAGCCGGGACCTCGTTCAGCTGCCGAACTTTGCGCCTTGGGAGCCTTTATAGTGATGTCCCTAATGACACTTTTGCCTTTGGTGCTTCGACCTTTGCAAATCGGATGCTAACATCGAAGGTTATGTATCCGAAGGGTGGTTTTAGGGTTGAAGGTTGGTGTTACCACGTGCCAAAGTGGGACGAGCTGACCCTTTGGATTTTGTCGAAGTTTAAGGCTGAGCTTAAAGAGATTAGGCTGACTGTCGCTATCCGTGCCATACAGGCAGGCGTGGACCTCAACAAGCATATGTTCCTTGCACTCCAAGAAATGTTCAATACCCAGACTGGCACTTTCTTTACTCCGGTGGGGGAGTTGGGATTGGCTCTCCATGAGATGTACGCGGTATCCAAGCTTCCCAGGGGCTCGGAACCGTACGAGGAATATTTTTCGACAAATGAAGAGATCCTTGTTCTGGAAGAGAAGGACCCGGAGATGATAGTTGTTTTTAAGGAGGTGGCGAGCCATCATTATCTGATACAACGGAAGGACAAAGGCAAGTCACAGCCTCATGTGACTACTTGGAGGGATTATGTCTTCAAGCAGGACCTGGCGGACTCTACGAAGATTCGGTTTACGACTCCGCAGGGACTGAAGCCTGCGGAAATAACCTCCGAAATAAGCGTATAGCGGAGGTTACTGCCAGGATTCGCCTCCTAGAAGACCAGAGGGCCCAACTTATGTTAGATCTTGAGCGGGCCCAGGCTGAGCACATCTCGTCCAAGGAGGAAGAGGCAATTGTTACTCGCCATATTCTTTCTATGACTCACCAACGGCAAGAGTTGGACGCCAAGCATGAGAACGATACTGCTCCCGAGGCTGTGGAGATGATGCGGCAGGAAGCTGAACGCCGGGTCCTGGCGACTGCAGAGACCCGGGCTGCAGACTTGAGGCATCGGATCGAAGAGCTGTCCGCCAATCCCAATGATGCCTAGGGATTTGTAGTCTTCTCTCTTTTTTTGGTTATATATTGGGGATGTAATCCTTTACTTTTTAGATGAAGAATAAAGAATTTTGTGGTGTGTTCATCTTTTGTTGTCATGAACTTGTGACTTGTGTGGACCTATTATCTTTTGCGCACCTTGGTCGTTAGGTACAGATAATAAGTTTGAGAGAACCGACATGTTTGCTCAGAGGTAATGTGGACGTAACAAATATGGGGTTCGAATGATAGAATTTTCCTACTCAGAGGTGTTATGGACGTGGTAGGAATGACTCTGGGGAGATACGCGGAACTACTCAGAGGTAATATGGACATGGAAGTTCTACGATCAATGTACGGCAACGCGGGGGTTTTCTGTACGGGATGTTTACTCAGAGGTAATGTGGACGTGGTAAACATGATGGGTAGCGTAGTCTTACGGAGCGTAAGATTTTGCTTTGTAGGGCGTAGAGGAACAACTCAGAGGTAATGTGGACGTGGTTGTCCTTCTACTGGAGATAGAATGCAATGGAACAACTGGGTTCCAAAAGCATAGGATTTTTGTGAAAGGGAGGTGTATGTGAGCTCTGATGATCAGGTCCACTGATTTCCTTGCTAGGTATAGGTGGAAGTACATATTTGAAAGATGTCAAGAGTAGTACATCTTTAGGAACTTGCCGTTTATGGGCATCATGAACAAGTCTCCGTTTGATCGGGCGAGGCGGTAAGCACCGTTTGAGTATACCGTCTCTATGATGAAAGGTCCCTCCCATTTGTGTCACGCCCCAGTACCAAAATACGGGAACGGACTAGGCCAGCTACTCCATATGAGGTACGTAACGTCATACGGCGATCGTGGCTGTCGAGAGACTAGGGGGTACATGCTACAATCAAGTCTCCTATGGTCCCACAGAGTTCAATGTCTCAATCAATCAAATCACATCAGCAATTAAATGATCAATAAAGATAAAGCAGTAAGGCATCCCCGACGCTTCATCAAAATGGTCATGAGAGACTAGCTTTATAATTTAGCTATCTCAGAGAGTCAGGAGTACAAAATTATACACAGCTGCAGTCTGTTTATTTACAATTCTGTACTGACATAAAATATCAAGTAATCCGGCTAACAGGTGCCGGTGGCTAAACGCCGCAAAAGTATAAGCAGGAGTGGTGGAGAAGAAACCCACTCGAGTTTCCGAACCGCTATGCTCCTAGTATGCACCATGGATGTCAGGAAGGAAGATCGTGTCCTCAGGCTCTGCTACGGGATCTGGCCAAACAAAACCAGCGGGATCAGCCCCGAAATAGCAAGTACCGCCAAAGGAGCACAAGAGTTAAGATTAAAAACCCAGTTAATAGAATAATTGATAATAGTAATACTTATGCTACTATTATAGGGTAGCGCAACATCCTCGAACCCATATGGCACCCTTACAACCAAACAAGGACAAAAGGTGCCGCATGGAGTCGGGACGTGTCGTACTCTATAACTTTCACATAAGTTAAAAGGTATAAACAATAAAATCTCCTGATCGTGACTTCGGTCGATAACCTATCGCAGCATAATAACCAACCCAACAATCAAACAAGAACATGGGTTGGATCATGTACCGTGATAGACCATGTTCCTCAGTCATTCTCAGAAGTAGCACTTCACAACCAGAATAAGTCTTCCGTTCATAACTTCGGTCCACAGCCTATCATAGTACGATAACCAACCCAACAATCAAACAAGAACATGGGTTGGATCACGTACCATGACAGTCCGCTTCCCTCAGTTATTTACGGAAGGTAAATAGGATACATGTAAGTCATTTTCACGGCCAATCAAGTCTACGAGTTTCTAGTGGGACGAGGTTATCCTCGCATCATGTTAATAGGAAATCCTCAGATCGTATCTTTCCAGCAAGGCTAGCCAACCCAAGGGTTCGCGTAGACAGGTATGATTGAGCACAGGTCCCTCGTAAGGCCACCTTGCTAAAACATATAATATATAGCAGGAATTAATCGGATACAGTCATCCACTCATTGCAGATGACACAGTATCCGTGGAGACCAGCCGGCGCGTCAAGACAGTATCTCAAGGCGGCTGGTGTAACACGATCTTGGGATTTTGCCCTCCCCATGCATCTAGTATGTTTAGTTGCCTAGTTTAACCCTAGATAAAATCTTGGACTCACATGCTGTGGCCTGCATGATTATCCTCCTAAAGTCGTACTTTAGTACGAGTACCCTAAAGAGGATCCATGTCAATCAGTATGTCAACATGTTCTACCCTCCTTAGTGTAATGCATCATTGCAAATATGCCACGTGGAGTTACGAGTCATTTGTCGAGCATGAACAAGAACTGGGACATTCAGGTACATGTATCAGGAAGGAACACTTTGTTCTCCGGGGTCACATTAGTGCTCATATAATATCTAATAAAATATCAAAAAGCGTACGCACAAAAGCACGCACGCTCAAGGGGTAAAAGTCATGCAGGCTCACTCAGGCTCACTCAAGGCAGCGTGCGTGAAAAGTCACGCAGACTCAAGGGAAGAGCTGCGTGAAAAGTCACGCAGGCTCGAGGAGAGAGCTGCGTAAAAAGTCACGCAGGCTCAAGGAGAGCTGTATGAAAAGTCACGCAGGCTCAAAGAGAGAGCTGCATGAAAAGTCACGCAAGCTCAAGGAGAGAGCTGCGTGAAAAGTCATGCAAGCTCAAGGAGAGAGCTGCGTGAAAAGTCACGCAAGCTCAAGGAGAGAGCTGCGTGAAAAGTTACGCAGGCTCAAGGAGAGAGCTGCATGAAAAGTCATACAAGCTCAAGGAGAGAGCTGCGTGAAAAGTCACGCAAGCTCAAGGAGAGAGCTGCGTAAAAAGTCACGCAGGCTCAAAGAGAGAGCTGCGTGAAAAGTCACGCAAGCTCAAGGAGAGAGCTGCGTGAAAAGTCACGCAAGCTCAAGGAGTGACACGCTTCCAACAGAAAGCGTGCTCAAATAGGAGCACACTGTTCACTGTCTTCTCCAAACAGCAAGAACACCATGGCTGAACCCAAACTTCAAAGCATCATAACTTGGCCATCCGAACTCCAAATCCAGATTTCCAAAGTTTCAACTTGGGTGAAACTGAATGCTCTTCCACATGGAAGCATCAAAAACCCATAAAATCCAACTAAAGTAGGTCAAACCATACAAAATCTGAAAATGATTAAAACCTAGATCTACAAAAATCAAAGCTTCAAAATGGAAATTTCCAAGTTCTAAACTAGTATAGATTGAGGAGAAGAACATATTTTGGCAAATAGTTTTGTAAAAAATCATTGACAAAATTATTGATCCATCTCTTGAGCAAGTTGGTACTTGCCTTGGTTGGTGAAGGAAGTAAATGAGAGGAAGTAATTGAGAGAAGAGAGAATGAGACGAGTTTATAAAGATCTTGGACCCATGGGTTCATGGTGAACCAAAGGGTTCATGATGAACCATGGGTGAACCAAAAATAGGTTACCCAAATGAGCCAAAACTGTAGGCCCAAATGCAGAAAATAAATTAGGAAATAATATTTTGTCAAATATTTTTGGGAAATGCATGAAGAAATACAGCATAAATAAATATAGTATAAATATAAGGTAAATACAATTTATGGGTTTACGTATTAAAATACGTATCCCAGGATCGGGGAGTGACAATTTGGGCTCAAACTTTTTTGGTGTTTTGTGAGTCAACACCATCGACCTCCTGACTGCCAGAACCAGGTCGCCTACTTGGAAAGTCCTCTGCTTGACCTTCTTGTTGAAAGCCTGTGATATACTGGCTTGATAGAGTTTGATACGCTGTTGAGCTTGGAGACATTTTTCGTCTAGCACCTCCAATTCTCGCAGACAGCGACGTTGATTGTCTTCTTCCGTTAGTTGATTCGTGATAGCTACACGGAGTGAGGGTATCTGGATCTCGAGAGGCAGTACCGCTTCGCTCCCGTAGACTAGGGAGAATGGTGTGTTGTCCGTCGAAGTCCGTACCGTTGTGCGGTAGGCCCAAAGGCATTTGCCGAGCTTTTGGTCCCAATCGCGTTTGTTGGATGACATAACCTTTTTGAGTAGCCTGACGATAGTCTTGTTAAAGGCCTTGGCCAATCCGTTTGCTGCCGGATTGTAGGCGGTTGATGCCACGTTCTGAATGCGATTCTTGTCACAAAATCTGCTGAAAACATGGCTGACGAACTGAGGACCGTTATCGTGGATAATCTTTCGAGGTACCCCAAAACGGTAGATGACATGGTACTTGATGAAGCTGATCACCCTAGAGCTCTTCACTTCCGCCAGTGGAACTGCTTCTGCCCATTTAGAGAAGTAGTCAGTGATAGCTAGGATGAAGCGGTGTCCCATCGATGAAAGAGGGGTGATAGGTCCCACAATATCCATATTCCAAGCTTCAAAGGGCCAGGAGGCGACCGTAGGATGTAGTGGTTCCGATGGTGTATGGATGAAGTCGGCATGGAACAGGTACGTATGGCACTTTTTGGCATAGTCGACAGCGTCGGCTGCCATGGTTGGCCAGTAGTAACCCATGCGTCGCAGTCGATCCTGCAACTTAGGCCCAGGTTGATGAGCTCCGCAAGTTCCGTCATGAGCTTCTCGAAGGGCTTCGACTGCTTCTTCGTTGGACATGCATCGAAGGAGAAGTCCATCGTAGGAGCGTCGGTACAACATTTTAGTAGCTGTATCATAATAGAATCGAAGGGAACGTCTCATGACTGAGACGGCTTATTTCGGGTCTTCTGGAAGAATTCCGTAGATAGCGAAGTCGATAAACGAAAACCTCCAGTCTCGGACATTAACACCAGCACTTGTTGACATGGCATGGGCCATTTATGAGCATAGGTTATTTTTAGGACAGACCAAGTCTCGTCCAACTATCGTGACGTAGTGTTGAGTCCCGAGGGGCACTGCCAATGAGGCTGCGAGGCCAGCCAGAGCGTCAGCCTCCAGGTTTTGTAACCGAGGTACGTGTTCTATGAAAAACTTGGTAAAGGTTGAAATAATGTTCAATGCAACTTCATGGTAAGGAACCAGATCTTCATGGCGAACTTCGTATTGCCCTCTGATCTGGTTAACGACGAGTTTTGAGTCGCCGTAGGCTTCCAGATAATCCACCCCCAGCTGTTGCGCCAGCTGGAGTCCCATGATGAGAGCGTTGTACTCGGCAACATTGTTGGAGCACGACTTTGAAAGGGAGTAAGCACGCTGGATGACCAGCTGATCGGAGGAGACTAAGACTACCCCCATTCCGGCGATGATTTGGCCTTTGGGGCCTGTTCTTGAAGCACCATCGAAAAACATCTGCCAGACGGAGCTTTCTTCGGTGACGTTTGATTCTTGGACCTCATCCGGGATGTCTTCATAGAGTCTGGAGGACTCTGGGATGGGGTGCGCAGCTAAAAAGTCGGCCAGAGCTTGACCCTTGATGGCTTTTTGTGGAACGAACACCATGTTGTACGACGTCAACAGGATCGCCCATGTAGTTAGCTGGAAGTTCAATGATCCTGGCTTCGTCATGAGAACCCTGAGCGGATTGACTCGGGAGATGACATGAATTGTCTGGCCCGAGACATAATGGCGAGTCTTCTGGATGGCGAACACCAAAGCCAAACACACCTTTTCAACGGGGTTGTACCGATGTTTGGTCCCGATCAGTGTCCTACTGAGGTAGTAGATAGCTTGATCGTAGCCTGCATCGCTGTTCTGAGCCAGCAGAGCGTCGAGGGAATGATCCATGGCATGGACATAGAGGAGAAATGGTTTGCCTGTGACGGGTGCCACCAGGACTGGCGGGCTCGTCAAGTAAGCCTTGATATCATCGAAAGCTTTCTGGCATTCTTCCGTCCAGACGTAGGAGACTCCCTTCTTCATGAGCTGGGTGAAGGGTTGGCATTTTCCGGAAAGGTTTGCTATAAACCTTCGGATGTATGCTCGACGCCCCTGCAGGCCTTGAAGTTTTCGGAGGTTCTTCGGAGGGTCCATATCAAGGATGGCCTTGGTCTTATCGGGGTCGATATGAATGCCTTTTGCCGTGATAATGAAGCCCAAGAACTTTTTGCTAAAAACCCCGAGGAAGGATTTAGCGGGGTTCATCTTGAGTTGATGCGCTCGCATGAGATCGAAGACTGTCTTTAGGTCTTGTAGGTGATCACCTTTGAGACGGCTTTTGACTACGATGTCATCAACATAGCATTCCACTATTTTGCGAAGATATTGACGAAAAATGGTACTCATAGCTCGTTGGTATGTAGCACCAGCGTTCTTCAAGCCGAAGGGCATCACTGTGTAGCAGAAAACCCCTTTCGGAGTCCTGAATGACGTGTGTTTTGCGTCATCGGGAAAAATTTTGATCTGATTGTAGCCCGAGTACCTATCCATGAAAGACATGCGTTCGAAGCCACATGTATTATCGATCATTACGTCGGTGATCGGAAGTAAGAATTCGTCTTTCGGGTAAGCAGCATTGAGATGTCTGAAGTCGATACAGACCCGTATCTTCCTATTCTTTTTGGTGATAGGGACGACGTTGGCCACCCAATCCGGGTGTTGTTCTTCACGGATAAACTCGCTGGTCAGGAGTTTGTCTACTTCTTGATCGATAGCGTTCATGACGTCAGGATGAAAACGTCGTTTTTGCTGCTTTATAGGCTTGGCATCATGTAAGATGTTAAGCCAATGCATTGCGATCTAGGGATCAAGTCCCGGCATATCTTCGTAGCTCCAGACAAAGACGTCGATATATTCTTTAGCCAGTTGGATTAAAGATTCTCGGTCAGGTCCCTTTAGGCTCTTGCTGATGAAGATGGGTTTGGAAAAAGATCCATCCCTAAGGTCGATCTGCTCGACTTCGTCTTCGGTAGGGGGTTCGCGTAATTCAAAACGAGACTCCCGCTGCGCTCCTAGGCATTGAGCCCAAGGTTCTTCCTCGAAGAATTCTAGCGTTTGGTCTTCACCTTCATCTTCTTGAGATTGTGCAGATGCCATGTTGACTGATAGCACCTTCTTGAAGACTGAGCCGATACTGGTATCAGAATCCCAAGTTGATGCTTCGGACGAATGAGAATGTTCTACTTCTTCTGCCTCCGAACTCTCTGGAGTTGCCGGTGGCGTGACATAGCCCACCCCTCGTCGTGTTCGATGATAGTAGTCCTGCGACTTTCCTTTAGGTGTTGGGAGCCAGAGAGGAAGACGTCGACCCTTGCCGTAGTTCAGGCCTTTGTTGCTTTTTAGATCATAACCCATCTTTTGGATGAGGTACTTTGCCTTGTCCGTGTACCGATAGACTTGTATTCTACCAGTATCTGGTTCTTGCTCGAGTGGCGGGAGGTCTTGATGACGCTCGACTTTGCCGAAGATGATAGATTCTTCATCTCAATTTCGCGATGGGACTACGAAACAGACCCCTTGGGACGGGACTACTCGATTTACATGATTGACGGTCGTTATTTGTGTTTACAACGACTGTAGAGCATTATCTAATATATACATGGCATTCCAATATAGAAGACTAGAATAATTAAAAGACACTCTATTATTGATGAAACACGAGATTTTGTCCCACGGGATTACATTGTCCAGAGAGGGTGCATCTACATCAGCAGATATGTACTCCCCTAGCTCTTCATCTGTGAGTACTGGGGTTGGTTCGGGAGAGTCCACCGTAGCTTTGACCTTGGGGTCCGAGAGGGCTATGTGGGCCTTCTCCGGCAGCTTGGATGAGACGGATGATTGCAGAGGCTTGCCTTTAAGACGCACCTTCAGAGGTGCCTCAACTGCGCCTTCAGTGATTGGTGCCTTCCCCTGTAGTTTTGCCACAAGGGGAGCCGATGGTTGAGGCGGCTTTCCCTTGAGCCGTATCTTCAAGGGAGCTTCAGTAGGTGTTCTACCTAGAGCAGTTGGTGCTTTTCCAGGTAGCTTAATGGTCATGGGAGGCAGCATCTGAGGCGGTTTCCCTTTGAGTCGAATTTTCAAAGGAGCGTCGGGAATCATCTATAGCTCCATGTCCGGCTCTGCTGTCGTTTTTGCTTCATCATCAGTATCATTGGCTTCCCTTTCGTCGGGCGACTTGTACATGGTAGAATCAGTGAAGTAGGCTTCGACCCCCTTGAAAGGGTTAATGTCCGCGAACTCTGTCCGGATGATGTCGTTGGTGGATACGTACTTCATACATTGGTGGAGTGTAGATGGCACCACCATGTACTCATGCAGCCACGGACGACCCAGTAGGAGGTTGTAGTTGACGTCAGCGTCCACGACATAGCAAGTCACCTCGGTTCGGAGGTTACCGATATGACATTTCAGCCGTATTTTATCCAGCGGTTCACTTTTGCTAGCATTAAAACCGCTGATTGTAGTGTTGGAAGGCACCAGATGGTACATTGGGATCCCTAGTGTTGAGAGCAGCGTCTTCGGAATGATGCTCAGGGAAGACCCTGGATCGATCTGAATCCGCTTCACCTTGACGGAACCGACATACCCCGTATAATACAGTGGCCTGTTGTGTCGGTTGTGCTTGAGCAGCATGTCTTGTTAGGTGAAGGTTATATTGGAGATAACTTCATCCGCACAATAGCAGTACGTACATGTGGTCGGGGTATCCTCAGGCTGCTTGACCTGACTGATGAAATATTCGGCATCCTTCAAGGCTTCACAGAGAGCTTCACGAGTGTCCTTGGAAAGACGAAGAAGCTCAAACAGAGATAGACGGGCAGGAGTACTGGCCAGTTGTGCCAGTATGTCGAAGTTGTGGGGCTTGGCTAGCCCCGAAGCATTCTCCTTTCGTAAAGGCTTATCGAAACAGGCCTCTACATGCTTCTGTTTATTGGCTGCTGGAGGCCTGGATGGGCCCACTTCCTGGGAAGCAGGGACGGTGCAATGAGGCACCACCTCGACGGCAGTTTCGTCAGGTTGGGCGTTCTGATATGAATGCGTCTGTACAGGAAGTGCCTCTTCCGCAGAGGAAGAGACCATGCGGCAAGACTTAATCTTCCTGCCTTTGGTTTTGGAGGCAGAGCGTACCTCTGGTTGAGTAACTTCGGAGATGAGGTCAGGGAGAACCCATAAGACCTCTTCCCGGGATGTGGTGAGTGGGATGAGTCCACTCACGTTGTCGCGAGTAGGTGGTAGGTTAACCACCTCCATTGTCACCTTTGGGTTGGGGACGATGCCATCTTGTGTTGTGGTTGGCGGCAAGGTGCCAAATTGGAGTGACACCAGGTTGGCCGAGACCGTTTTCTTCTCGTAGTCGACGGAGATGACATCCGCTTTGATCATATGCTGGATGTAGTTCTTGAGGATGTAGCAATCCTTAGTTGGATGTCCGACAAACTAGTGGTAGTGACAGTACCTCGGATTGTCCACTCTTCCAACCTCGTCGGGACGCTTCGGGTCCGACAACTTGATCTTGTCACCCTGCTTCAATATCTCGAAGAGTTGCAGGGTGTCTTCATCGTTGAAAGAATAAACCTCTTTTGGCCTCGATGCAAGTGGAGGCTTCTGAGTAGGTGCTGGTGCACCTTTGGAGGCATTGACAGTCAACGCCTGCTTCCCCTTCGTCTCTCGTCCAGGGTTATTGGCTGCAGGCCGTTTTCCCTTGTCCTCAAAGGCAGGGAAACTGACTCCCAGAAGACGAGCATTGGACGCCTTCTTTTCTGCTGCTTCGGCCTCGATGATCAATAAACTCCAGTCGGGAGGAGGAGGGAGTTGAGCCAGAGTTTGATCGCAGGCAGCATGTTCATGCTGCAGGAGGAGAGGAGTACATGTTCTGGCATGCCCGGGGGTAGTCTGAAGCAGGCTTGTCGGAACCGTTCGATGAATGCTCGAACTGTTTCCTTCTTCTTCTGACGTATCTCTATGAGGGACGCTATTGTCATGTCCTTCCCTCCGTCATAGAAACGATCAACGAAAAGACGCGTCAAGTCATTGAAGGAAGATATAGAGTTGTTAGGGAGACTGCAGTACCAGTCGTAAGCCACTCCTTTCAATGCCCCGACAAATATGCTGGTGAGTAGCACATCTTCTTCGGAAGATGTCCCGTTTGAGACTGGAAGTACGTCAGATAGAGGCGTGGAGAGTCATTCCCGTCGTTTGGCGTCAATGTTTGTGGTTTATACTTGGGAGGATAAACTACTTTGTTCCATTTGAGGGGGTATGGTTGTGGAATCCCCATTTTCTGGCGCTCCTTCTGTCTGTTCTTGGACTCGAAGCGTTCACGCAAGTCCCTGATTATCTCAACCACGTCTTCCGTAGAGCTAGGAGTCGGAAAAGGTGGTACAGCCTGGAGTTGAACATTTGATGGCTCCGACATCCGCGGTGTTTCGTGGCGATCTGTATCTAAGGATACCCGTTGAAGGGGTACACTTGATTCTCCATTGGCCCCTGGGTCAGGACCGGTAGAAGGTGCCCTTGCCAAAGCTGACCATATCTCAAACACTGCTTGAGTCAGTGTTTGTATGGAGGCAGAGAGGGTTTTGAGTCCCCCTTCCAAAGTATCCATGCGCTGGACGAGGTCTGCTGGCGGCGTATCTGACTCTGTATCACCCCCAGTCATGTATACTGCCATGACATGGCTGGAAGTGGATGGATCGGTTGAAGCCTCGCTTTCAGCCTCGCTCTCTTGTAGAGGAGTCGCTTCTCCTGGAGCTTCATCTTGACTACCCCCAGCTATGTTCCGGGGAATATCTTCGTCTTGGGGATGAAGATTGGCAAGGACTTGGCTACCTCCAGCTGTGCTCTGGAGGACGTTTTCATCTTCAGGAGGACGATCAGCAAGGATTTGGCTACCCCCAGCTATGCTCTGGAGGGCGTCTTCGTCTTCAGAAGGAGGATCAACAAGGGCTTGACTACCCCCAGCTTCCTCCAAGATCTTCTTTCTCCCCCGAGTGCCATCAAACACTCCAGAGGACGGGACAATTTTCTTGGTTTTCCTTGACTGGCTCTTGGATGAGGACGAGACCGAGGAGTTGCCAGTCACCTTTCGGATTGACGAGGAGTTAGAGATTACGTTGCAAGAAGCAACCTTTAGTTCTGGCTCCTCTTTAATTGACACCTTTTTTCCGAGGCGACACTGGAGGGGTATTGATGATTGCAGCCGCTGGAACATCGACTGCCTTGGTGGTGGGACTGCTATTTTATAACAACAGTTGATGGTGACTACAGCATAGGTGTGCCCTGTGAGGGACGCATTGTGCTTGTCAGTCGACTCTCCTGATCGGCGCTTGTGACTGATCACATTACGCAAATCATTGGAGGAGAGTGCCACCTTCGCACCCCCATCAGGCGCATGGCAAGGCCAAGCGCCGGGGTGGTCAGGTGAATGCTGCGCCCCCTGAACCAACGCAGAAGATGCGTTCAGATCAGTAGTGGGGGTACAACATTTGCAGTGACTTGAACCAGCCACGGACGCACATCCTATGTAGGCGCTGGGGTTCAAGACTACAGAGTTTGCCTTGCTCGACTTGGTTGCGAACGCAACAGATGCGCCCAAGTGAGGCAAGAACTTTGAAGGTCGGCTCATTTTTGGCGCAGAAGCACCCGAGTCGACCTTATACAGCTTACCATTAGCAGCGCGCATGATTGTGAGCGCATGCTTCTGGTTTGTTGCCGGCATAGCACGTTTGAGGCGCATGGCCCGTGCTGCCTTGGACTTCTTCGTACCAGCCCGCTGGGGTGCATAGTACTCAGAGTCTAAATTCTCCTTGCCACGACAGCGAGTGAGTCTGTCAAAGACAGAAGCCTTCTGTGGCGCATCAGAGTTACTGCACAGGGCATTAGATGCGCCCTTGTTCCGTCGGTGCATCTTTCTTATCTGAGAAGGAGATGGCTGGGGAATGTGGTCAGCACCACATTTTCCCTAGAGATGCACTACACCGGTGGGCGCATCCTGGCTGCTGAGGACGTCAGCGAGAAGGGTGGATTGCATCGGTACATCCCCTTCAGTGGTGGTGCCAGGGGCCTCGACCTTGCGCACCCAAACTTGGCGAGTCTTCTTCGGCTTTGGCAGCCGCTTCGAAGGACTTGCGCTGCCTTCAGAGATGAACTCCTTATACGCCTGTTGATTGAGGCATACGACCAGCGTCTTGTGGAAGGAGCCCACCTTCACGTCGTCGGATTGCGACACAACTTTCTCGGTGGAGGAGAAAGAGGTCCCCAGCAGAGTCGCCAGCTTATTTGCCATTAAAATCTTTTTATTGCAATTTCAATTACAAACAGAACAATGTTATAATGTAGGACTTAGATGTAGTTCTAGGAGAACGCTTTTGTTTATCTGGGTCCCTGTGTCGATGGAGCGAGTGGTAATGTGTTGACTCCGTTGACGATCTGACGACGGTTCTCGGTTCTCTGAAGGTTTGAGTTGCTCTGGGTGCTGGAGTTTGCAGATGGGAAGACGACGTTGAGTGTCTCTTCCGATCTTTTTGGATGATAACTCTGATGCCTTTTTTTGTCTGTGTACGTATGTATATTACGTAGTTCGTAAGAAGGAGATGATCCCTCTATTTATAGTTTGCAGGCTGGCTACTCATGCGTGCATATGTAGGATACGCCTATACGTGGGGACGCCACGTGGTTGAAGCTGCGGGAGGCGCATGGATGATGCACCATCATTTGTGGGTTGAATCCTTCATACTGCATTTGTGAGTTGACACGTAGTAGGGGAGAGGATCTTTCAGTTGCTGAGATCTTGGGTGATTAGCACCCCTTCATAGGCTGAATTGAGTCAAAGGACACGTGTCGTAGGTCCATGGCCCAAAGTTCTCGGATTTGGTGGAGAGTGATCTGGTAGAATGTGCTGGGATTTGGGCGCATGAGAAGACTTTGGCTCACAAGCTTCAGGAGTCACGAACCGGTCGAGGCGTAAGGCTTTTGAGGTGCATACGAGTCTTCAGGCGCATGACTGCTAAGGCGCATACGAGTGGTTGGTCGGCCACGTGGCTCGTAGCCGTCGGAGGAAAGTAACGATGATGCTGATGTCAACGTTGCGTCGTCTTCTGAAAAAGCTGCTAACTGTCCAGTCCTCGGGGGACGTGCTGCCAACTCTGTCACTTGAGCATTAATTGCTTGATGGGTGACGAGCCGAAATGGGCGCATGGTTCCATGTTGATTAGGACGCATGGATCTGTGCTCTGTTGGGCACATCCATACGGGGCGCTTGGAACTGATGGGCGTGTCTGTGCGATACGCGGTGTCTGACCGACGAATCCTTTTGCATGACGTGCCTTTATTGGTCCGACTTTTGTGTTCTTTAAGTGCTTTAAATAGCCGTTTTGACTTGACCGAATTTGAAGCATCAAGTTCATCACCATAAATGTAAATTCATTGCACGGGATTCGGAGAGCCCGACACTTGGCGCATGGGTTTGATTTGCCCGGCCTATAAATTATGGCAAGGAGAGAGTTTGCTTCTCGTTCTCTCACGTCTTCCCGAATGGACTTGTTTGCTCGAGCATATTCTGTTGACGAGATGCTCCCGAGGGTGAAGATGCGATGACTTGTCTTCGTTCATGCACTTGAAGGTGACTGTTACATCCAAAAGTCGGAGTCGAGGGCTTCTGACGCAGGCGGAAGGTGCCTGTTGCATCCAAAGATCGGGATACCCGAGCCCTGTCTCCGTTATACTGGAAGAGCCGCAGATCGGAATTACGGTGCTCCCGGCTTTGGAGAGCTCTTTCTCCTGCCAGAGTGGGTGTTGCCCATTCTGGTTGTGTTGAAAGCTGCTCCTTTAGCCGCGGATCGATTGCGGTGCTCTCCTCTTCCTTGGGCTTTGGAGAGCTCTTCCTCCAGCTAGGGTGGGGTTAGTCGCCCGACCTCGTTCTGCTCAATAAATGCTTCATTAGTCGACGCATTTGATCAGGTCGAAGTAAGGCGCATATGCTTAGACTTCATGATGCGCATAACTGAGACGCTGAAGAGACATGCCTGACTGAGACGCTGAAGTGATACGCCTGACTGATGATGCGCCTGGTGGGAGGCGCATGACAGTTTGCTGCGCCTGGCTGTAATCTTAGGATCTTTTTTTTTGTAAAAATTCTCCTATGTAAAGCCTTTTAGACATGTAATAGACTTTTATATGAAATAAAAGTCTTCTCTTGCTGTCTATACTTTTGCTGTCTTGATGTGCCAAGTACTTCGTTTGAGTTCCCTGACACAAGTTCTGAGTAGTATTTGAGCGCATAGGAATTATGGCACATAGATGCGCCCTAAAATTCCATGCTTCTACAAAAGATATTGAGGCTATTCTGACAGCAGCTAAGGTACCGACGGAGGAACGTGTGGATCAAGTGAAGTTGTTGCTTCAGGACCTCGCACGTGATTGGTGGGAATCAGAAGAAGTGCGCCTCAGACGTCCGATAGCTTGGGATGATTTTACTGCGAGGTTCAAGGCGAAGTACTATGGAGTTGTGGCACAGTTTGAGCTACAACAGAAATTTATCAACCTCAAGCAGGCCGGCGAGACAGTAGATGCTTATGCAGCAGAGTTCTGCAGATTGAGTAGGTTTGCCCCGGAGATGGTAGCAACGGAGAGCCAGAGGGCTATGAGATTTCAGCAAGGGTTCCATCTTGAACTCTTGCAATTGATAGAGGGGCACAACTACCAGACCTTTGATGAGGTATTGACGGCAACCCGAAGGCATGAGATCACAATCCAGAGGATCACGACAAGGACTGGAGGTCAGAAGAGACCTCACAATCAGATTGAAGGAGGAGGGGGAAGTAGCACCCCGAATAACAGCACCATCCCATGGCATTCGCATCCACGATGTGGCGATGCGAGGGCCAGCACCACCAGTCAGGCAGCAGCAGCAGCAGAGGAAGAACCAGCAACTCATAGTGGGCTGCACCTATTATGGGAAGGCAGGGCACACTAGAGGCGTGTGTCGGGCATTGAATGGACAGTGTTTGGTATGTGGAAGTCCAGATTATCGGGTTTCCACCTGTCCCATGAATTTGAGGTCAGGAGGACCAGTACAACAGTATCCGACTCTGCCAGCACCAGGGGCAGGCCAGTATCAAGGACCAGCGGCAGCAGTGAGACCATTGGCACAACGTCCGATGATGCCACAGGCTCAGATGTTTCGGCAGCAGGGACCGCCGATGCAGCAACAACAACAAAGACCACCCCAGCATCACCAAGGTAGGGGCCAGCAGCAACACCAGACAAGACCGCAGCACAAAAATCAACAAGAAGGCTGAGGGCAGGCATTCAATCTGTCCTTGGAAGACGCATTGGCATCGGGAGATGTTGTGGCAGGTAACATTCTCGTCGCCTCATATCCCGCAGTAGCATTGTTTGATTCGAGAGCATCACACTCATTTATATCTGCACAATTTGGGACACGACTAGGAATGGAATTCGAGGCATTGCCAGAGAGGTTGAATATACTCACTGGTAATGGGCTCGTAGGAGTTAGTAGAGTTATTCTAGCGTATAGAGTTGTAGTTTGCGGGCATTCCTTACCCGCCAGATTAATAGAATTTCTTGTTGGAAATTTTGACGTTATCTTAGGCATGGACTGGCTGAAAGACAGTCATACGACTGTAGAAGTATGGAAAAGAATAAAGAAAGATCCATACGGCCAGAGAGCCCCATGCGGCTCAGAGAGTTCATGCGGCTCAAGTATTCATGTGGCTCGAGCGTCTATACGGCTCAAACAAGCTTTATGCGGCTCAAAGAGGAGCCATGTGGCCTGCAAACAGCTCTCCCCCTTATCTATTACTGCATTAGTTGCCTTGACGGCTGACAGTTCTGACAAGGTGATAGTTCTGACACAAAGATATCATTATGACTCCCTCATAATGACGGACTCCTTGAAAAGCGAAGAAAATCTCTGACACGATCCCCCGAGAGTCAGAAACTGTCATACGGCATTGACACGTGGACAGTTATATGCGGCCCAAGCGGAGACTCCCCCATGCGGCCCAAGCGGAGGCTCTCCCATGCGGGTCATGAAGACTAGCCCCATGCGGCTCATGAAGACTAGCTCCATGCGGCTCACGAAGACCAGCCCCATGCGGCTCACGAAGACCAGCTCCATGCGGCTCACGAAGACTAGCTCCATGCGGCTCACGAAGACCATCCCCATGAGGCTTAATAAGGAACAACCTTCCTGCGGCTCAGATTTCTGTAATGGCTCGATACGTGGCAGGATAGCGCGGCACGTGGCATCAGATTGATCGAAATCTCTCAACAAATCCCAATGAAATATTGGGATCAAATCAGATCATTTACAAACAAGCAAATTGTCACGCCCCAGTACCGGAATACAGGGACGGATGTAGGCCAGCTACACCGTATGAGGTACGAATACGCTATACGGCGATGACGGCTGTCAAGTCTTGCTGGGTATCCTAGCATGCAATCAATCTATGGCCTAAATCCGACCTCATGTCCACAGGCAAATCACAATAAAACAATATCAAGAGAGATAATCATATGGAGAGCAGGAAATACACATATAAAAATCAGGAATCTACGGTACGGAATAATAATGTAGACGAATATACCTTCCCACAGTTCCTAGCATGGTCGGGAACTGAAGCATATCCTCCAAGTCGAGTCTGGAAGATCCACAGGGTCGGTCGCTGGAAATCTGGGAACAATCCAGGGTTGGTCAGGCCAACCGTAGCAAGTACCAGGAAGGAAGGCTCAAGGACGGGCGAAGAAAAGCCAGCAGGATAAAATATGACAGTAAGACATCTATAAACAATAAGAGAAGGTAAGAGATCGTGCGGTACCAACGCACGATAACAGTCCATGACTAGTGTAAGTAACCAACAATCATCACAGTCATCCTAACATCCACTAATGCTTGCATCGCCAACTGGAACTCGTAGTCTGTCATCGGAACAGTAACTCACCCCTACATCAAACAAGAGCAAGGGAATGAATTACCGCACTGGGACAGCGTTACGTGCCAGCCAGCTTAGCAAGCAACAAGCCATACAATTTAGGTGAATAAGCGGCCACTCAAATGTCTACGGCTGTCTATGTGGAGGTTGGGTTACCCCAACAATGCAATATAGGAATTCTCAGATCGTGCCGTCCCAGCAGGGCTAGCGGGGCCAAGTATATCAAGACTAGATGAGCGTCGGTCCCTCCCAAGACCACCGGACTCTGTATGTCACCACCGGTCCCTCATAAGGCCACCGTGTCGAGCATGCCAGGTATATAATGTATAGTACATAAAGTAGCCGGATATTGCCATCCACTAGTACGAATGGTAACAATATTCGTGGCGGCCAGCCTGCAGGTCATGACTAATGTCTGGGATAAGGCTGGTAATGCACGATCTCGGGATTCCGTTTCCTCCCCAATGCTTCTACCAGTTTAAGTTACCTAGATTATCCATACATTTATCCGGAATCACGTACCGTGGTCACATGATCATCCTCCTAGATGTCGTACCTCAGTACGAGAATGCTAAGTAAGAATCAACCTCGGCACCTATAGTCCCAGTTGTGATCCATCTTTAGTGTTATGCAACAAGCAAGCAAGCAATCCTGACCACGCTAAGACTATAGGCCAACTACCAGATACCCGTACAGGTAATCATATAATATAGCTAGAATATCAAGATAGCATCGCAAGGCCATATAATCATGGAAGTAGCACCTCAAAGTGCCAGTAGACAAGGAGCACCGCAGTACAAAATCAGGGCCAGTACCTCAAAGGGTAAGCTGGACTTATAGCACGGATACAAGTAGTCATGTCAGGAACAAGGATAAATCTGTCAGTCACATGAAATTATCTGCCCACATCGTGGCATGGATACCAGGTCAAGTACAAGATCAGAATCTCTAACACAATATCATCTCAAACATATATGGGAGCCTACAGCTTCAATCATCAAGTCGGTCCATCCACCAGATCAATCTAGCAAGAGTCACCCCTCTATGATGGAATCAATATTATGTCAGGAAGGTCAATAACTAAATACCAAGCTAATCACTATAAGCAATGCTAGACCCTCTGGCTCACAAGAATTCTCCTAGTCAATGATCACAAGCCACTAGAAAACAAGCCCCTCAACTACCAAGATATAGCAATCAAACCAGGTTCCCCAACTACCGGAATACACAAAGGTACCAGGTTTTGGGCATTTGGGAAGTCGAATAAAAATCATATAATAATACCCTCGATATTCTCCTCGTTCCGCAAAATATTCGTGATCATCAAAATCCAAGAATTCACAGTCAGGCCCGGTCGAATTAGAACATCCTCAAAAGGAATAGCAATACTATCCAAGAGTCCACGTGAGTCTACCAACTGAACATCCCGAGATCATACTCCATATAATACTCAATCCTCATATATCTAAGGTCACAATCCCGATACATAGGACAACTGTCCGCCCTATCTCGCTAGACTAGGACAACTCCTAGAATGAATGGTCAGGGTACAAGTGTTTATTAATTAATGCCGTCGGAAATGGCAAGGATTGCATGAACCACTCTGGAGCAGATCCACAACCCTTAAACCAAACAAGGACCAGGGTTGCAGACCGTCTCCCGAGTAGAACCGCTCTCCTTACGCTATCTGACGGACAAGATATGTCAATACGCTAGGCGACTAATCTAGTCGGGAGTCTACCTGGCAGGCAATGGGATCAGGTATACTATACCAAGATGAACATGTACGAGCCCAGTCCAGCAAACCAAAGGAATGGTTCTGCCCAATCCTTCGAACCGAATTCTCGACCGAGAATTCTGGAAAAATTCGGCAGTCTCCTTTGTATTCTGGACGGGAGCACCCTACGAATTGGGCTAAAATCCACTCGGCGCAACCCGCCGCTGAATCGCAGGCTGAGAACACTAAGTCTCAGCTTCCAGCAGCGCTACCATGCGTACTGGAAACCTAACCACAGCCGAGAACACTAAGTCTCGGCCTCCAGCAGCACTACGATGCGTACTGGGTGCCAAGCCAACACATGCAACAATAATCGCCACGCAGGACGCACCAAGACCTACAGTCATGTCCAAGCCACAAACACAGTCACCGAAACAGTTAGCCAAGCCGTTACCCGACCGCGAGTCGGACACGGGGCATACGGGGACAATCCGTACAAGTGAGTCGTGCTCGTGTCCTCGGAGGTGTGGATGACCCATCCGAGTTGTCCGATACGGTCTATCCCGGTATCGTACCAAGCTATCCTAAGTTATCATCATGGCAGTTCTACTACTAGGCTACACTAATCATGGTTATACAGTTTACAAGTACAAATTAATTAAAGGCAATAAAATCCAGGAGAGAGGGCAAGAGCCGTCGATGAGCAAGGGATACTTGCCAAGAGGGCTCGGCTAGGTAAGCAAGTCTTCGGCAGTCGCGATCCAAGCTAGCACGCCAATCGAGATCCTCAGAACATACATTAACAATCATTAGAATTAAATAATAAAATAATGACAAGATTACGAAGAATGGCACGAGGCTATATCGTACGGGTCCCGCAAGCAGCGCAGGAATCTGGCACGAAAACCGAGGCACGCGAACCGATACGGGTACGCAAATCGAGACGTACACGTATATCGAGATGCGCACGAGAATCGAGAGAACACGAATATCGAGACGAACGAGAAACATAAACGTGCACATAAATCGAGACGTACACGTAAATCGAGTCGTACACGTAAATCGATGCAGCACACAAATCGATGTGTGCACGCAAATCGAAAAGGTGCAGAGTCTAATGCGGCACACAACCGAGGCGGCACGCAAATCGGTGCGTGTACGTAAACTGAGGTAACACAAGATATAATATGACACGCAAATCGATACGACACGCAAATCGGTGCGTGCAGGTAAATCGAGGCGGTACGGGTCACGAGGTAGGCACAAAGGCCGAGACACGAAAATCGAGACGGTGCACAAATCGAGATGGCACGATGCCCGAGGCAGCGCGGGGCTCGAGGCGTCCCGCTGCCCTAGGCAGCACGTAGACCGAGGTACACGAAAAATGAGGCGACACGTACACCGAGGTGCACACGACCCGAAAACACGAGAAACGAGGAAGCGCACCAACCGAGGTGCGCTGCCCGAGGTGACACGCTGCACAAGGCAGCATACTGCTCGAGGCAGCACGCTGCCCGAGGCACGCCGATCGAGGGGCTCACTCCCCGAGGAGCTCACAGCCCAAGGGAGGGGGAGAGTGGGTGCGGAGGAGCTCGGCCATGGTCGGGTCAGACCACCGGCGGAGGGGGAACAGAGGGATAGGGGAGAAGGAGCTCACCAAGGGGGTGCTCGGCCAGGTCGAGTCGACCCCGCGGTGGGGAAAGGACGACGGCGGCAGCAGCTGCGCCAAGGGGCGGGGAAGATGGCGGCACGGGCGTCGGCGGAGGTGGCGGCGGAGGTGATGAAGACGCCGACGGTGGTGGTGGCGGAGGAGGCCGGCCGAGAGGGAGACGGCGACGGCGACGATGATGGTGGCGCTGGTGGTGGTGGCGGTGGCCAGGCGAAGGGGTTGGCTGCGGTGGAGATGGGGGCAACAGCGGTGGTGAGTGGTGGAGGAGATGGCGATGATGATGGTGGGGGTCGGAGCAGTGATGGTGGCGGTGGAGGCTGATGGCGGTGGCCGCGGAGAAGGGGGGCGGCCATGGGGCTGGTCGTCGGAGATCGGGTCGGGGAGGAGGTTGGAAAGGAGAGGGAGGCCGGGAGAGAGGGGCTGGGGAGCTCTTCCAGTGAGGGAGAGAAAGAGAGCAGGGAGAGAGAAGAGGAAGATGAGAGCAGTGAGAGGGAGAGAGAGGGGGGTTGGCTTCTCTAGCCGACAGAGAGGGAGGAGAGAGGAAAAGTGTGAGAGTGGAAAAGGTGAGGGAGGAGAGAGGGAGTGGGTGAGTGATGTGAGGGGTGATTTGAGTGAGGAGAGAGGGGGTTAGGTTAGATATTTTGGGAGGGTAGATTTGGAACAAAAAAATTAATAATAACATTAATAATAATAGGAAAAATTCACCTCCAATAATTTAATAATAAAATTTTAACAATACCAAATTTTAAAAATCCTCGTATTACAATAATACGGTCATATACGTATTTCAAAATCGGAACATTACACAAATTAAAGACACGTGTCGAGAAATCCGAGATTGGCATGACAAATCAGGAGGATTTATGTCAATCAACATTAATTACCCACAAAAGATTTGATGCAATCACATTTATTGCTCAAATCTCGATGAACGGCCCAGATCCAGTGATCCTTAGCCGCCGACTTTCAAGAATGGGAAATCATTGTAAACCCTAATGAGGCCCCCCACTCTTATAAATAGCAGGGTGCCATTCCCTTGTAAAGAAGAGACAGACATATACGGAGAGAGAAATAGAGACATACACAGAAATAGAGAGATATACAGAGAGAGACATAGTGAGTCAGAGAGCCTGAAGAGAGAGAGCATTTCTTCATCAATGCCCTGCAGTTCTTCTACAGAGCCAAGGCTGCACCCGATCGTCCAAGGAGTAAGGCAGAGCTGCCGTCGCTTTCCCGAGCCTCTACCGTCACCCTCCAGAATCTAAAATAAACAATTGTACTTAGATTGCTGTACCTAGGTTTTCGTCCCTACGCTTTCTTTGTACAAATGAGTTTGTATTGTGAAGTAAAAGTCCAGTCCTCTGATAATTGTTCTGTTCTTTTATATTTCATGGCAAACACGATGTCGACTCTGCTGGGGAAAAACTTCTCCACGGCTGAGGAGTTGATGACGCAATCGGATGCAGCCAAACTTGGCTCCACGCAACAAAAGATGGTCGTCCGCTTCGACCAACAGGTGTTTGAAGAAATGCTCTCTGAAGGAAGCGCTGGCCCGGTCCAGAAGCGAACCTGCACAAAGAAAGCTCGCTGCGAGTGGAGGCCAAAATCATTTGCTCCTCCACAAGCTCTGGATGGGGTACTCTCGGCTACCCAAGACGGTGAAGGCGACTCTCATACGGCTCCACTTCGAGCCGTAGAGAACTCTGCTGTCCCCAAGTCTGTCAGAGGAAAACACTACGATGCTGGACTTGCAGGGACAAAGAGTGATTCTACGCACCCCAAGAAGAAGCCGAACGCTCATGCGGCCAAGTCTGCCAACAGCATGCAGGATGCTCATGCGGTTGAGTCTACCAGCCGCATGAAGGAGGTCTATACGGCCAGATCATCCAGCCGCATGAAGAAAACTCATGCGGCTGAGACTCCCAACCGCATGAAAAAAACCTATACGGCTACGCCTGCCAGCAGCATGAAGGTTATTGATGACAGCCGTACGACGCTTACTCCACGTGGCTCTGTCTTCGACCGCCTCTCCTATGGTCCTGATCTCTTGTGCTCTCAAGAAGATATGTCTGACTCTCTCCAGCATCACCTAGACTCCTCCTACTATGTGCCCTTATGCACTAGAGCGAAGAAGTCTAGCACAGCACGAGCTTGGCAAGCTCGATCCGCTGATCCGACTTCTGACCATCTGAGCGTCCCGTATACCGTTATGTGGGCCTCAGATGGGAAGTTGTACAGAACCACTCGAGTCCAGCCCTCGGCGGCAAACGGACAGAGAGGTTCCCAAAAGTCTCTCAAAATCCAGGGAGCAAACATGGTCGATCCGGACCCATCTGACTTGCGTGAGGCCATCCTCCACAAACGCAAGGGAAGAGAAGGCGCATCGGGGTGCAAGGAGTCCTCGCACGGACATCACTGCACCCAAGTCATTGTCAACTGCTGTTGCGACAACGCGACGGTACGAAAAGACCGGCAATCCGTCTTTCAAAGACTGCAACAGCCGTCTTCGAAAGACGAGGCACTTCCCGTCGTCTCCTGCAACTCTGCTCAGAAAGTCCCCGCCGATGGAAAAGGAAAGAAGACGAATGTTTCTAGCCCGAAGATTTCAACCACTATGACTAAGAGACTCTCGTCTAAGCGGGTGCCCACTACCGGAGTTTTCCAAGGTACCCGTTCTAAGACGAAGTCTGCTACAATGGGAGATTCATCGTCCACACCACTGGGGGTTGCTGGAACTGGGGGTAGCACGCCTCCGAACCTCCACGACAATCCGGTGTTCCAACAAGACGAGCCGGAGGAAACAACTCTCCCATCAGATGCAGCAAACCCCGACGTCTCCGAGGACGTCCACAACTCCCAAGACGAGGCGAACTCGGAAACTGGGGAAACTGTTCCTTCTGAGTCCGAACCAGAGGAGAACATTCCCATATATCCCGATGACTACTCGCTACAAGGGTATGACTCGGAGGGTGCTTCCTTCACCGCTCCGTCCATCTCTCCTCACGTAAGGACGGTATTCATTACGGACAGCAACCAAGGTGGTTCCAGTGATCGTCAACGCATCGACACTCTGGAGGCCATACTGCTTGCCTTGGTCAAGTCTGTGGACGAGATCAAAACGGCCCTTTCAACTCTACAAGGAGGGACGCCTGGCCAAACAAGCGCGGGTTCCGCGGTCAATGCGGACTCGAATTCAGCGGCACCGAACTCGGGCAACAATCCTCCTGAAGTAACGACCCCCACCGCCGTGGATAAGGCCCGCGAAGCGATAAGAGAGGTCTAGGAGCTTTGAGCCATGTTTTACGCTCGAGAAAATTCTTAAGACCTCAGAATACGGCAACCGTACCCTGCTGCATGGAGGGATGTCCTTTTCCCGCCAAGATATAAGCCGTTCAATATCAATCCTTATGACGGCAAGACCTCCGCAAGTCGGTACATCACTTACTTCGAGGTCACCACCAACCATCTGCCCCACGATGATGCCATCCTCACACGATTATTCATCGGGGCATTGGAAGGAGTCGCCTTTGACTGGTATCGCAACCTGCCAGACAACTGCATCCACTCCTTCGCGGCTTCAAGTGCATGTTCTTCGAGAGATTATACGAAGTAGGGCAGGACAGCACAATGTCCACTCTCATGGACGTCGTCCAAGGGGAGAAAGAGCTGACAAGGAACTACATTGAGCGGTTTCGCCAAACCGCAATGAAGCTGCCGTCTGGAAATCCGGATTCCTCCCTGATTGAAATTTGCCAAAAGAGATTGCTCCCAACAATCAGTCTTTGGATGGGTTAAAGTCAATTCAAGGACTGGAAGACGTTTATCATCAGTGCCACAAGCGCCAAAGAACGATTGAAGAAGGCTCGCCAATTGGGATTGTACATCTCGGACGGAGAGAACAAGGGCAAGCATCCTAACACCAACAACGACAATGGGGGTAGCCCCTCCAACAATCGGGAAAACAGGGGTAAACAGGCTATGGTGGCCGATACAGCACAGAAACCTGAGCCAGAGCCGACAGACAAACAATGGCCGCAAATCACTTACTCCTTCGAAGACGGTCACGTCAAGCCCATCTTGGACATGCTCATACAAGGAGACAGAATTCAGCTTCCTCCACCAAGACGGGAACCTCGACCGACAGACATGGAGAACCCAAAGTACTGCCATTACTACCGCTACGTCCACCATGCCACACACGACTGCTACCAACTAAAACGGTACATCCAAAATCTCATCGATTCGAACGCTCTGGCCATCGATTTCGAGGAGGTGACCGTAGCAGCCAACATGGTGTCCGTACAATTCGACAGCTTCCTTCCAACAGAGACTCAAGACGGCATGGTACCCGTCCCTCGAGCGACGATGGAGATTACTAATCTTCCACCTCCTCGGGATCAGGTTGTCGGTCTAGTGCCCCTCACCACATCACGGGAGGAGATCATGTGGGTCCATCCAGACTTGGTATCTGAAGTGACTCAGTCTACACCATCCTTCACTCGCATGAAGAAGGGTAGAAAAGTCAGATCCTGCCGCACAATCTCGGCGGATGTCGAAGAAGCCACGGCTGTCATCATGCGGTCTGGGGCACAATCCTAACCCGTGACTGATAACTCAGCTGAAGATCATCAGCCCGCTATCACTGACACCCCGGGGCCGTCTCAGCCTCCGATGACCGACAAGCCTAGGCCGAAGGAGACTCGCTTTGACAAATCCCTCCGAAAAGAGGCACCTCAGGGGCTGGAGAGGCCCTACAACTTCGACATCTTGGCACAATTGGCCAATACACCGTCCAAATTATCCTTATACGAGCATCTGAGACTCTCAAAGGATGTTCGCGCGGCTTTGAGCGATGCACTCCAAAATGCCGACGCATACCTGGCTCAGGTCAACCTCACGGGAGAGAACCTGCCTGCAGATCTCCAAGACAGTGCTTGCACGGAAGCGGTGCCCAACATTGTCTTCACTCCACAGGATATGCTCATCAAAACCAACCTGCACGATCGCCCATTATACTACACTAGATACATCGACGACGTAAAGGTGGATCGGATGCACATTGATCCTGGCTCTTCCATAAGCATTATCCCGAAGGGCCTGTTACATCATCTCCGTATCCCAATGCATCGCCTGACGCCTACAAGCACCGCCATCAGCGGTTTCAATTCGGGCAGGAGCTATCCAATTGGAAATATTCGTCTGAAGTGTTAGATTGGCGATCTCCAATCAGAAGTCACCTGCTACGTCATAGATGCAGACACTTCTTACAACATCCTCTTGGGGCACCCTTGGATATACAATTATATGATCGTGCCTTCCACGCTGCACCAGTGCTTCAAATATGTCGACAAATACGGCTTCGTGAGGACAGAATTTGCTGATATCGATTCCTTCAAAGGGGTCGAATCCTACTACTCAGACTCCTGCCTGTACGAAAAGTCGAAGA
Organism: Iris pallida; assembly: GCA_029216955.1. Classification (NCBI taxonomy): domain Eukaryota; kingdom Viridiplantae; phylum Streptophyta; class Magnoliopsida; order Asparagales; family Iridaceae; genus Iris; species Iris pallida. Next base: position 34,590,945 of record JANAVB010030220.1, read on the forward strand.
AGCACCTTGGTGAAGGAGATGTGCAAGCTCGTACCGAGACAGCCACAGGATCAGAAGAACCTCTGACGATCCACCTCCAAGCTCGCAAACCTGGCAAGTCCGTACCCCTTACAGCCACTCTGCGTAAGGACGCAATCAGCCTCTCGGCGCAAGAAGAGCAGATAATAATCCGGCTGCCAAGGTCTGGCCAAATGCCAAGACCCACAACGGAGCCACTGATAATCCGACTGCCAACAGTCGGCCAGCCGCAAACGGAGAAGCTCAATCCCTCCGACAAGCCAATGACGATACGTCTTCCCAAGAAGAGTCGTCACCCCGATGCAAGGTCTGGGACTTCTAGCGAACCAACTACTCCCCGCCCAACATCGAGTACCAAGCTGGGGGTCACTAGTCTGCCAACAACTCCATGCTCTGCTCCACCAACTGAACCTCTGACGATCAAGCTGCCCAGGTCATCCTCTCAGTCTTCGTTTATATAGGGGGTAGCCGAAGAGGAACCGGAGCTAGCCAAGTATGTGGCTGCCCATACTGATGTTCCCTCCGCAGATGATGTAATCCCCCTAGAAAAGATATCTTACTTCATCAATAAAGGGCTATCTTTGAACTACCTCGAGCTCAATAAGCTATGTACAATGTATGCTATGGAACACGGTATAGGCACTCACCTACACACAGGTGACAAATGTGTACACCGCAATCCAGCTTACTCCAGTGGAAGACGCTTACCGCATAATCGAGGGAGGGGATCATCCAATCATCTTCGGCCGGAAGGACGATCCGCAGCCCTTCACCGTAGAAGAAGTCGACCTTGAATCAGATGCCGGGAGACTGCCTCTGTATCTTTATAGCCCCCAATCCAAATATCTCATGCAAAAACAAGGGTACGATCTGGAGACTACGCCAGGCTTGAACTACGGCACCGGACGACGATTACCTTTGAAGCCACCGGTCCCGGCTGGCAAACCACGGGACTACTATAGCAAAACTCGATGTGGATTAGGATATGTAACACCCACGACGACCCTTGAGAGTTCAGATGAAGAATGTGACTGGCAGTCACATTCAACCGAGTCACTAACTTCTGACTCGGATACCAGCATCGGAGACATATTCAGACAAGTCCTGTCAGTCAATATGTCATGAGGACATGCCTAAAATCCTCGAGTTAGAGCCTTGGGCCCAACAGTTGGATACACAATGGAAAAAATGGTTCGAACGGAGAGAACCCCCTACTGAAGATGAGGTTATACAAGTGGATCTCGGTAGCGAATCTTCTCCAAAACCAATCTTCGTCAGTAAAAGCCTAACAGACGAAGAGCGAGAATCGCTATTGGAACTTGTCAAAGAATATATCGATGTATTCGCCTGGAGCTATGAAGACATGCCAGGACTAAACCCTGAGGTTTTTCTTCACAAGCTCAACATTCGGCCAGATGCAAAGCCAGTCAAACAACAACAGCGACGCTTCCGCCCGGGCATCATGGATGCGATCGAAGCCGAAGTCAACAAACTGATAGCCAGCGGCTTCATTCGTGAGGAGCAACATCCTGACTGGGTCGCCAATATAGTTCCGGTCCTCAAGAAGAATGGAAAGATTCGAATTTGCATCGACTTTCGCAATCTGAACGAGGCATGTCCCAAAGATGAATTCCCCCTCCCTATCATAGACATCATGATTGACAACACATGCGGCTTCGAACGCATGTCATTCATGGATGGTTTCTCGGGGTACAACCAAATCAAGATGTCTCCTGACGACGAGAAGCATACATCATTCCGAACGCCGATTGGCACGTACTGCTACACAGTCATGCCTTTCGGTTTAAAGAATGCCGGTGCCACATATCAAAGAGCCATGAGTATCATCTTTAGAGACCACTTACGCAAGACGGTGGAGTGCTATGTTGATGACATCGCCGTCAAGAGTCGCTGTAAGGGAGACCATCTGCAGGATCTGAGGACGGTATTCGATCTGATGCGAGCGCACAATTTGAAAATAAACCCTACGAAGTCCTTCCTGGGCATATCCAGCGAGAAGTTCTTGGGTTTCATTATCACCGCCCAAGGTATCCATGTAGACCCTGAAAAGACAAAGGCAATTATGGAGATGGGTCCCCCGAGAAATCTTTGCGAACTCAGAGGCCTCCAAGGGAGGCTAGCTTACATCAGGAGGTTCATTTCTAACCTTTCCGGGCGATGTCGACCATTCACCCATCTCATGAAGAAAGGCGTCTCATTCGTATGGGACGAAGAATGTCAGCGGGCCTTCGACAGCATCAAAGAATATTTGTCGAACCCTCCAGTCCTGGTGGCTCCGGTTGCTGGAAAACCATTCCTGCTCTACGTACGAGCAATGGAGCATTCTCTCGGTGCTCTGCTAGCACAAAACAGCTATGCAGTCCATGAACAAGCTATATATTACCTCAGTCGAATGATGGTTGGGCCAGAACACCGATACACCGCGGTGGAGAAGGAATGCCTCGCCCTAGTGTTCGCCATTCAGAAGATGCGGCACTATGTTACTAGACAAACCATACATGTGATATCATGAGTCAACCTTCTCAGGGTCCTCATGACTAAACCAGGGGCACTCAGCTCTCGCCTCGCTACATGGGCAATATTGCTGTCCCCTTATCATATGATCTTCGTCCTACAAAAGGCTGTCAAAGGTCAAGCCCTGACAGACTTTTTGGCAGCCCACCCGGGCTCGGAGTCATCCAGAATATATGAAGAGATCCCAGATGAGGTCGTCGACTCGTATGCAACCTCTCACGATGATATATGGCGAATGTTCTTCGACGGTGCTTCGAGAACTGGACCCAAGGGCAACATCGTCGTCGGAGTCGGGGTTGTGCTGGTTTCTCCTTCCGGATTGGTGATCAATCGCGCTTACTCTCTCACAGAACCCTGCTCTAACAATGTGGCCGAGTACAACGCTTTGGTCATTGGCCTCCAACTTGCAAGAGAGTTGGGGGTAGAATATCTTGAAGCATACGGCGATTCTCAGTTAATCGTCAATCAGATCTGGGGCTCATACGAGGTTCGCCATGAAGACATGATCCCCTATCACCAAATAGCGATCAACATCATCTCATCGTTCGAGGAGTTCTTCATCGAACATGTTCCCAGACTCCGAAATATCGAAGCCGATGCCCTAACTGGCTTTGCCGCTTCCCTAGCGGTTCCAAACTATGCTTATCAATCGGTGGATGTGATAGGCCACGAACTGGTCTGTCCCAAGAACAACGTTCAGTTTGTGGTGAGTTATTTCGCTCAGACGGTCGACGAAGCGCCAGACTGGAGACAACCATTCATAGACTTCGTAGTCTACGACATCCTGCCCGAGAACCCAAAGGAAGCCACTTCTATCAGAAGGCGTTCTCTCAGATTGTTCTACGATACAGAGACGAAAATGCTGTATCGGCGATCTTATGATAGATTATTACTTCGGTGTCTGTCAAATGCAGAAGCCAAAGAAGCCGTACGCGAAGCTTATGACGGTGTCTACGGGGCCCATCAACCTGGCCCTAAATTACAAGACCGTCTCCGCCGAATGGGCTACTACTGGCCTACGATGGTAGCAGATGCGATAGACTATGCAAGAAAATGCAAAGCCTGCCATTCACACGGACTTCATCCACCAGCCATCCGAATTTCTACATCCGATAGTGGCGTCCTGGCCATTCGAAGCATGGGGAATGGATATCATCGGTCCGATAGCTCCACCTTTCTTCCGAGGACATCGCTTCATACTCGTGATCACGGATTACTTCTCCAAATGGGCAGAAGCTGTCCCACTTGCAGAAGTGAAGACTTCAAACGTGATCAGCTTCCTCAATCATCACGTCATCTATCGCTTTGGACTGCCCTGAAGGATCATCCAAGATAATGGTCCGTCGTTTGCCAGCCACGCCTTCTATCGGTTCTGCGACAAGCATCGCATCCAGAATATTGCTTCGACACCATACAATCCAGCAGCGAATGGACTGGCAGAAGCATTCAACAAAACAATCATCAAACTACTCAAGAAGTTCGTATCGTCCAACAAATGTGACTGGAACGAGAATCTTGGTGAATGCTTATGGGCATACCGTACCACAGTCCGAATGGCTACAGGGAACACACCATTCTCCCTGGTGTACGGAAGTGAGACAGTTCTCCTATTGGAGACTCAAATACCCTCACTCTGCGTCGCCCTTACATACCAATTGACGATAGATGATAACTACCGTCGTCGGCTATAAGAGTTGGAGGCCTTAGATGAAAAGCGCCTCTTGGCTCAGCAACGAATCGAGCTATACCAAGCACGCATCTCTGGAGCCTTCAACAAGAAGGTCAAAATCAGAACATTCCAAGTGGACGATCTCGTTTTGGCTGTCCGGAGGCCAATGGTCATGACCCACAGGACCGCCGACAAATTCCAGCCAAAATGGGAAGGGCCATTTATCATTGAGGCTGTATTCTCCAACGGTGCTTACCGCCTCGCAAAGCAAAATAGAGACTTGCTCATGTTGTCCGTCAACGGCAAGTTCCTGAAGAAATACTATGTCTAAACGACATTTTCCAGATCATCGAGTCATGTACCCGCTGGTACCGCTGAACTCACTTTTACAATTTTCCAGATCATCGAGTCATGTACCCGCTGGTACCGCTGAACTCATGTCCTCCTTTCACAAAATTTCTAGATTATCGAGTCATGTACCCGCTGGTGCCGCTGAACTCACATCTACAACATTCTAGATTATCGAGTCATGTACCCGCTGGTGCCGCTGAACTCACTTCCACAACATTCCAGATTATCGAGTCATGTACCCGCTGGTGCCGCTGAACTCACATCCACAACATTCCAGATTATCGAGTCATGTACCTGCTGGTGTCGCTGAACTCACATCCACACTATTCTAGATTATCGAGTCATGTACCCGCTGGTGCCGCTGAACTCACACTTTCACAATATTCTAAATTATCGAATCATGTACCCGCTGGTGCCTCTGAACTCACATTCCGGTCACTTTTTCAGATAGTAAGTCATGTATGATCATACCTCTGAACTTTCTTCCTGGAAGAGATCCTCCCTCACGATCCACTACCTGCACTCCCAGTGCACAAAAAGGGTAATCGATCCACAAATTTCCAAAACGGCCATGTCCTCATTACCTCTGAGTCGTTTTACTTCCGCCAAAAATAAATCATCCCTTACATAGAACTTCCATGTCCTCATTACCTCTGAGTCGTTCTATGTACCCTCCTTCATTGAGCCCAATCCTGCCATGTCCTCATTACCTCTGAGTGGGAAGGCTCCGTCGAAGAAACCCTCATGCTTGCCATGTCCTCATTACCTCTGAGTAAGTATGATGATTCCCTTTCGACTTATTATCTGTACCCACAACCGAAGTACGCCAAGGATAATAGGTCCACAAATATTCTCCGCTGAGTCCACTCCTGCCATGTCCTCATTACCTCTGAATAGGAAGGCTCCACGGTAAAACCTCCGTACTTACCATGTCCTCATTACCTCTGAGTAAGTATGTTGGTCCTCTCTCGTCTTATTACCCATACCCTAAACTAGGGTACGCCAAGGGTAATAGGCCCACAAATGTCCTCTATTGACCACAAATATCTTCTGTTGAGTCCACTCCTGCCATGTCCTCATTACCTCTGAGTAGAAAAACTCTACGGTAAAACCCTCATACTTGCCATGTCCTCATTACCTCTGAGTAAGTATGTTGGTTCCCTTTTCATCCTATTATCCGTATCCTAACCCAGGGTACGCCGGGGATAATAGACCCACAAATGTCCTTTGCTAAGTCTTTTAGTACAAGCCCACCATTTCTCATCATGCCCCGGGAGCCCAGCTGCTCCACGGCATTCTTTCTTCCGATACCCGGAACGTCCACGACCACATTACCGTGGAACCATTCTAGGTATCCCCAATCAAACTTGTTATCCATACCTAAAACCAAGGTATGCCAGGGGTAACAGGTCCACAAATAAGTCCCCCATGTGGGGCAAACACCACCACAATACCACAAGCACAACAAGCAATACAAATGAAGGGTAGAATGGAAAGTACCCTTTATTTGAAGGATGAAAAAGCATTACATGTTGTTGGGACCACATCCCTCTCAAAAAGAAAAGAAAAGAAGAAATAAAAGAAGGAAAAACCGACTATAGTTCGCCATTACACAACTCCAAGAGGCGGTTTCTCACCAAGGCGGTCCCCCGCTCTAGCCTCTGTTTAGCTCGCCGATCGGCCTCCTGGGACAACTGCTCCGCGTCATTCAAATACATATATGCCTGCCAGTCGTTCTCCATCTTCTTCAGGGCAAGTTCTTGATTGGCAGAAGCCTTACTAAATTTGTCAGCCTCTTGAATAACAATCCCTTTCTCAGTACGAGCAGTTTCGAGCTCGGACTCCAGGAAGGCCAGCTTTCTCTGGAGCTCGAGGATCTGCTCCCGGGTATCGGTTACCCCGCAGGAGGTAGCCGCTTCCCGAGTCACGCAATCTTCAGTTCGACGGCTCCATTGATTATACAACTGAGTCAGATCCCGGCAGTCCTTCAATATAGCCGGCTTGAGCGATTCCCGGGCAATCATCACCTTCTCTACCGCGGTTACGAGGAAAGTGCGCTCTTGGTTTATTGCCGCGGGTAAATCAGCTTGCTGCAGCATACGAAACTGGGCCACAAGACGATCAGCCTCTAACAGCTTAGGCTCCAGAAGCGCAGCCAGTTCCCCTCCACCGGGGAGTGTTCTAAGGATATTGATCTGGCCACCGGCGCATTGACGGGCCATAGCAAAGGGAGTCCCCCTTTCCACAGCTGCCTCGATCCCCCTCTTCAGGTGGCGGTAGAAACTGTAGACCACATCCTGGGACACTTTATCCAAAACCTCTGTGGAAGACGGCGTCAAAGGAAGTGTGGTAGACAGTACCGAAGGAGTAGCCTCAGAACTTGCCGTCCCTGCCACCAGGGAAACGAATTCTGTACGAAAAGATGCATGGATGGCAGCTAGCTCCTCTTCCGCCGCCCGAAGAGCCTGGATACTTGGTAGAGCGGAAAGGTTAACTCCCGAAACCCTATTCGCAGAGGATGGCACGGAAAGCATCGTCCCTTGCTCCAGCTGTGCTATCACCAAGGCTCCCGAACTTGACCCAGCTGGAAGCCTCTCAGTATGGGTTTGAAAAGAAGGAAGCACACGTGCTTCCATCAGATTCCCCCAGGTAGAGTCCGTCCTGGCAATGTCCATCACCGACAATAAAGAAGTGGGACTGCACGTCCAAAATAATCATTAATCCACGAAGAACAGGATGATAGAGCAAATAAGCTTCCTCGCAAGTTAAGAAGCTGGTTTATCTTACCAGAGGAAGAGCTCGGAGGCTGCAGCTCGTTCGGAGCTGGCATGGTCTCCCCACCCGCAGCTTCCAATTCAAATTCAATTGGTTTCTCTGTCCCAGCCACCACTGAAGGGGAGCCAGCCAGGTCGGTGTCATCCTGTTAGAATTCAGCTGTCTCAGGGGCAGGGGCAGTAGAGCCCCCGTCCCCATAGGTTGAGGTCTCAGCAAGGTGAGACTCCCCGGCCGCCTCCGAAAGAACCCCAGCGGAAGTGATGGCGGTGCACATATCATGGATCAAAGTAGACAAGGCTGGATCGACTTCAGTAGTCGAGTCCTGAGAAGCAGACTCCCCGGACGCCTACAAGGAGCAAAAGAAAAAGAGATTAGGCTATAATTTATAAAAAGAAGGAAAAGGCAGTTGAAATTCCAATCACCTCAGAAATAGCGTCAACATCAATAAACAGCCTGCGACGTCTTACCGCAGCCCGCTTTGTGGAGTAGGTCCTGCCATCGTCAGTGGACAGACGCCTGCCTCATTGGCGCGAAGCACTAGGCACAACAGGTGGATGATCCTCCACCTCTTCGACCTGCACAGTAGGAGGCTGGTCCCCCACCTCCTCGTCCGAAGAATGCGACGAGTCATCGGCGGCCTGCTCGTCATCCTCTTCGTCCGCCGCAGTGGACTCTGAGTCTGGCACAGGAACCCTATTTGCCCCTCTCTTTCTCTTTCTGGAACCCTCGGGCTTTTCTGCCAAGCCGGTCCCGACAATGAAGCTGGTGTTCATGTCAAAATTTATGGAAGATTTGCTCGCCGCAACGTGATAAAGAGCCGCCATGTATAGAATATCCCCTTGCGTTTTAGCGTCAGGGACTGAGAAGCTAGCCCGGGTATGAACAGCATTATAACATTGCCACGTCCGGCGGTTCCGCTCAAAGGAGGTCCCATGCGGTTCAAATCCAGAAACACTCCTGCGGCTCAAATCTTTCTCAATGCGGCTCAACCATAGGGTATGCCCTATGTGGCTCGAATATGAGAGGGTCATGCAGCCTATACAATATATACGGCTCCATCATGGTCAAGCTTGGGCGGTTCAATGAAAACGAAGGATGAAGGCTTGTGCATATGTTATGCAACAGAGCCATGGGTCCTTGGGGTTCAAAGTATCCAAATCAATTTTCTTACCCTTGAGAGCAGGGCGAACATCAGGGTGCACTTCGAGCACGGTGATCGAAGAGGAAGCCACCTTCTTGCCTTTCGCAGCAGCGGAGACGACCTTGGAGAATTTGGGGGCCATTTTCGACAGTCGGAGAATGAAAATAGGGAAAGAAAGGAAAGACAGCAACAGTTGGGGACGAAGGAGAAAGTAAAGAAATCCCTCTGACTGAACTCATCCATATTTATAAACAAAACCAAGGCACTTCGATTCTCGTGCAGAACGAAAACCAACTCTTCGGTTATCGAGGCGAGCCGCCTAAAATGAAGGCCAGACTCCTGGGATCCCGTCCCAAAAAGTGACATCAAAACTGACAACAAATCAACAGCATTTAATGCAAAAGATCTCCATACGTGGCAAGATGACGTGCCCGAAAATCCCTGCGGCTGATTGACTCTATGCGGCCGAGACATCCATGCGGCTGAGACATCATATGCGGCCAGGAGAATTTATACATGGCCATGCTTCTTATTCAAAGTATTTCAATTTTGTAAATTGAAAACTTTGAAGGGGGTCTTGTAGAAGCATGGAAAAGAATAAAGAAAGATCCATGCGGCCAGAGATCCCCATGTGGCTCAGAGAGTTCATGCGGCTCAAGTATTCATGCGGCTCGAGCGTCTATGCGGCTCAAACAAGCTCTATGCGGCTCAAAGAGGAGCCACGTGGCCTGCAAACAGCTCTCCCCCTTGTCTATTACTGCATTAATTGCCTTGACGGCTGACAGTTCTGACAAGGTGACGGTTCTGACACAAAGATATCATTATGACTCCCTCATAATGACGGACTCCTTGGAAAGCGAAGAAAATCTTTGACACGATCCCCCGAGAGTAAGAAACTGTCATGCGGCCTTGACACGTAGACAGTTGTATGCGGCCCAAGCGGAGACTCCCCTATGCGGCCCAAGCGGAGGCTCTCCCATGCGGCTCATAAAGACTAGCCCCATGCGGCTCATGAAGACTAGCTCCATGCGGCTCACGAAGACCAGCCCCATGCGGCTCACGAAGACTAGCTCCATGCGGCTCACGAAGACTAGCTCCATGCGGCTCACGAAGACCATCCCCATGCGGCTCAATAAGGAGCAACCTTCCTGCGGCTCAGATTTCTGTAATGGCTCGACACGTGGCAGGATAGTGCGACACGTGGCATCAGATTGATCGAAATCTCTCAACAAATCCCAATGAAATATTGGGATCAAATCAGATCATTTGCAAACAAGCAAATTAAATACACGTGTCGAGAAATCCGAGATTGGCATGACAAATCAGGAGGATTTATGTCAATCAGCATTAATTACCTACAAAAGATTTGATGTAATCACATTTATTGCTCAAATCTCGATGAACGGCCCAGATCCAGTGATCCTTAGCCGCCGACTTTCAAGAATGGGCAATCATTGTAAACCCTAATGAGGCCCCCCACTCTTGTAAATAGCAGGGTGCCATTCCCTTGTAAAGAAGAGACAAACATATATGGAGAGAGAAATAGAGACATACACAGAAACAGAGAGAGATATACAGAGAGAGACATAGAGAGCCAGAGAGCCTGAAGAGAGAGAGCATTTCTTCATCAACGCCCAGCAGTTCTTCTACAGAGCCAAGGCTGCACCCGATCGTCCAAGGAGTAAGGCAGAGCTGTCGTCGCTTTCCCGAGCCTCTATCGTCACCCCCCAGAATCTAAAATAAACAATTGTACTTAGATTGCTGTACCTAGGTTTTCGTCCCTAGGCTTTTTTTGTAAAGGGAGTTTGTATTGTGAAGTAAAAGTCCAGTCCTCCGATAATTGTTCCGTTCTTTTATATTTCATGGCAAACAACGACAATAGATTATCGTAGAGGGAGTGTATCTTTTAATATTCCAGGCATGAAGCGGTTCACCTTAGTCAGATCAGTGGCAACTCAACAAGAAGAAGGAGTAGTGACGGCAGTGGAAGAAGTTCAGGTTCCGAAGATAGTGGAAGAGTTTCTAGATGTATTTCCCAAAAAACTTCTAGGTCTACCACCGGTTAGGGATATTGAGTTCAGTATAGAATTGGCACCTGGAACTAAACCGATATCAGATCGAGTTTACAGAATGGCAGATTCAGAGCAGGCCAAGGTATATCAACACATAGAGGAACTGAAGGCGAAGAAGTTCATTCGGGTTAGCGAATCACCATGGGCATCACCAGTGGTACTTGTAGGGAAGAAGGATGGGTCATCAAGATTGTACATTGACTACAAAAAGCTCGACGCGGCAACAGTAAAGAACAAGTACCCATCACTACCAAAATTTATCGATTTAGCGACGGTCGAATCCGTCGCTAAGACGACGGTAATAACTATTAGCGACCGATTGCCGACGGATATTGGCCAAAAAAATCCGTCGGCAATCAGCTCGTCGCTAATAACCATCCGTCGCTAAGTTGTCGTCACATGACGGAATAGCGATGGATAGTCGACGTCACAATACGAAGCATTAGCGACGCATTTTCGACGGACTGTCGTCCACTTCAGCTTTTAAGTACTTAACTGTGTAGACAATACCGACGTAAATTTCCGTCGCTAACCCGTCGCAAAAGCTTATCAGATCGTATCGTTTCGTCGCTAATCCGTCGATAACGTCGATATCAAGTGACGGATTAGCGACGGTTTTTTGACGGAAAAGTCGTCGACCAGCTTCTGGAAATTCATGTCATTTCCAGCAACTTGGCGACGGATAAGTCGTCGCTATGCCGTCGCAATATATCGACCGCATAGTGACGGATTAACCGTCGACCTTGTTCTGGAAATTCTTTTTATTTTCAGAATACGGGCGACGAATATGTCGTCGCTATTCCGTCGAACAATAAATCATGCCGACGGATTATCCGTCGACCATCCGTCGCTACCTGGGAATAATTTTCAAATATCCAGGTAGCGACGGAATAACCGTCGAAAAATAGTCGGCAACTGGAGACATCCGTCGCAAAACGGTCACAAGTCCGTCGCTAACTGAGAATATTTTAAAAAAAAATTTACTGCTTTTTAGCTGTTCGCAAAAATTTGCATAAACCAAACCAATATATAATGCACACCAATTATCCAACAATCACATAGACCAAATATATTATGCACACCAATTATCCAAGAATCACATAGACCAAAATATGCACATACGAATTTAATGCACACCAATTATCCAAGAATCATATAGACCAAACCAAATTAATATAAAATAGACATCAGTTATCCGGAAGAGTAACCTAATATCCATCGTTATAATCCGATCATTGCACAAATATTCCAAATTTTTCACAAATATTCCAAAACACATAGGAAAGAGTTGGCCAGTTACAGTAACCTAATATCCAATCCGGACGACCGATCATAGCATAAATATTCCAAAATTTTCACAAATATTCCAAAATACATAGGAAAATCGACTTTGGCCTCAACAAAGACCACAAGTCAGACGATGAATCCTCACAGCCAGGGATGATAGTTGCGTTGAGGCATGTACCATTCTATCAGCCACTTTGTATACGAAGGCTCAATCTGGTTGAGGTCTTCTGTAGGGATAGGAGGGTCGGTCCCGATGCTTCTACTCTCTGACGGTGGCTCCTCCTTAGCTTCAAGCTTGGGAGCAATCTCTTCCCTGATGGTCATCGATTCTTCCTTGACAGTCACCGACTCTTGTTTGACGACGGAGACTTCCTCCGTGTCGACCTCCAAGGGTTTCTTGCCTCGACCCCTTCCTCGACTAGCAGCACCACCTCGACAAGTCCTAGGAGCCATCTTTCTGACAACAAAAATTTTCATATAGGGTAAAGAAATTTACTCAAGTTATAAAAGTTGTGACGTTGGTTTTTTGCGTTCATCATCATTAGAGGGAGCAACACTCGAAAAGTTGTGACGTTGGTAGCATGAGAGGGTAAAAATCTGTATCACAAGACTAACAGAATTACTATGTAATCATGTACTCACCAATAACCGGATGTAACTGGAGTCGTTAGTACTATCGTGCAGTAATTTGTGGATCCACAGAGATGCTAGATATACTTAGTATCTAGTGTATCAGATTAGTATCGGTCTATCGGTTCAGTATAGGACGTATCATATTGGTATCGTCCTATATCCGATATGTACATGTATCGGCCGAATAGCTAGGATTCATATTGGTCTTATCGATTTGGTATCGGTCATATCCGATAGGTATCGGCCGTGCTGGATTAGTATAGACTATTTCGGATTAGTATCGTGGAAGGTTTAGTAACAACTGTACTTAGATTTCTCTCTTCTCGAGCTAGAATACCATTGCAAGAGAATCACCAGATCGTGATTGGCCAGTTACAGTAACATACATACTTCATTTTCCATCAGGAAAAACGAGATTGAAAAGAAAGTATGTATGTTCTGTAACTGGCCATCTACGCTCTCGTGACTCTCTTGCAATGGTAATCTAGCTCTAGAAGAGAGAAATCCAAGTACATTTGTTACTAAACCTTCAACGATACTAATCCGAAATGGTATATAATAATCCAATACGGCCGATACCTATCGGATATGACCGATACCAAATCGATAAGGCCAATATGACTTAATGGCTATACGGCCGATACATATCGGATAGGACGATACCAATTCGCTAAGGCCAATACCAACCGATACGGTCCATACCAAAATGATAGATCGATACTAATCCGATACGGTCAATACTTATAAGTACCTATGGTCCAGGAGATTGATCCGCTAGTACATCCATGTACGAACAACGAAGTAACGATCCATTTCAATTTGGATGTAAAAATCTGTATCGTAAGACAAACTAAACATAATCAGTTCTATTTCACATGCTTAATTGTCAAGTATGGGAACGAATAGCTCAGAACACAACCCAAAATTTATTCTAGATGAACTCACATAATATTTACAGTCTTGGTCTCAACTGTCTTCGATTCTATGATCCCATGTCTTAGGTTAAATAAATCACTAACCTCATCACGGTGAGTCTTGGTGTAGCACTCAAATGTGGGGCACCTGTAAATTCGCCGAGGTTTTAAATCATCGACATTGAGTTTTAAACCCTCACGTAGCCTTTCTGCTTCACTTCTAGGGTCGAGCAGCATCTTCTTGCAAGCTTCGGTCTCCAGATACTTAGTGTCAAGATTCTGGACGCTTTCGTAGAGCATGTCAACGCATCCTAGCATCAATTTACTCGGCAGGAAATTGACGCTAGGATGCATTGACATGCTCTACGAAAGCGTCCAGAATCTTGACACTAAGTATCTGGAGACCGAAGCTTGCAAGCAGATGCTGCTCGACCCTAGAAGTGAAGCAGAAAGGCTACGTGAGGGTTTAAAACTCAATGTCGATGATTTAAAACCTCGACGAATTTACGGATGCTCCACATTTGAGTGCTACACCAAGACTCACCGTCTGTATAGTTCGGTTATTGGCGCTCGATGTCCCTGTGGTAAGGCAATGGATGAGGATATTGCGTGGGAGGGTTGCAGATGGAGGCAACAAGGATGGCGTGTTTGTGAAAGGAGGGAAAAGATACATAATCACAGACGATTTGCATGTAAGGCCATTCTATTCCATGGAGTCTGCGTTGTCTATTTTCCGAAAGCATGGGATCATAGAATCGAAGACAGTTGAGACCAGGACTGTAAACATTGGCCGCGATGAGGTTAGTGATTTATGTAACCAAATGTAGTAATCTTGTAATTTAAAGTTGGAAGAACATTGAAGTAGCCTTATATATAGTTGCTGCCTCACCAGTCGAATGACTTAATTGCCAAGTATCGGAACGAATGGCTCAGAACACAACCAAAGATTCATTCTAGCATACATTAGTGAGTTCATCTTGATTCTGTTATGTCATTCAGATACTATATACGATAAGAAAATAGATGATTCACACTAATGTATGCTAGAATGAATCTTGGCTTGTGTTCCGAGCCATCCGTTCTGATCAAGCATCTTCTTTCTCCTCTCCTCCACCATGGCTCTGAACCAATCTGCTCCTCCCTACTTCACTTCTTTTTATTTGACTCTCTCAGCAACATATGACATCCAGCTTAAGTGTAGAGTCGGGAGAGAAGAAATGGGCAGGAAGATGGGGGGAAGCAGCACAGCCGGCGGCATGACCCGGAGGAAGTACATAGGTTTTCTTCAACAGCCGTAGGAGAACTATTTCTCCTACGGCTGTTGAAGAAAACCTCTGTACTTCCTCCGGGTCATGCTGCAGGCTTTGCTGCTTCCCCCTCATCTCCCTGCCCGATTCTTCTCTTCCGACTCTACACTTGAGCTGGATGTCATATGTGGCTGAGAGAGTCAAATAAAAAGAAGGGAAGTAGGGAGGAGCAGATTGGTTCAGAGCCATGGTGGAGGAGAGGAGAAGGAAGATGCTTGATCAGAACGGATGGCTCAGAACACAAGTCAAGATTCATTCTAGCATACATTAGTGTGAATCATTTATGTTCTTATCGTATATAGTATCTGAAGGACGTAACAGAATCAAGATGAACTCACTAATGTAATACTAAGACATCATCTACTACTATATAAGATATAGTGATAGGTTGTCGTATCATCATTGCCGAGGGATGAGGGTCGGAGGACAGGCAACTTTATCTACGGCTACATAGTTTCTGCCTCGCCAGTCGAATGGCTGCAGGGACTATGTCCTGATCACCATGTCGTACCGTAGACTAATGCAAATGGAGCTGAAAAAATATGCATAAACCAAACCAATATATAATGCACGCCAATTATCCAAGAATCATATAGACCAAACCAAATTAATATAAAATAGACATCAATTATCCTGAAGAACGTAACAGAATCAAGATGAACTCACATAATGTAATACTAAGACATCATCTACTACTATATAAGATATAGTGATAGGTTGTCGTATCATCATTGCCGAGGGATGAGGGTCGGAGGACAGGCAACTTTATCTACGGCTACATAGTTTCTGCCTCGCCAGTCGAATGGCTGCATGGACTATGTCCTGATCACCATGTCGTACCGTAGATCAAATGCAAATGGAGCTGGTACCAAAATACAGAAACCAAAATACAGAATCAAATCCCTGGGACGGATGGCTCAGAACACAACCAACCGGAGAGGATACTCTGGAGATCCATCTGAGTAAGGCGTATACTCTGAGAGATCACCTTTACAAGAATGATATCAGTAGTGGGATTGAGTGCTGGAGGGGATACTATCAGAGTATACGTCCTACTCAGATGGGTTTCTCACCGTTACTATTTTTTTCTGACAGTATGGTGGATGTGCTCCGTCAACAGAATCTGGCTCCGAGCCAAAACTTTGCCCCGGAGCTCAAGTGGACATCCTTCGTGTAGAGCTCGAGTGAGAGGTTCCTGACAGCAAGGTGGTCTCCTTTATCAAAGTATCCGTGCTCGTCCCACAACCAATGTGGGATAAGCACGAATACTTTGACAAATGAGACAACCATGCTGTCAGGAACCTCTCACTCGAGCTCTACACGAAGGATGTCTACTTGAGCTCCGGGACAAAGTTTTGGCTCGGAGCCAGATTCTGTTGACGGAGCACATCCACCATGCTGTCAGAAAAAATTAGTAACGGTGGGAGACCAATCTGAGTAGGACGTATACTCTGATAATATCTCCTCCAGCACTCAATCTCACTACTGATATCATTCTTGTAATAGTGATCTCTCAGAGTATACGTCATACTGAGATGGATCTAATATTCTCTCTTGTTGGTTGTCGTATCATCATTGCCGAGGGATGAGGGTCGGAGGACAGTACAAATAGTCTAATACAAAAACAACTCAATAAGTAGTCCAATACAAATAGTCTAATACAAAAATAACCCAATACCAATAGTCCAATACAAATAAGTACTAATAGCTAATGAGAACCACGCTGCTCACGCAAACGCTCAGTGATACGTTCACGCATCCACCTCAAAAAAGCGAGATTTTTGGCGCGAGGAGAGATGTCGTCCCTTGCAAGGACTGCATGAAGAGAACTCTCGGTCTCACTAGCTACCGGTGCTGGATGAATAGAACTCCTGGTCTCACTAGCAACCGGTGCCACTTCCTTCTCAACTGTAGGAGGAGCCACCTCAGCATTCACTGTTTTCTTCAAACGACGTGCCGCTCCTCGGGTCATGGGTGCCATCTGGTAAGATCGATAGTCACAAATAATATAATTGTAACATAAACAAGCTAACTAAAGGAACCATCATGTAATTTGAGTACATTTTCGAAAGCCGATAAAGTATAAAAAATTCAATTTTTTGCCAAGTATGAGAACGGATGGCTCAGAAGACAACCCAAGATTCATTCAAGCATACATTAGTGTGAATCATCTATGTTCTGTACATATGGTGTAGTATATGTTCTTATCGTATCTAGTATCTGAAGAACGTAACAGAATCAAGATGAACTCACATAATGTAATACTAAGACATCATCTACTACTATATAAGATATAGTGATAGGTTGTCGTATCATCATTGCCGAGGGATGAGGGTCGGAAGACAGTCAACTTTATCTAGGGCTACATAGTTTCTGCCTCGCCAGTCGAATGGCTGCAGAGACTATGTCCTGATCACCATGTCGTACCGTAGATCAAATGGAGCTGGAACTGGAGCCAAAATACAGTACTACTTCACCATGTCGTACCACTTTACTCTCTCTCTCTCCTTCCCCCCTCCGGCGCTCTCACTCTCTCCGGCGCTCTCACACTACTAATTCCTATGTGTTTTAAGTGTGAGAAAGGATGGCTCAGAACACAACCCAAGATTTATTCTAGCATACATTAGTGTGAATCATCTATATTCTGTATACATATCGTGTATGATATGTTAACCTTATCGTATCTAGTATCTGAAGGACGTACGTAACAGAATCAAGATGAACTCACTAATGTAATATACTAAGACATCATCTACTACTATATAAGATATAGTGATGGGTTGTCGTATCATCATTGCCGAGGGATGAGGGTCGGAGGACAGGCAACTTTATCTACGGCAACATAGTTTCTGCCTCGCCAGTCGAATGGCTGCAGGGAATATCCGTCACCATGTCGTACCATAGATTAATGCAATTAATGGAGCTGGAAATATCCGTCGCTAACCGGTAACTAGTCCGTCGCTAACTGAGATTGTCACATACACATATGTATATCACAGCTAGATGTATAGATATATACATCTATACAGAAGCACACAAATGATAGAACTCGCACTGTCCTTGAGACAGTGAACATATACACCATGAATCCAAACCCCATATATATTCACATTTACTAATCCAAACACCACCAAACTAATGAAACACCCAATATGGATAACACATTATTTAGCCAATATATAAACTCAGATGAATTTGAGAAGCAAAGCCACCCGTCGCCCCCGACCAAAGCCCGCCGCCCCAAGCCAGCCGCCCAGCCCCCGACGTCGCCGCCCCAAGCCCACCGCCCAGCCCCCGATCCAAGCCAGCCGCCCAGCCCCCGATGCCCCCGCCCCAAGCCAGCCGCCCAGCCCCCGACGCCGCCGCCCCAAGCCCACCACCCAGCCCCCGACCCAAGCCAGCCGCCCAGCCCCCGACGCCGCCGCCCCAAGCCCACCGCCCAGCCCCCGACCCAAGCCAGCCGCCCAGCCCCCGACGCCCCCGCCCCAAGCCAGCCGCCCAGCCTCCGACGCTGCCGCCCCAAGCCCACCGCCCAGCCCCCGACCCAAGCCAGCCGCCCCAAGCCCACCGCCCAGCCCCCGACGCCTCCGCCCCAAGCCAGCCGCCCAGACCCCGACCCAAGCAAGCCGCCCAGCCCCCGACGCCCCAATCCCGCCTCCCAGACCCCGACGCCCCCGCCCCAAGCCCACCGCCCAGACCCCGACCCAAGCAAGCCGCCCAGCCCCCGACGCCCAAAACCCCAAGCCCGCCTCCCAGACCCCGACGCCCCCGCCCCAAGCCCACCGCCCAGCCCCCGACGCCCCAGCCCCAAGCCCGTCGCCCAGCCCCCAACCCAAGCCAGCCGCCAAGCCCCGGACGGCCCAGCCCCAAGCACACCGCCCAGTCCCTATACGATATCGCAAGAGAGAGAGAGAGAGAGATCGAGAGAGAGAGAGAGGGGGTTACCTTCGGTTGAGAGAGAGGAGAGGACGCCGACGCCGACGACGATACCGACGCCGATCACCGAAGCCGACACCGGCGAGAGAGAGAGAGAGAGAGAGGAGAGAGAGTGAATTTGGGGGGAATGCAAAAAGTTTCCCCCGCCATTTCATTTAAAGTGTGGAACGTATATATAGCGACGGACTAGCGACTGGTATACATTCGTCGCCCGGTAGTCGCCCTTTTTTATATGTGCCGACGGACTACCCGTCGCTAAGTCGTCAAAAATATGTTCCGCCAATTTCCTACACAATTCTCGCCAAATATACGACTGTGTTGCGACGACCGTAAATCCGTCGCTATATTACCGTCAGTCTAGCGACGGCGGCGCGACTGTTCCTCCTCCTAAAATTAAAATAAAAATGGCAAAGGCTTGTAGTCGAAAATCGGTCGCTGAGCGGCCACAAAACCGTCGCTAATACCGACGAAAAAATTCCGTCGCTAAAAAGCCATCGCTAAATGAGTGTATTTTGGTAGTGTACGAAGGATCGACGACTTGTTTGATCAGTTGAACAGAGCTAGGATTTTCTCCAAAATAGATCTTCGATCAGGATATCATAAAGTGAGAGTTTGAAAAGAGAATATTCCCAAGACAGCATTCAGGTCGAAGTATGGGTATTACAAATTCTTAGTAATGCCGTTTGGTTTAACCAATGCTCCAGCAATATTTATGGATTTGATGAACCGCATCTTTATGTCGTACTTAGATCAATTTGTCGTTGTGTTCCTCGACGACATTCTCGTATACTCAGCTAGTGAAGAAGAGCATGAAGATTACCTCAAAAAAGTGTTACAGGTTCTGAGAGAGAACTAGTTGTATGCCAAGCTCAGCAAGTATGAGTTTTGGACGGATCATATTTTATTCTTGGGGCACATCATATCAGGGGCTGAAGTAGCGATGGATCCTAAGAAGGTAGAAGCAATAGAGAGTTGGCCAACACCCAAGACCGTAGCAGATGTGCATAGTTTCTTGGGATTGGCAGGATATTACAGAAGGTTTGTATCAGACTTTGCAAGACTCTCAGCACCCATGACCCGCTTGACACAAAAGGATGTGCCATTTGTCTGGTCGGCAGAGTGTCAGGCATCATTTGAGAATTTGAAGCAGAAGTTGATCACGGCACCTATTCTTATATTACCGGTTGGACCCGGATGTTTTACTATATATTGTGATGCGTCAGGGAAAGGACTTGGGTGCGTCCTCATGCAACATGGGAAGGTGATAGCGTATGCATCTAGGAAACTTTGGGACCACGAGAGAAATTATCCAACTCATGACTTGGAGTTGGCGGCAGTAGTATTTGCTTTAAAGCTATGGAGGCATTACTTGTATGGTGATCGAGAGGACATGTACACAGATCACAAGAGTCTAAAGTATATCTTTACTCAGAAGGAACTGAACGTGAGACAGAGAAGATGGTTAGAATTGATCAAAGATTACGACGCGGAGCTTCAGTATCATCCAGGCAAGGCTAACGTAGTAGCAGATCCTCTTAGCAGGAGAGGCAGCGCATTTATGTTGACATCACAAAAACGTATCTTAGAAGACCTTCAGGAGATGGGCATCGAGGTTATACTTCCTAGTGATATAGGAATTCTGACAAGTCTACGAGTTTAATCCGACTTGGTAGACAGGATCAAGACAGCTCAGGCACAGGACCCGAGGATTCAGAAGCTTAGGACAGAATGTGAGTCGGGAATCAGGAAGGAGATAGAAATTCACGAAGATGGTACACTTAGATTTGGATCACGTCTATGTGTTCCTAGTGGAGATATCCGACATGAGGTTATGACAGAAGCCTACAGTTCTCAGTATTCTATACATCCTGGGGGACCAAAATGTACAAAGATATTAAGCAGCACTTCTGGTGGAACAGAATGAAGAGAGAGATAGCTAGATTAGTTTTTCGTTGCTTGATATGTCAACAAGTGAAGGCAGAACAACAAAGGCCAGCTAGATTATTACAACTGCTTCCTATCCCGGAATGGAAATGGGAGCATATTACAATGGACTTTGTGACCGGTTTACCGAGATCACCAAGTGGTAAGGATGCTATTTGGGTAATAGTGGATCAACTTACGAAGGTGGCATATTTTCTTTCTTTTAGAGTAGGGCAATTTACAGAAAGGTTGGCAGAATTGTATATGCAGCAGATAGTCAGGCAGCATGGGGTCCCTGTCAGTATTGTATCAGATAGAGATACCCGTTTTACATCACATTTCTGGAAGAGTTTACATCATAATCTGGGTACCAAGTTAAGATTTAGTACGGCTTACCATCCACAGACGGACGGGCAATCAGAAAGAACAATTCAGACTTTAGAAGATATATTACGAGCTTGTACCCTAGATTTTGGAGGATCTTGGGAGAGTCACCTGCACTTAGTTGAATTCTCGTACAACAACAGTTATCAAGCCAGTATCCAGATGGCGTCATTCAAAGCACTATACGGCAAGAAGTACAGGTCACCACTTGCATGGGATGATATCAGAGAGAGAAAGATGTTAGGCCCAGAGATGATTTACTACCAAAATTTGTCGATTTAGCGACGGCCAGATCCGTCGCCCGTCCGTCGGGAATTTGTATTAACGACCGATCACTGACGGGTCTTGGCCAAAATAATCCGTCGGCAATCAGCTCGTCGCTAATAACGGTATGTCGCTACGTAGTCGTCAAGCGATGGAATAGCGACGACTTTTCGACTTCACAATACGAAGCATTAGCGACGACTTTCCGACGGGCTTTCGTCCATTTCAGGTATTAAATACTGAACTGTGTAGACACTAGCGACGTAATGGTCCGTCGGTAAACCGTTGTAATAGCGTATCAGAGGGTATTGTAATAGCGTATCAGAGGGTATCGTTCCGTCACTATTTTGTCCATCGCCATCGCTAACAAAGGACGGATTAGCGACGGCATACTGACGGATTATCCGTCGACCATTTTCTGGAAATGCTTGGCATTTCCAGAACCATGGCGACGGATGAGTCGTCGCTATTCCATCACTAAGCCGTCGACAGAGCGACTGATTAGTGGCTGATTATCCGTCGCCATAGTTCTGGAAATGTCCAATATTTTCAGAACCTTGTCGACGGAGTTTCCGTCGCTACGCCGTCGAGAGAGCGACTGATTAGTGGCTGATTATCCGTCGCCTTGGCGACAGATTTTTCGTCGCTATTCCGTCGAATTATATACCACCAGAACCATGCCGACGGATATTCCGTCGACCACCCGTCACTACCTGGAAACAGTTTCAAGTCTCCAGTTGGCGACGGAAATTTCGTCGAAAAGTAGTCAGAAACTGGAAATATCCGTCGCTAACCGGTCACTAGTCCGTCGATAACTGAGATTTTTTTGAAAAAAAATTGCAACACTTTCCCTGTTCACAAAAATATGCATAAACCAAACCAATATATAATGCACACCAATTATCCAACAATCACATAGACCAAATATATACTGCACACCAATTATCCAAGAATCACATAGACCAAATATGCACATACGAATTTAATGCACACCAATTATCCAAGAATCACATAGACCAAACCAAATTAATAGAAAATAGACATCAATTATCCTGAAGAGTAACCCAATATCCGTCGTTATAATCCGATCATAGCACAAATAATCCAAAATTGCCACAAATATTCCAAATTTTTTTAATTACAATATTTTAAGGAGGAAGAGGAGTTCAATTGCTCGGTGGTGGTAATCCCTGCTGCGACCGACGAATATACTCCTCCACTTGGTACGACGGCAAGCCGTCGCAGACACTGCTCGGAAGTCGGCATAGCTGCTCTGGCAATATGAGATCCAGGAGTACCGTCACAGTCGGTGGCGGTACAATAGGGGCATCAGGGTTGAAAGAAAGATGACCCACGAAAGAAGGACCGACACCAGCAGTCGACGAACCAGTAGAAGACGGACCGACACCATCAGCAGACGGACCGGCAGCAGCAGACGAAGGCGAAAAGTACGTGGCAAATTGCTCCCGCAAAGACGACACCGCCTCGTACAGCTGCATCAGCTGCGACCTAACATTATCGTATTCCGGGGCCACGGGAGGAGACGGTGTCGGTGAAAATCTCTGCGTCGCCATGTGCAACGGCCCTAGGTAGCCGACTCCGTACAGGAGCCCTTTCTTAAAGCCGCCGACGGTATCTACGAACAAGTCGTTGCGAGCGGCCAAAGAAGAGGGCATCCGGGCGGGCATCGTTTCACCGACATCCTCGGTGTCAGTTAACTGAGCCCGACTAAGGGCCTCACGATGCGCAGCCTATCAAATGAATATATTTATATCATAAGATTTACCTAAGTTGTAATCTAAATCCTATGTTTCACTAAGTTAAGTGTGAATCCTAAGTTTACCTAAGTTATAGTCCGAATACTTTTAATTCTAACGTAAATCTCATAAACATAAGTACTTACATCAGTCTCCTTGGCCCTCTCGTCGACGAAGCTCCCGTCCTTCCGTCTTTTGTGCATATGCTGGAACACGTCGTGCATGGTGACCGATTCTGACGCCCTTCCCTCCTTCACCACCCGTTGGGCCTGTATACAAAATTTCCGTATAACTTAATTAACTCCATATATTAATAATACCTAATTCGATAGTGAAATGAATTTACGGTATCTCACCAAATCTGCAAGCGTCACTGCGTAGGGCCTTGATCCCCCCGTATAAAGCCCCACGGCCTGTCGGTTCGCCTTCGCCTTCTCTGATTTCTTCTTGTACGCAGGAGTATCCATCATACCTAAGAGGTCCTCATAATACTCCTGCCGGATCCAATTCGATCTCGTATGCCCCATTTTCAGGTCATGAATCATATCCCATATCTTCTTCGAGGCAGCTCTTCTGTAGGTCATGCGGATCGCGTCATCGCAATGGAGGGGCCACCAGTACGTCGTCTAACATAGAAATTCAATTATCACGAAATTTAAAAAATGGTTGATTAAAGAGTAACTAATAATTAACCAGAAGATATAGATATATACCCTCAACTCGTCGAGCAAGACGTACTTCACGTTTGGGGGCACCGACAAAAAGTTGAGGTAGGGACCATGGAAGTTAGTCCTGATAATTTCTCCAAGAGCCCTGGCAACATTAAACGGAAAAAACCTACAAAGAAGAAACGACCGGATTATTAACTTGAATAAATGAAAGAAATTTAATAAATTATCTTAAATTTACTTACGAGGTCCCCGCGGGCCATAGCTCTCGTCAAACTCGCCTCTCGGCCTCTCTAGTGCCGTCGGAGGATCCGCGGGTCCGCGCATATACTCTCCAGTAACCGGATGGAACCGAGTATGGGGGTACTCCGGGGCCCACTGTGCAGTAACTGGGGGATCCACTGGTGGATCCGCTGCTGGTGGTTCCGATAGCGGAACGGATCCGCTAGCAGATCCGGACTCATGCCTCGATGAAGTGGTCGATCGACGGCGGGATGCGTCTGTGCCCGGGGTACTCTCCGGGTCGAGGTCGCTCGATGGGGTCACATTCCGGGAATTTTGAATGCGACCACGACCACCAGCACCACTACGACCACCACCACGACCACCACCACCACGACCACCACCACCACCACCACCACCACCACCACCACGGCCAGCCATCATAACCTGTAAATAGAACACATAAACATAATTAACAATATAAAAGTGTAAATGAATATAAAATTCTAAACTAAAATATACATACCACCAGTAGGGAGACGAGTGCCGCCGCGATGAAAAAGACTAGGAGTGCCATCTGCAATAAGTAAATAATCGAATGAAAAAAACATGAATTTACGTAATTACTTTTATGAGGTCAAACTTAATTTACGTAATTGGAAGTGTTTTTAATATACAACAATATTTAATCTAATCATCGTCTTCGTTCTCATCTTCAGCCTCGTCTTCATCATCATCCTCCTTATCCTCATCCTCATCCTTATCTTCATCGTCGATTTCATCTGTATCCTCATCCCCGTCGAATTCTTCTTCTTCTTCTTCTTCTTCTTCTTCTTCGTCTTCGTCTTCTTCTTCTTCTGCCTTAATATTTGGGACAAGACACCTCTTTCTCCCCTGGTTGACAGCTAAGTCTTGTGTATCAACCTCTTCCTCTCCTCTATTTTCCTCAACAATATCTTCAACATTCATTGTATCTGAGTGTTGTCCCAAGTATTGGGACTTTTCGATCTGGTCCTCTTGGTATGCTGGGTCTCCAACGTTGAATGTATTTCTAGATTTAATCTTACATACTGTTCACCAGTCAAATCGATCTCTACGACGCCTTGGGTAGCTTGTATAGTAGACTTGAATAGCCTGATTTGCTATCGCAAATGTATCGGACCCTCTATACCTCATGCGATGATTTATATCGACAAATCCAAATTGTTTATCGATTCTCCAACCGATATTTGGTGTCGTATCGAACCACTCACATTTGAACATCACAATATGCATATCATATGGGCCAATATATTGTAAATCTACAATATCCCGAAGCACTCCATAATAGTCAAAGTCCGGCTCGTCGTCATAGATGGTGCCTCTTATGCAAACACCGAAATCCTTGGTACTAATGTCGTCATTGATAAATTCGACATTTATAGCATTCTGAGTTGACTTAAACTTGAAGCCATTAACGACATAGCCTGGCCAAGTCTTTATTTGCTTCTTCGGTCCCAATGCCAGATAACAAACACTCTCATGAGTGAGTGTTGTTTCAGGCAATAAAACCTGTAAACAAATATTTATAATTTAAATATTTTAGATTATATATTTATAATCTCAATTATAATCACAGTTACTTACGTATTTGTGAAACCATGACAGAAATGTACAATCAACCTCTCTTTGAAGTCCCTCATCGGTAATATCGGGTGTCCTCATTTTGACTTCATCTCTAAATACACTATTAGAGAAAATAAGAATATATAAGTGTAGTCACTTACTTCATCAAATTCGAGATTATAACGAGTGCAAGTGTACTGACTTACTTCTCTAAATTTCTCACTTCTTGTATGTCACAGTTTAACAAGACATATCGGTGAGCGGCATCATACTCGTCGTCTATCAACCACCGTCTTTTACTAGCCCCAACAGGCTTGTCCCTTACATTGAATATTCCTCCATCCTCAACGTCCTCGTCATTCCTTTGAGATCTATTTCGATTTGTCTTAACATGAGTATCAAAATAAATGGAGCAGAAGTTTGACACCTCTTCGAGAAGATATGTTTCGCATATCGAAGCCTCTATATGAGCCTTGTTGCCAACTTTCTTCTTTAGATGGTGTAGGTATCTAGAGAGACAAATTATCTTGAGAATTAAGAAAGAATTTTAAAACCCACTGAAATTCAACTTAAATTATATCAATTTTTATGTACCTTTCAAATGGGTACATCCATCGATAATGAACATATGCACCGACACGGGCTTCGTATGCTAGATGAATCGGTAGATGCTCCATGCTGTCGAAGAAGCCAGGAGGAAATATTTTCTCCAACTTGCAAATTGTTAAGATAATCTTCTCCTCAAGTTCAACCATGTGTTGCACAGTCAACTTAGTTGAACAAATATCCCTAAAGAATATTGATAGTTCGGCCAACGGAACCCATACAGCAGAAGGCAACAACTCTTTCAAAGCAATGGGCAGTAATATTTCCATAAACACGTGGCATTCATGACTCTTTATTCCTGTTAGCTTGCGTTCATTGAGATCAACGCATCTAGACAAATTCGACACATAGTCGTCAGGAAATCTTAAAGTAGATACCCACTTGCTGATTGTTAATCTATCTTTCTTGCTCAATGTGTATTGTGCTATCGGCTTTTACTTAATTGTCCAGCAGCTCCCATTTGTATCAAGTTCAGATAAGGACGCTTGCATATCTCGGCAATGTCTTGTCTTGCTTTTGGATTGTCCTTCGTCTTTTCTTTAATATCCATGACGGTATTGAAGACATTATCGAACACATTCTTTTCGATATACATAACATCAAGATTATGCCTTATAAGATTATCTTTCCAATAAGACAAGTCCCAGAAGATACTCCGTTTTGTCCAGTTATGGGTTTGTCCGAACCCATCGACACGATTGTTCGATGGATCTTCCATTACAGTGGGCAAGTCCTTTACATCTTCCCAAATATCGTATTCCGACAATCTGGCAGGCGGATGAGAAAATTCTTGTTTTCCAGCTCTGAACGCGTCCTTGTTCTTTCTCCAAGGATGACTCGCGGGCAGAAATTGACGATGACAATCAAAGAAAAAAGTTTTTCCTCCATGCTTAAGGCGGAACGCCTTACTATTTTGTATGCATATCGGACAAGACAGGGTACCGTGAGTACTCCATCCCGACAGCATACCGTATGCGGAAAAATCATTGATTGTCCACATCAGTGAAGCTCTCATCTGAAAGTTCTATTTCCTGGAAATATCATAGGTCGTGACGCCGATCTCCCACAGTTGTTTCTGCTCATCCACCAACGGCTGTAAATATATATCGATATTCTTCGTCGGATTTTTGGGACCCGGTATGATAGCTGTCAAGAACATATAAGGAGTCTTCATACACATCCATGGTGGCAGATTGTATGGGGTCAGAATGACCGGCCAGCAGGAGTATTGAGATCCCGACTGCCCGAAAGGGGCGAAGCCATCAGAACATAGCCCCATGCGTACATTTCTAGGCTCTACAGCAAAATCTGGATGGCAAAAATCGAAATATTTCCACGCCTCTCCATCCGAAGGATGTGACAATTCTCCATCGTCCTTTGTGCGTTCTTCGTTGTGCCACGTCATGTATTCTGCTGTATTCTGAGACATATACATCCTCTGCAAGCGCTTCGTGATCGACAAGTAATGCATATACTTGTAAGGACGTCATTTTCTAGTTGACTTTCCTTTTCCCCTGACTGGCTTGTAACGATCCGCATTACAGAAGCTGCAACTTTCTATATCCTCGTTCTCCTTGTAGTACAACATGCATCCGTTGCGACAATAATCTATCTTGTCATACCCTAGTCCCAGTTGTCAGACCATCATCTTCGACTCGTAGAAGTTTTTTGGAAGCTATTTTGATTTCTTCGGTAACACCTCCATCATTAGTTGTGTAATCCGATCATAGCAAGTTTATGGCAAGTTAAAATCGGACTTTATGTTCAACAACCGCATCGTCACTGACAGTACGGAATATGGCTCACAACTAGGATATAAAGAAGTTTCAGCATCCTGAAACATATCATAGAACTCCTTCGCCTCGGGATTAGGATCCTCCGGATCAAAATTAGGCCCTGCCACGTCGTACACCATATCTCGTGCAAGGTTCTGTACGTCTCCATAATCAACAGAGCATTCGTCGTCATCGACGACAAAATCCGCTGCAGTATTATCATCAAAAGCATAAGTAGCAGCATTCGCAACCTGTCTTTCCGCATATAGTTCACCTTGCGATGACCACAGGCCGTAATCACGTACGAAACCCTTACGGGTCAAATGATCTCTTACACTCACCACTTCTTCGTAACGTCTATTACGATAATTACTACATGGACACTTGATTTTGTTACCGTCCATAAACTGAGCTTTGCTCATAGCATATTTAAGAAACACTTCCACGCCTGCCTGAAAATCGTCACTCACACCTATTCTGCTCTCGTGTTGTCGTTTGTACATCCATGTACGATCAACGAAATAACGATCCATCACAGATTGGATATAAAAATCTGTATAGTAAGACAAACCAAACAGAATTAGTATATAATCATGTAACTGGTGGATCCGCTGGTATTCTAGCTCGAGAAGAAAAAAATCTAAGTACAGTTGTTACTAATAGTTCGATACCGATAGTTCGATACTAATACCGATACCGATAGTTCGATACCGATACCGATAGTGCGATATCGATACTGATAGTCCGATACCGATAGTGCGATACTGATACCGATAGTGCAATATCGATAGTTCGATATCGATACCGATAGTCCGATAGTCTGATAGTCCGCTAGCGATACCGATAGTTCGATACTGATACCGATAGTCCGATAGTTCGATACCGATACCGATAGTCCGATACCGATTCTTCGATAGTCCACTAAGTCGAAATGATTCCTCTTAAGCGTCGAGCATGTTATACACGGTTCAACTTGACGAGTCAGTAAATATTTTTGTGGTGTTGTATGCTTACAGCAGCAAATCAAGTTTTAGAGTCATTATAGGTCAATTAATCAAACTGAGTCAATCTATCTATTTCTAAATTGCAAGAGTCCACTTCTAGGATATGGGAGCTATATCCTAAATATCTAGGCTAAAATTAACTTGGTTAGGATACTAGAGTGTCCTTACTATCTAGCAAGCACTACCTTAGTCTAGTTACACTAGCATTACCTATATTTCCTACCATGTCTACACTCACACATTACACCCCAAGCCGTCCTGCATGCTAATAGGCATGGTAGGCCTGCCTTCATTCCTCACTCTATAAAGCACACATACACATATATATGTATATCACAGTTAGATGTATAGATATATACATCTATATAGAAGCACACGACTGATACACTCTAAGGGTCGGTTTTCCAGGAAAAACTTCACTTATTCAGTGACTTTGGTGAAGCGAATGTCCAAACTCCAGGCAAAACTTCACTTATTCAGTGACTTATGCAGATGAAGAACTCGCACTATCCTTGACACAGTGAACATATACACCATGAACCCAAACTCCATATTCACATTTACTAATCCAAATACCACCAAACTAATAGATAACACCCAATATGGATAACACATTATTTAGCCAATATATAAACTCAGATGAATTTGAGAAGCAAAGCCCCCTGCCGCCCCTGACTAAAGCCCGCCGCCCCAAGCCCGCCGCCCAGCCCCCGACGCTCCCGCCCCAAGCCCGCCGCCCAGCCCCCGATGCCCCCGCCCCAAGCCCGCCGCCCCCCGCAGCGCCGCCACCCACAACCCCCCGCCCACCGCCGCCCCCCGCCGCCCAGCCCCCGACGCCCCCGCCCCAAGCCCGCCGTCCCCGCTGCCCCTACGACACAGCGAGAGAGAGAGAGGGGATTACCTTCGGGAGAGAGATAGGAGAGGACGCCGACGCCGATCACCGAAGCCGCGGGAGAGAGAGAGAGAGAGAAGAGAGAGAGTGAATTTGGGGAGAATGCGAAAAGTTCCCTCCGTCGTTTCAATTCAAGTCTGAACGTATATTTAGCGACAGACTAGCGACGGATACTTATCCGTCGCCCGTTAGTCACTCTTTTTTATACTTGTCGACTGAATATTCGTCGCTACGTAGTCGAAGAATTATCCTGCCAATTCTTCCCACGACTCCCGCCAAATAATCGACTTCATAGCGACGGACTGGATATCCGTCGCTATATCTCCGACTCCCTAGCGACGGATGTGCGACCTTTTCTCCCCCTAAAAATAAAATAAAAAATGTAACGGCTTGTCGTCGGTAATCCGTCGGCTAGTTGCCACAAAGCCGTCGCTAACGCCGACGGACGATATCCGTCGCTAATTGTCCGTCGCTAATTTACTGTATTTTGGTAGTGATTGTTAAGACGGTTGAAATGGTTAAGGGAATTAGATAGCGACTTCGAGTTGTGCAAGATCGACATCGTCATTGGGCAGACCAGCAGCGTAGGCCGCTAGAATTTTCTGTTGGGGACCACGTGTTCTTGCGGATCTCACCTACTCGTGGGGTCATTAGATTTGGCGATCGTAGGAAGTTGAGTCCGTGATACGTAGGCCCATTTGCTATCCTTGATATGGTAGGCGATGTTGCTTATCGTTTATCCCTTCCGCCTTCGTTACAAGAAGTGCATGATGTATTTCATGTATCTCAGTTGCGTAGTTATGTATCGAACCCAAGCCATATCCTCGATCTTTCTGAATTGGTTGTTGGTACCAAGCTGTCTTACGAGGAACAGCCGGTGTCTATTTTGGACCGAAGGGAGAAGATACTCAAGAACCGAACAATTAGCCTTGTCCGTGTTGCTTGGGGTCATCACTCCTTAGGAGAGTCAACGTGGGAATGTGAGGATGATATCCGATCACGGTATCCGCACCTATTTGACTCACAAGGTATATTTCTTTCCGTGTACCTTGATTGTCTTGATTCCTCATGCTTATCATCCTATAAGTAGAAATTGCTTGATGTCGTAGATTGATAAACATAGATATATTACTTGCTACTTGGTATTATAAGATGATTGCTTGCTCGCTAAAATTATTGTACTTAGATTAATTTAGCCCTGATATTTCTATCCTAATTGGATTTGAAATTTCGAGGACGAAATTTTTCTAAGAATGGTAGAGATGTCACTCCCCGTTCCCAGAATATGTATTTTAATACGTGTACTTCTTGAATATATTTATTTAATATTTTATCATGTATTTGTTCTGTATTTAATTCCTTTAATTCTACGCTAATTATTTTCGTATATTTTATTTTCTGCTTTAGTTTTGCTCTTGGGTTCGGCTTGGTTCGGTTTGTTTCGAATTTTGATGGTTCATCATGAACCGAACCCAACTCCCTACATCTTCATTTAAAGCTCCAACCCCTTTCTCTCTCTTCATTCTTCTTCTTTCTCATTTACTCTTCATCTTCCTCATAACTCTCCCCACCTACCAATCCATAGGAAAGTACATCTTGCTTCCACATGAGAATCCATTTTTATGGATCAATTATCTTCCTCTCGTGATTCTAAGAGGGTTTAGAACTTGACATTTTTGCATTTGAAAGTTTTATTTTTGTAGATCTAGAAATTTATCATTTTCGGATTTTGGGGGTTTTGATCTGTCAAACTCCCTTATTTTCAAGTTTGATCATTCCTGGTTGTTGAGGTTCTTTACGCTCATGTTTAGACTGAAGGTCTCATGAATTTAGAGTCCTGGTAATTCTTTACGCCCACGTTTATACGTGCCCGCGTATTATCCAGCTTTACGCCCATATTTCTACGTGTCAGCGTAATATCGAGCTCTACGCCCACGATCATTCGTGTCAGCGTGAATCTGGTTTTACGTAAGTCTATTCTGGCTTGGCGTATCCTTTTATGCGTAATGACATTCTCTTACGCGTATTCCTTTACGCATAAAATACTTTCACGCGTAACGATACTTTTACGCGTGCATTGTTTCGTGCATAACTATACCCCTTTACGCGTACAATGTTTTATGCGTTATCTTTATGCGTACAATGTTTCACGCGTAACGTTACTTTTTATGCATACCAGATCCATGCATAAACTTGATTCTTTACGCGAACAATGTTTCACGCGTAACATCACTTTTTACGCGTAGCTCCGTTTTACGCGTACTCCTTGGCTCGACATAAGACAGGTTTTACGCGCAACGTTGTTCCTTAGGGCTTGTTTGGTAACCGGAAATTACTATTTGGATTTGGATTTAGAAATCCTCCAAATCCAAATCATGGATTTTACTATTCAAATCCAACTCCAAATCCAACTCCAACCAAACATAGGATTTGGTTTTATAATTAATAATTAATAATTAACGATTAATAATTAATAACTATAAATTAAATAATTAATAATTAACGATTAATAATAGTAATTATAAATTAAATAATTAATAATTAATTAATTAATAATTAACGATTATAAATTAATAATTAATAATTAACGATTAATAATTAATAATTAATAATTAAGTAATTATAATTAAGTAATAAATAATTAAGTAATAATTAATAATTAACAATTATAAATTAAGTAATTATAATTAATAATTAAATAATTAACGATTAATAATTAATGATTACTAATTAACGATTATTAATTAACGATTATAAATTAAGTAATTATTAATTAAGTAATATTTAAATAATTATGTAATAATTAATAATTAATAATTAATAATTAATGATTATAAATTAATAATTAATAATTAATAATTAAGTAATAAATTAATAATTAATAATTAAGTAATTATAAATTAATATTTAATAATTAATAATTAATAATTAACGATTAATTAACTATAAATTAAATATTTTAAAATAGTACTTATATATGGAAATTATTATGATTAGTAAATTATTAATTAAATTATTATAAAATATGATTCTAATTGTGATTAAAATATTATTAATTAAGATTATAATAAAATAGTTAATAATAAATTATTAATTAATATTATAATAATAATAATAAATTATTAATATGATTATAACAAAATTAACTAATTAACTAATTTTTTAATTAATAATACTAAACATAGGATATGATTATTAATTAATATTATAATAATACTAATAAATTATTAATTAATATTATAATAATAATATAATAATACTAGTAAATTCTGATTATTAACTAAATAATAAAATATTATTAATTAATATTATAATAATACTAAT
This sequence comes from Iris pallida, assembly GCA_029216955.1. Classification (NCBI taxonomy): domain Eukaryota; kingdom Viridiplantae; phylum Streptophyta; class Magnoliopsida; order Asparagales; family Iridaceae; genus Iris; species Iris pallida. The sequence continues at coordinate 34,624,007 of JANAVB010030220.1, forward strand.
AAATTATTAATTATGATTATAACGAAATTAACTAATTAACTAAATTTTTTAATTAATAATACTATTTTTTATTAATTAATAATACTAATAAAATAGTTAGTTTTCTTTATTAATTAACTAATTTTTAACGAAATTATTAAAGAATAAATATTTTTAACAAAATTATTAAAGATTAACTAATTTTTAATTTACTAATTTTTAACAAAATTATTAAATAATAAATATTTTAACAAAAATATTAAAGAATAATTATTATTTTCCTCCAAAATTCAACCAAATCCAAGTTTTGGATTTTGTTATACTTTCCATATCCAAATCCATCTCCAACCAAACATAGGATTCCATGAATTTGTCTCCAAATCCATAAAAATCCAAATCCCACCTCCAAATACGGTTTACCAAACGGGCCCTTATTGAGCGTATCCCTTTTTACGCATACTCATTTACGCGTAAAGATATCCTTTTACGCGTACATGTTTTACGCGTAACGTTACTTTTTACGCGTACAATATTTTATGCGCGTATAATGTTTCATGCGTAACATTATTCTTTACGCAACTTCTCTCATGCGTAAACTTCCTTACGCGTAAATTATTGAGCGTACTCCTTTTTACGTACACAGCATTTCCCTATTATATCCTTACGCCTTTTGACATGAACCCGATATAATCATGATATGTTAATATTATTAATACAGATTGTTATGTGGAATGTGCCTTGTGTCTCGATTGATTCATGGATACCCAGTATGACTGGAACTTAACCCTGAGAGTTATAGACTCGACCATACTAAATACTAGTTTGACTTTCATGCCTTGGCATGAATTGACATTGATTGTTACCTTGACTAAATGATTGATCATGCGTTCCTAGTTGGAACTAAAGAGACTGGCTAGTCGTCTTACTGAAACTGAATGAGACACGTTCATATTAACTATGAACCATTGCAATCGACTAGCCGATCCCGAACATTGACATATAGACACGTGCAGGCTTCAACTGATTTTTTTACAAAAGCGGCATGTGTACTTTACAGTCAAGGCATGATTATTTCGTGGATAGGTTTGATTGTTGCATTACGCTATGTAAGACCTACAACCTAACCGCACGGGCATCGTTGTAGAGTTATGCATATCGTACCTTGTACGAAAGTGATCATCCTGAATGAGCATGATCCACGGCATGGGATTTCAATCAACATAGGGACTATTAAGTTAAGTAAAATAATGATTGCATGGAGAGAATGGATTTCCGAGTTCTTACGTGACAGCCATCCCGGGACAATTAGTGCCCCGACATGCCGGTTGGTTCCCACAGATACTGCAAATCTGCCACACGGACAGGGAGCGGTATCTGCTTATATTATTTATTGTATATTGACGATGGACATCCCGCTGGGACTCGTCTAATTCATGATTGGCGCAATTGATCGTTGGATAGACTAGCCTTGCTTGTACATAGTAAGAACTGAGGAATCCTTATGGCATACTTCCAGGATAACTTGGAACTCACAGTTAGCAAGCCGTAGTAGTTGTATTGTCGTTAAATTGATTTGTTTGCGTATTGTACCTACTCTATTAACTACCGAGATGATCAGAATGTCAGGACATGATGGGTCAACTTATGTCCTTGTTTGGTTGGGAAGTTGGTTTGAAGTATCGTGATGTTGTGTGAATCCCAGTAGCAAGCGGAGACTTATTATTATATTCTTAACTCTTATCACTAGTTTTAGTTCTCATATCGTGCTTCCTTGTGGTACTTGCTATTAGAGGTCTAACCTCTCTGGTTTTGCATGGCCAGATTTGGAGCCAGTTTCTGAGGACTCAGCTTACTTCTACCTCCAAGATGGTCAATACTAGAGGGATGATCGCAGGAGGACACGAGTGGGTTTCTTGCTTCCCGCTCGTTTTGCTACTTACTTTACTATTGCCTCTTGGCACCGACATGTTAGTCGGATTGTCTTGTACTTACTTTTACATAATTGTAACTAAGTCAGACTGCAGCTGATAACAATTGTGTATACCTTGCTATATCATCTGGCTATATTTTGTGAAGCCAGATCTCAAGAATATTTTGACTGAGCGTTTGGGATGCCTTACTGCTTTATCTTACATGTTCTTTATTATTACTTTTTATTTGAATGATTGAGACAATAGATGTCGAGTGACCATAGCGAGACTTTCATGTAGTATGCACCCCCTTGTCTTTTAGACAGCATTAATCGTATTATACGGTATTCATCTACCGGTAATACGTAGCTGGCTGAGTCATCCTCCGCTCTCCGGTATTCTGATTCTGGGGCGTGACAAGGTTTTAGTGGTGGCCCATGCAGGTCTGATTTCAGACTTGTGGGGTGTTTTAATTTATAGGATGTCTCAATCACACATGTTTCCCTTTGATCTCATGACTCGTTATTCTTGACTCGAGCTTGACATTCTGGTATCCTTTGACTTCATTGATCTTTCTTGTCCGATCGTTTGATTGTTCTCTTGTCCCTTTTCTTAGGGGCACCTCGTCCGCATCCGTCAGAGCTGGACAGCAACAACAAGGGCAATACGGACAACCCGACCATGTTGGTCAGCAATAAGGGCCGGTGCTACCCCAAGAGACCATCCAAGAAGAGGTGATAGTGGAACCAGCAGCTGGATCGCAGTATCTGGAGGTTCCAACACCACCAACAGTTCCACCTACCCCCATGGAAGTAGACACACCAGCCCTTCTGGAGATCATGAGAGGGATGATGGCTATGCAGCAACATCAGATATTGGCCCAACAACGCATGCACGCTCAGGTACAAGAGCAGAATGTGTTACTCAACCAAGGATTGTAAACGGCTTTGGAAAGAGGGGTGAGGACAGATTCAGGGGCATCGATTGCAAGTACAACCCCCGTCGTTTCGAAGGCACGGAAGATGCCATTTCAGCAGATACATGGCTTAAAGATATTGAGGCTATTCTGACAGCAGCTAAGGTACCGGCGGAGGAACGAGTGGATCAAGTGAATTTGTTACTTCAGGACCTCGCACGTGATTGGTGGAAATCAGAAGAAGTGGGCATCAGACGTCCTATAGCTTGGGATGATTTTACTGCGAGTTTCAAGGCAAAGTACTATAGAGTTGTGGCACAGTTTGAGCTACAACAGTAATTTATCAAACTCAAGCAGGCCGGCAAGACAGTAGATGCTTATGCAGCAGAGTTCTGCAGATTGAGTAGGTTTGCCCTGGAGATGGTAGCAACGGAGAGCCAGAGGGCTATGAGATTTTAGTAAGGGTTCCATCTTGAACTCTTGCAATTGATAGAGGGGCACAACTACCATATCTTTGATGAGGTATTGACGGCAACCCGGAGGCATGAGATCACAATCCAGAGGATCACTGCAAGGACTGGAGGTCAGAAGAGATCTCACAATCAGAATGAAGGAGGAGGGGGAGTAGCGCCCCGAATAACAGCACCATCCCCTGGCATTCGCATCCACGATGTGGCGATACGAGGGCCAGCACCACCAGTCAGGCAGCAGCAGCAGCAGAGAAAGAACCAGCAACCCCCAGTGGGCTGCACCTATTGTGGGAAGGCATGGCACACTAGAGGCGTGTGTCGGGCATTGAATGGACAGTGTTTGGTATATGGAACTCCAGATCATCGGGTTTCCACATGTTCCATAAATTTGAGGTCAGAAGGACCAGTACAACAGTATCCGGCTCTGCCAGCACCATGGGCAGGCTAGTATCAAGGACCAGCGGCAACAGTGAGATCGTTGGCACAACGCCCGATGATGCCACAGGCTCAGATATTTTGGCAGCAGGGACCGCCGATGCAGCAACAACAACAAAGACCACCCCAGCATCACCAAGGTAGGGGCCAGCAGCAACACCAGACTAGACCGTAGCATGGGAACCAACAAGGAGGCCAAGGGCAGGCATTCAATATGTCCTTGGAAGAGGTATTGGCATCGGGAGATGTTGTGGCAGGTAACAGTCTCGTCGCCTCATATCCCGCAGTAGCATTGTTTGATTCGGGAGCATCACACTCATTTATATCTGCACAATTTGCGATACAACTAGGAATGGAATTCGAGGCATTGCCAGGGAGGTTGAATATACTCACTGGTAATGGGCTCGTAGGAGTTAGTAGAGTTATTCTAGCGTATAGAGTTATAGTTTGCGGGCGTTCCTTACCCGCCAGATTAATAGAATTTTCTGTTGGAAATTTTGACGTTATCTTCGGCATGGACTGGCTGAAAGACAGTCATGCGACAATAGATTGTCGTAGAGGGAGTGTATCTTTTAATATTCTAGGCATGAAGCGGTTCACCTTAGTCAGATCAGTGGCAACTCAGCAAGAAGTAGGAGTAGTGATGGCAATAGAAAAAGTTCAGGTTCCGAAGATAGTAGAAAAGTTTCTAGATGTATTTCCCGAAGAACTTCCAGGTCTACCACCGGTTAGGGATATTGAGTTCAGTATAGAATTGGCACCTGAAACTAAACCGATATCAGATCGAGTTTACAGAATGGCAGATTCAGAGCAGGCCAAGGTATATCAACACATAGAGGAACTGAAGGCGAAGAAGTTCATTCGGGTTAGCGAATCACCATGGGCAGCACCTGTGGTACTTGTAGGGAAGAAGGATAGGTCATCAAGATTGTGCATTGACTACAGAAAGCTCAACGCGACAACAGTAAAGAACAAATACCCATTACCAAGGATCGACGACTTGTTTGATCAGTTGAGCAGAGCTAGGATTTTCTCCAAAATAGATCTTCGATCAGGATATCATCAAGTGAGAGTTCGAAAAGAGGATATTCCCAAGACAGCATTCAGGTCGAAGTATGGGCATTACGAATTCTTAGTAATGCCGTTTGGTTTGACCAATGCTCCAGCAATATTTATGGATTTGATGAACCGTATCTTTATGTCGTACTTAGATTAATTTGTCGTTGTGTTCCTCGATGACATTCGTTGTGTTCCTCGACGACATTCTCGTATACTCAGCTAGTGAAGAAGAGCATGAAAATCACCTCAGGAAAGTGTTACAGGTTCTGAGAGAGAACCAGTTGTATGTCAAGCTCAGCAAGTATGAGTTTTGGACGGATCACATTTCATTCTTGGGGCACATCATATCAGGGGCTGGAGTAGCGGTAGATCCTAAGAAGGTAGAAGCAGAAGAGAGTTGGCCAACACCCAAGACCGTAGCAGATGTGCGTAGTTTCTTGGGATTGGCAGGATATTACAGAAGGTTTGTATCAGACTTTGTAAGACTCTCAGCACCCATGACCCGCTTGACACGAAAGGATGTGCCATTTGTCTGGTCGACAGAATGTCAGGCATCATTTGAGAATTTGAAGCAAAAGTTGATCACGACACCTATTCTTACATTATCGGTTGGACCCGGAGGTTTTACTGTATGTTATGATGCGTCAGGGAAAGGACTTGGGTGCGTCCTCATGCAACATGGGAAGGTGATAGCGTATGCATCTAGGAAACTTCGGGACCACGAGAGGAATTATCCAACTCATGACTTGGAGTTGGCGGCAGTAGTATTTGCTTTGAAGCTATGGAAGCATTATTTGTATGGTGATCAAGTGGACATGTACACAGATCACAAGAGTCTGAAGTATATCTTTACTCAGAAGAAACTGAACGTGAGACAGAGAAGATGGTTAAAATTGACCAAGGATTATGACGTGGAGCTTCAGTATCATCCAGGCAAGGCTAACGTGGTAGCAGATCCTCTTAACAGGAGAGGCAGCGCATTTATGTTGACATCACAAAAACATATCTTAGAAGACCTTCAGAAGATGGGCATCGAGGTTATACTTCCTAGTGATGTAGGAATTCTGACAAGTCTACGAGTTCAATCCGATTTGGTAGACAGGATCAAGACAGCTCAGGCACAGGACCCGAGGATTCAGAAGCTTAGGACAGAATGTGAGTCAGAACTCAGAAAGGAGATGGAAATTCACGAAGATGGTACACTTAGATTTGGATCACGTCTATGTGTTTCTAGTGGAGATATCCGACATGAGGTTATGACAGAAGCACACAGTTCTCAGTATTCTATACATCCTGGGGGGACCAAAATGTACAAATATATCAAGCAGCACTTCTGGTGGAACGGAATGAAGAGAGAGATAGCTAGATTCATTTCTCGTTGCTTGATATGTCAGTAAGTGAAGACAGAACAACAAAGGCCAGCTAGATTATTACAACCGCTTTCTATCCCAGAATGGAAATGGGAGCATATCACAATGGACTTTGTGACCGGTTTACCGAGATGTTGCTTATCATTTATCCCTTCCGCCTTCGTTACGAGAAGTGCATGATGTGTTTCATATATCTTAGTTGCGTAGGTATGTATTGGACCCAAGCCATATCCTCGATCTTTCTGAACTGGTTGTTGGTACCAACCTGTCTTACGAGGAACAGTCGGATTGTCTTGTACTTACTTTTACATAATTGTAACTAAGTAAGACTGCAGCTGATAACAATTGTGTATACCTTGTTATATCATCTGGCTATATTTTGTGAAGCCAGATCTCAAGAACATTTTGACTGAGCGTTTGGGACGCCTTACTGCTTTATCTTACATGTTCTTTATTATTGCTTCTTGTTTGAATGATTGAGATAATAGATGTCGAGTGACCATAGCGAGACTTTCATGTAGTATGCACCCCCTTGTCTTTTAGATAGCATTAATCGTATTATACAATATTCATCTACCCGTAATACGTAGCTGGCTGAGTCATCCCCCGCTCTCCGGTATTCTGGTTCTGGGGCGTGACAATGTCGGCGTGGTGATGCTTTCACTTATCCGATCAATCCACCAGAGGTCGAAACCCATACTATGCAGTATTTCGTAAACAAACTCTCTATTGACCATATCGTATGCTTTTCGCAGATCCATCTTCAGACACCCTTTTCTTCCACCAGCCTTGTTGAAGTCTCGTACAAGCTCGTGTGCGAGAAGACAGTTCTCCGCAATCGATCTTCCTTTTATGAATGCTTTCTGATTGGGCGATATGAGTTCCTGCATAATAGCCTGCATTCGATTGCACAAAAGATGAGAGATTATTTTATAAATATAGTTACAGCATGCAATTGGCCTGAAATCCCCCAACACCGTGGCCCCCTCCTTCTTTGGAATCAACGTCAAGAAAGTGTGATTCATTTCTTTCAATAGGCGTCCCGTATGAAGGAATTCTTGCACAATAAGCAAGACCTTGTCTCTCAGATAGTCCTAGTATTTTTTGAAGAAGGCCGCATTAAACCCGTCTGGACCCGACGCCTTATGAGGGTCAGCTTTCTTAATAATCTGCTCTATTTCCTCCATCGAGACTTCCTTTTTGAGCATTTCATTACCTGTTGTTGTAACTATACGCTTGCAAACAAGCTCGAGATATGAGGATTTGTAGTCAGTCTGGTTATATAATGCATTGTAGTATGAAATGGCCTCTTGCTAAATCTTACCATCATCTGTTGTCACCTTTCCCTATATGTCGATGAGAGTGTGGATTGAATTTATGTGCTATTGTGCCTTAACAGTAGCATAGAAAAACTTTGAGCACGAATCTCTGTCCTTAAGCCAACTATATTTTGCTTGCTGCTACAGTTGTAGTTCTTCCTGAAAGCGGAGACTTCGAATTTCAGCTTTGATGTCAATCTCCCTCGCCGCAACTTCAGCGTCCAATGGGCTCGCCTGAAGTTGCTCCTGTAAGCCTTGTAATATACGTTCTTTCTCTTCAATACTTGATTTAGGTCGATACCTATTCCATTTCTTTAACTCCTTCTTGATTAGTTTGAGGCGTTGGACAAGAATGAACTGTGCATTGCTAGTTAGCGGAGCAACACAACCTCGATCAACTGCTTCGTTGTAACTATCTATTAATGGCCGTGAATTGCAAAATCTGAACGGACGTTGCCGCGGTTGGGATTCTGTGTGTCACGACCTGCACCCGCTTTTTCGGATACGAGACGTGTCCAAGCCAGCCTACGCCGCAGAGTCGGCGGTAGAACGCTATCAAGCCCGCAAGAAATAAATGCTCAAAATAAAACATTTGTTGCTCATTCACATTTCTAAATTTATTACAATATTTACAACATTTAAAATTAAAGGAAATACAAGATTTAACAATTAATAAAAATGGTACAACTGTTTTCTATTTCTAGGTTGACCTCAGCATACCCAAGCCTTTCCAATGCTAAGAGTGATCGCGGCTAAACCTGAAAAATATTGGTTTTCAGTCAGGAATGGAACAAGTACACAAACCGACGATAATACGAAAACATAATAGAATTAACAAGACATGAAGATAACATATGAGAGATAAAAACTGGAAGATAACTGATGACATAACACGATTAGAAGTAAAGGAAAAATAAAAGACATCTACCTAGGTGGTGTGAAATATCCGTTTCGACATGTGAACGGCTAGGGGTAAATAAGGCACACTGCACGTGTCGTGTGCAGCTGCTAGCATTCACGAAAAGACACGGGGGATAGTTCTGGGTAGTCCACATGTCTACTAAGATATTTCCCCTCCCGACTACTCCGTGTGACGAGCGTGTCAACAAGCAGCAAGATATATGTATAGACATGAAATGAAAAGACTACTATGAATCGAAAGCAATCAGAAAGTGCACTTGCCTGAGGTCCTTAGCTGGTGAAACCAATAATAATATACCACTCAATGAGCCACAATCAGTCAACACATGAAGAAGTCTCCAGATGCTGAAATAAAAAGTACCAATGTTCTCAGAATAGTCAAATTAGCTAGGATTGCCTGTCCTTAAGTCCAATTCTGGACACAGGGGCAAAACGATAATTTCGGGCAAAAACGATGTCCGCCGTTGGACCCGCTTTGCACCGAAATGCATGCCAGAGTCAACGGTCTCTAAAGTCGTCAAACTATATATCTACGGATCCGGTTTTCCGATAAGAACCCAACCGTATGTCCAGAGTTGGATTCCGGCGGGCCGTGCACAAAATTGCCCGTTGAGTGGGACCGTGGGATCCGCAAAACGACGTACGATTCAACTGTCTCAGAATTGGACCAAACTTGGCATACAAGACCAAAAAAATGATACGGTCCTGTTGGCACAAGTTTCGTCTCGATCTGACGAGCGCACACAAAGTTATGACTGAATTTGTATTGCACGGATACGGGACGATTCCGATGGATACGCATCAAATTCGTCGCGCACACGCGACCAATTTGAATTCCGTCAAAGCCCACACGACCACGAAGCCATTACGCACCTTTCGATGCTTTCGGTTCGCGACCACGTCGCCCGGAATGGCGGGACGCACGTCGTGTGGATGAATTTTTCATAATTTCTAAACTGTTTTACGTAGATAATTTCTCAACTTGGAAAACTGTTTTCTCTGCATGTAATTAATGAAATTCAAAAATACGAAATAGGTTGGGAAGTCCTATATGTTGTCAACAATTGCCTTCAAATAGATTTCTAAAATTCATAACAGATTGATCAGGAATTGCCTTCCAATTTCGGGTTTCAACTAGAAAACTGTTCTGTTTTGGATCAGTTTTTCGTCAATGTTCGCGTCGATTTATCGAGCAACATAGGGTACCTAAATTCGAACCATTTGAAGGTATGGAGAGCCGTATAGGTTGTCTTCCTATCGAACTAATTGGTTCGAGAAACGATGATGAGATGAAGCTGTAAGGTACCTGCGAAGTCGTCCTCACAGAACGATCGCTGCTGTTGTCGTTCTCTGTTTACTCTGCGCGTGTGGCCTCCGGCGACTTCGTCGCCGGCCGATGGCCGCCCACGACGGGCTGGCGCGTGTGCGGGTGGTTCGCCTAGGGGTGGTGGCGTGGGTGTTCGTATCGTATGACTAGGGTTTGAGGTTTTCTCCTTTCGATGCTCATATACTTGCACACACGAACACAGGGTCGGGCTTGCTGCTCGGCTTGGGCGCTTGGGGCGGCCTGACTTGGCTGGAACTGGGTTTTCTTGGGCTGTGGGGGAAGTTACGGGCTGTGGTCTGCTGATTCCATTTTTTTTTCTTTTTCTTTCTGTTTTTCTTTCATACAAATATATATATCCTATATATATATTTATATGTATATTATTATTATATATATATATATATATATATATATATATATATATATATATATATATATATATATATATATATATATATATATATATATATATATATATATGTATACATACACAGACACGTATATATATACACGTATTCATTTGTATACCTATATATACATACATTTATATATATATATATACACACACACATACACTATTATATATATTTATATATACATACAATTACGTATATAATATTTATATATATATATACAATCACATATATGCATTTATATATATATATACCATATACGTATTTCTATATACATTTATATATTCATACATATATATATATATATATATATATATATATATATATATATATATATATATATATATATATATATATATATATATATATATATAAAAATATATATATATATATATATATATATATATTTTATATATATATATATATATATATATATATATCTCCATAAACACACATATACCTATATATATACGTATACATATAATTATCTATATATATACATATTTCTATACATATCATTTCTATATATATATATATATATATATATATATATATATATATATATATATATATATATGCACACATATAACAAACTAATATCTATATACACACACACACACACACACACACACACACACACATATATATATATATATATATATATATATATATATATATATATATAAAAATATATATATATATATATATATATATATATATATATATATATATCTTTGATAAAATAATAATAACTATTAATAATAAATAATTTATTTATTTAATAACCATAATATAATATTAATATTATATAACCTCGATAACTTAATAATAAATAATAATAATCAAGATGCAATAGATCTATAAAGGTGTATATACCCTTTATGTACAGTCTAAAATCACCATTTAAATAAAATGAAATAACAAAAAAATATTTTACAATTTTCGGGAAGGGGAGCTACACTGTGGCCAGTCGGATTAAAATGGGAGTGTGGTCACTCGTTCCACCATGAAGCCCCTCGGTCTGGACTCCAGGAAAAATCTCCAACCATCTGTTGTTACACAACGCCCTATCGAGTTGGCATACCACTCGATTGACAGCAGAGTTATTATTCCATGACCAAAGATGCCATGTCTTTGATAAGCAAATGAGTCCCGATCTAACCAAACAGTTCCGAAAGTCTTCAAGAATTGGCTCCGGCACTCGTCGACCCCCAATCTTCTCTGAAGCGGATATCATGACATTAAAGTCCCCACAGAGTAACAATGGTTTGGAATCTCCTACCTCCGTCGCTACTTTGATGATGTCCTTCCAGAGATCGAACCTCCTCTTCCTATTATTATGCCCGTATACTGCACAAACCACCATCTGGAATCCCCCTTTGTTGGTGTAATCCATGGCAATCATCTGCTCAGAGAGAAACTGCACTTTACCACTCCATTCGCGCGTATCCCACATCATCCATATGCGCGCCATACTGCCTAACCCCAGATTATGCTGAGTATCCCAGTGAGTCATTAGTCGTCTATTTATGGTATCTACAGATTTGATCTTACTCTCGAGAATAGACATAATCGTACATCTGTACTTCTGTATGATGTTCCTAATCTCTCTCCACCTGCCAATGGAGTTCGTTCCCCTCACGTTCCACGTAAGGATCGTCATTGATATTGTCATGGTCGGGTGTCCTTCTGAAGTCTCTTGCTCTCCTTAGGACGTTGTGGGATAGTCTCATTACTCTGATGTATTTGTCGAAGTTCATCCCTGCTGTTATGATTCTCAAGATTGACACCACCTAGTTTCTCTATCCACTTCGGATTAACTTTGGTTATTGGATCATCCCCTTCCTTCTGACCGACAACTATATCTCGATTATTTGCCCCTACCAACAGAGACGAACTAGGACCCGCATTATGGTGTGTTATTTTTGCTGCTTTGGCTAACACTCCAACATCCCGATGGCCTTCCCCTTCATCCTCTGTAATTTGTTCCACCCTTCTATCCATCAAAGTTTCCATTATGTCATCTTCCTATATATTACCATAGCTTGACTAGGAGTCGCCTCGCATACATTAGCTGCCTCTGGCCCAGCCCTTTTGTCGAGGACAGATCCAGTACTACTAATGATCGGCTGATTATTACCCCCTGGCGTCGAGTCCATCTCCACTTCCCAATTCTGAATATGTAACTAGCTCGATATGGGAGATTCAATGTTATCCTCCTTAGTTTCAGTATTCATCCGATCACCTTCAAGTGCTTTTGTATTCACCTGATGCGAGTCATGTTCGTTCATGGCATCTACATCTTCATTACCCCTGCTCTCAAGTGTTTCATCTTGCTCCCTGCATTGATCTTTTGTGTGACCAAAGCAGTTACACCTTGTACAAGATGTGGGGACCCACTCATATTCTATTTCCTGCTCCTGCCAATTACCATTAGGTAAGACCATGTCAATTTTGCGTGGTAGAGATTCCGTAGCTGTAATCTTAACGAATACCCGTGCATATGACAACCGTTGTCTCCTTGCCGTCGGGAGATCAGTACGGAGAGGATTGCCCACCATACTCGTTATCTTCATTATTGATGGGATACACCACAATTGTGGAGACAACCACGGAAGTCGTATCCAGATAGGAACCGTTGTCAACCGGTCCTTCTCGAAGTTTATCTCTGGCCGCCATCTCTTCAGAACTATGAGTCTACCATCGAACGTCCAGGGCCCCCTTCCAAAACCCTATCTAAATCCTCCTCCAAAGCAAACTTAACAAAGTAGAATCCGTTTTCCCGAGAGAAGATTTCCATCGCTCTTTTAGGATGCCATAATCTTTGCACGAATGCTTTTAATTGCCCATAGAACAGAAAAATCCCCATCACGTATAGAACCAATGTGTTCTTCCAGTACTCCATAGTCTCCTCCAAGTCGTCCCCTGTGATCTCTATCACCTTCCGTCCATCTACTACCTTAGGTTCCACATACTGCAGCACCGTTTCCTCATAAATAGTTGAAGATTTGCATAAATCTGTCCAGGATACCGGCTGAGATATATCCTCCGTAGTTGACGTCCTCCTGCAATTATCTTTATATTGTGTGCTACTCCCTGTCGCCATGGTTTTCTCCATCACTTTCCCAGTTCCTCCCCTGTTGCCCTGAACCCGTCGTGGGTTCGGTGGATGTGTTTCCCGACGAGTACTATTGACTCCTCCTTGCACTCCCTTCCTTTGTATTGTCGGCCATGTCCTCATCCACTGCGTGCGCCCCCTCTGATCCGTCGCACCATAGTTCTCGCTATTTTCTCTAGTCATCACCCGCTTGTTCCTTCTTCTTCGCTCCACCGTGGTCCACCCCCCGACAACCTTCCTTGCTCCCAGGTCTGATTGCTCCCCTTCCTCGGTGCCGTGAGCCCTTTGTCCGGTGTCCGGTGGCCCGTCCCCAAATTCTCTGCTATGTTGCACAAACCCTAGCGCAGCCGCCGCAGACATCTCTCTCTCTCTCTCTCTCTCTCTCTCTCTCTCTCTCTCTCTCTATATATATATATATATATATATATTTTCTAGTTACATATTGAGTACTACTTCTTTGATTACAACAACAATAACTTCACCAAAATAAGCACGTCTTACTAGTCTCTGTCCTGGCTTACTAGTCAATGTCCTCGCTTAAAATTAATTTACATTAAAATGGTCATTAAAATTAAGAGGAAATATTAGACTATTTTACTGTGGAAGTTTTTGACAGCATGCAAATAAAAGTTTACCAGAAACAAAACTAAATTGTAAATGTACAACAATACTTGTACAATTTACATGTAGCAAGTAAATTTACAACCATCTTTATTGCATTTTACTTACACATGATACCTACAAACTGAAAATATTTAACATTTAATTGGTCGAGTGTATTGAAATTAATTTGTCTAGTACAATTTAATATCATAATTACTAATTTATAATTTAGAATCCCCTCGACAAAAGGATACCTCAAAAACAAAAAAAAAAATACTATATACAATTGGAAACATTGGACCTACTATAGCTCTATCACAATTTCAACTACTAAATATTTCATTTATTTACATCGAAAACAATAAAAATATTTTAGCAAAATTTAAATGTCTCAACTTTCGACCTCTAATCATATAAACAATTTGAGCTTTTTTTCCTTCTTGATCAATGATGTTGCAGTGTCATCATATCGTATAATTGTACTATTGTCATGTTTGAGTTATTTAAGTGTAGTACAATTATGATGCCCCTTTGGCCAAGTCGGAGAAACGGATATCTCAAAAAAAAAATTCTTATTTTCTAGTTATATATATTGAGTACTACTTCTTTGATTACAGCAACAATAATTTTACCAAAATGAGCCCGTCGTGATTACTAGTCTATGTCCTCGCTTATGATTAATTTACATTAAAATTAAGAGGAACTATTAGACTATTTTACGGTGGAAGTTTTTGACTGCATGCAAATAAAAGTTTACCAGAAACAAAACTAAAATTTAAATGTACAACAATACTTGTACAATTTACATATAGCAAGTAAATTTGCACCATCTTTACTACATTTTACTATGCCTACAAACTGAAAATATTTAACATTATTTAATATTTAATTGATCGAGTGTATTGAAATTAATTTGTCTTGTACAATTTAACATCATAATTACTAATTTATAACTTTGTGAAGTTAGGATTGATTAGCGAAGCACGAAAGTTTTTCATCTTGCAATCAAGCTTTGAGATTGTTAGTCCCGGGACATAATTTTTGATGGAAAACTGAGAAATAAAATGATTGTAATATATTTCGACGCAACACTTCAAAGAAGGTACACAACAGAGATCCTTGGAGAATTCTGGATTACGAAAATCTAAAAAGAATTCGTAACAGCAACAAACGAATGTAATTCTTCTAAAAAGAAGATACAAATCAAATTCCTAGCAGCAACAGTGATGGTCCACTAACAATTTCTGATTAGATCAGAACTGTTCTCATTCAGAATAAGTTGAAGTGGATGACGACGATGAAGTAGATGGAAGAACAGCCTACTGGGGAGAATGATCACCGGCGCTCAAAGCTTGATTCGCCCCACACGAACAGCTTCCAGGAACCAGTAAGTTCGACGGAGAACTTTTGAACACTCTGCTCTTCTGACTCGTCAGATGGCACACAGACTCCTGCACTTTGTGGCGCTGGTGCACTGCTTCTCCTCTCTCAAACTCTATGGACTTCGTAAGGAATGTGTTCTGAACACTTGTGTCCTGAGAGAGAGAGAAGAGAATTTTAAATAGGTCCGTGCTGTGATTGCCCAGATAGCAAAACATTCGGAACATGAAAAAAATTGCTCCGAATGTGCTTTAACCTTTCAAATCGGGCACAGACACGATCTGAGCCAACTGGCGCACATCACGCGCCACCTGCGCAACTTGCGCCATATGCGCCAAACGCGTACAGCGTAAACTGCGCCACACGCGCTCCGTGTTACCTGGGCAACCTGCGCCACACGCACACCCCGCTACATGCGCCACCTGCGCACCGTGCTACCTGCGCTACCTACGCCACCTGTGCCACATGTTCATCGTGCGCCAACCGTCGTGCCAACTACAGCACCAACTATTGACCGTCGTGCCAACTGCAGCACCAACTGTTGTACCATCTGGCAACGCCATCTGGCAGTACGATCGGGCAGCACGAACTGGCGCACGAACGACTGCGCAAGAGGCTCGCGTAACGATCGCAACTTAAGCGCACTATGTGCCAAGCGACGATGCTGACATGCTAAGTGCAAAGTGTGCCAACAAAATGCCACATTACGCCTCATAAGCCAGAGTCCGAGTCGCTAAGCCCCTACGGGGCTTAGCTCCAAAGAAATGAATTCCAAAAGCAAAAAGCTAATGCTTTACCCTGGAGTCTTAACCTTACCTCCTAGTAAAATCACCCACATGACTCCCTCCTTAGGGTCACCACCCCATGTGCATATCTCAACAACACATACCAAGTATATATATTGAGATACCTCATAATGCTTTTCCAATATGGGACTAAACTTTACTTGGCATATTGAGAGCAAGCTTTCTACATGTCAAGGAAAAGCTCCAACAAACCCCATATATCTCGATATATGGAGTTGAGTGTTCCCTACAGTAATTGTTCATCATGTATTAGGAGAGATGTCACTGACGACTTGAATCTTCCCGCATGGGTCAAATGACAGACTATAATACAAGAATGGACTAAGCCTTGAATTCTGCATCATAGCTAAAAAAAATTCCACTCACATAATGTAGTTACATGTGCTTCTGGCTGCACATTAAAGGCCTTGTGCCAGCATAGTTTTAGTGTATAATTTTGGGCGTCTATAAGTTTACCCTCAAGAGACAGCCTGCTATCTCTGTCCATACACTATAGGTGAGTTCTTTGTTTAAGTGACACGGCATAAAGCCTTGCGCTTCCCTTGCGGTGCTACGCCGCTATAACATGGCCTAAAGCCGAGCTATTACCCCTACCGGGAACCTCATCGTAGTGTCATACTACTGTAGCATGAGGTCACAGCCTCTTTGTAGTGCCATACTTCCCAGAATGAAGCCTTAGGCTCCCTTGCGGTGTTACGCCGCAACGACATGGCTTACAAGGCCAAGGCTTTACCCCTATCCGGGTACCTCATCGTGGTGTCGTGCCAGTGTAATATGAGGAACACCTCCCCTTTGTAGTGCTGACTATCCCTCTTTAATTTCATCATACAACACTCGATGTGACTTGGCTCGCAAAGTCAAGGCATTACCCCTTTCGGGAACCTCATGGTGGAGTCACCTCACTGTAGCATGGATTTTCACTCTTTGTAGTTCTGTGCTACCGTGCTTCCTGTAAAGCACATCAAGCATTCACTCTGCCTGAGAACTCATTAAGGCGTTTAAGCCAATCTCTCACAGGATTCATTTTCTGCAGAAAATATACAGTAGACAATAGTGGTTGTAGGTCCGTAACCTCTCCATACCACAAAGGACATGTACCCACTGTTCCTGATATTTTTTCAGTTAATGGTCCTTACTTGAACCAAAAGCTAGATGCCTAATAGATTTCTCTTTGAACTAATAGCATAAAACTTTATAGTAGGATTACAATAACATAATATCAGAATGCCTTTAAGCCTATTTTTCTTGATGTGTCATCGACCAGCTGGCGCTTGAGGCCCTTGGTGAATGGATCTGCCAGGTTCTCCTGACTCCGAACATCAATCACTGCAATAATACCTCTCTTGATGAGATTGTGTACTGCCATGTGCTTTAACCGTATAGTGCTCTTCTTTCCGTTGAAGAGGTCATTTGATGCCACCGCAATAGTCGCCTGGTTATCGCAGTATATCAGTATTGTCGATATTTGTGCCCCAACCACTGGAAGATCATACATGAGCTTCCGAAGCCATTCTGCTTCCTCCGCTGCAGTATCATATGTAAAGAACTCAGATTCCATGGATGACCGCGAGAGCATAGTCTGCTTCTTCGACTTTCACGATATAGCAGCTCCACCCATTGTGAAAATAAATCCACCTGTGGACCTCTCGCTCTCCAACTCTGAGCACCAATTGGCATCATTGAAGCCTTCTACTGTCGACGGATCTCCGCTATAGTGCAGTGCATATGTCTGAGTCTTCTTGAGATATCTCATAACCCGTTTCACAGCTTTCCAGTGCTCAATGCCTGGGTTGCTCGTAAAACAACTCAGCATTCCCACGATGAAAGCTATGTCAGGCTATGTCAGGCCTTGTGGCAGTAGTAGAATACATCAAACTCCTGATAACGCTTGCGTACTCCAGCTGCCTGACGTTTTTCCTCGAATTAGGCTTCAGCTTCAGATCACACCTGTAAGGCGCATCCATCCCTAGAAGTCTTGATACCCGTAACGTGTGATCATCTGCTCAATATAATAAGACTGTGACAGCGCTAGTCCAGTGTCTGTCCGGATGATCTTGATCCCTAAGTTCACATCAGCTTCTCCCAAGTCCTTCATACTGAACTTACTCGAGATGAACTTCTTTGTCTCCGTGACACAACCCATATATGTACTTAGGATTAGCATGTCGTCCACATACAGACAAACGATTATACCTCTTCCATCAGCGAAGTTTGTGTAAACACACTTGTCCGTCTCGCTGACCTTGTAGCCATTTGACCTTATAACCTTGTCAAATTTCTCATGCCACATCTTGAGAGCTTGTTTAAGACCGTACACGAATTTTACCAACTTGTAGCCTTTGTCTTCAAGACCCTTGATGAGAAACCCCTCTGGCTTTTGTATGTAAATCTCTTCGGTCAGCTCGCTGTAACTCCACCTCCCTATTTTGAAAAATATTTTAATAATAATAAGTTTTGAGTTTAAAAATTATTTCAAATAATAATAGCCTTGATGAAGTATTTTTTTAATAAATATTTCATGATTATTTTGGAGTGAGATTTAAATTTTGTCAACTTACTAATTTTCAAATCTATTTGGAGTGGTCCCCACTCCCTAACAACTTATAACCAATTTTTCTAACTGATTTATTTGAATTTTGTATAATATATGAAAAGGGGGAGGGTGAAATTGGAAGATTGATTATTATAGAATGACTTATGGGAAAAAGGTTTGAGAGGGGGGGCTTAATGTAAATTGCCATTCTTTTTTAACTGATTCGGATTGGGAGAGAGAGAGCAGCTCTTTCTCATTTTTCTTAAGGGTCCGACTATTGACACCCCATGTATTTCTAAGGACACCCCAATTTCTAAGTACACCCCACATGTAGTTGATTAAGCTTATAAAAATACTAAGTACACCCCAATATTTGACAAAAATACCCTTACCTATTCTACACCCCCATCTCAAAGCTTTCTAAGTACACCCCACTAAAACCCTAACATTCCACTCCACTCTCCTCCCTCACAAAACCCTAACATTCCACTCTCCTCCCTCACAAAACCCTAACACTCCACTCTCCTCACTCCGAAGCCAACTTCGGTCCCTCCAGTCGCTGCCCGGTCGCCTCCCCTTCGTCGAAGAGTTCTCCCTTGTTCGGCTTCGCAATGGATAGAGGAAAACAAGTTCAATCGGAAGGTAAATTTCTGCAAATCGACCTGTAGATGAGTAATCTTGTTCGAAATTAGTTTCTATCTTCGTTTAGGATCTCTGTATATGTTTCGAAACCGATCGATTGTGACAAAAACGAAACAATAGTTCGAAATTTTTTTTGGAATTCGCGGCCCTGTTCGACCCTGGTCGGTCGGACATGCAACAACTGTTCGACCTGCTCTGGTCGAACAGTTTACTTTTGTTCGACCTGCTCTGGTCGAACAGTATGGGTTTGTCCGACAATTATTGGTCGAACAGTACATTTTGAAGGCAAAACATATTTTTTCTCCGTAATTTATGGTTGTTGATTAAATTTGCAGGAAACATTAGGCGGAGGGATGCCACTCATGCTTCTGCTAGGAGACGTCGTGCCGAAGAACAAGAACGTGCACATCTTGAAGAAGCTACGGTCGTTGCTCCGACTCAAACGACCGGCCAATTAGACGAAGAAGAAGGCCACGCAGACGAAGAGCGGCGCACAGATGAAGAAGAGGAAGAAGACGCTGATATTTTGACGGGCCCTTGTCCCGGTGGACCTGAGGATCCCCAACTTATTCCAAGTTTCAAAACTCATGTGGCGTACGAGATTTGGAACGGAATTGAGAGGCCCGTATTGAGGTGTTGGTGCCACACAACCAAGATGAATACATGGAATTTAGAAGGCAATATAAGCGAGTTGCTTCGGAACTCTCGAGTTGCGAAATTAAGGTCGGTTTCGTACAAGACGCCAAATAAGAATCTAATTTGTGCGTTTCTCGAGCGTTGGCAACCAGAGACTAACACATTCCACATGCCATTCGGTGAGATGACAATTACGTTGGATGATGTTTTTGGTCTCATCGGACTCCCGGTCAGTGGGCTACCAGTGGTTGAACCATTGTCAGCAAGGGGACGGGAGGAGCCAAAGAAGATGATTAATAGGTTGTTGGGGGTGTCAGAAAGGGATGCACAGACTGAGCTTCTGGGCCAGAGAGGTAGCTCGGTCCGGATGGAGTGGCTCCGGTCTGAATTTGAGTCAGACGTCAGTAGCACGGATAATGCGAAAAGAAGGCGTGCTGTCCGTGCATATTTATGGTTCGTACTTGGATGCACAATATTTTCTGACAAAAGTGGGACACGTGTTGATACAAAAGTTCTCAGCCTTTTAGAGAATATCAACAACGTCAATGACTATGCCTGGGGAGCTGCTGCTTTAGCTTTCTTATACCGACAGCTTGGAGTAGCATCTCGGAGTGGGGTCCGCCAAATATGTGGATACTTGACTTTACTAGAGGTATCTATATCTCAGCCTGTGATATGCATTTTTTTAATGTTATACAACGACCAATATGCTTCATATTTTTGTATTGTAGGCCTGGATATTTGAGTATTTTCCCTTCACGAGGCCTATACATAACGTCAACTATAAGATGGGGGACCCACTTGCTATGAGGTGGGCCAATAGACCCCATGCTGGACCAGGTACCAACATGGTCTCATCCATCAGGGAGGTATTGGACAATCTTCAAGTCCACAATGTGAGTGTTAATTTATCCATTTACTCATAACTTATGTTCTACCCATAACTAATTGTTTCAATTTATGATGTAGGTGAATTGGACACCCTACCACGGAATGAGGAACAGTTTTCCTCGCGACGACGTGACTTTCTTTCATGGATGTATACGTGCCTTTGACATTGTAGAGCCGTATCATCCCGACCGTGTCCTTCGGCAATTTGGGCTACGACAGAAAATTCCTTACGATCCTTTGTTTCCAAGTGAGGTCCGTCGGGGAAGCACGAGCCAGCAGTACAAGCTGGCGTTCAATATTCTAGGAGGCTACTTCCAATACTGGCGCAGCCATGTACTGTCTCCCGAAGCCCGTGGGAGAGCTGCCAACCCTGCATGGGAGTGTACAAATGATTATATGGTTTGGTATAGGATGTTTTCACATCCTATCGTCCAAAATCCAGATAACGTCTCTAGCGCCGCTGGTACTACATCTACCCAGACAGGGCCAGACCCATGGGGCATGATCAAAAATGCATTGGAATATCTACAACCGACGTACCAGCAATTGATGGACAATCAAGAGGCACAAGACCCGTCGATCATAGAGACAGCCATAATTGGTGTATATGGTGCACTAAAGCTCGAGCCCCAAGAAAAACCTGAATCTTCTAGGAGGGAACCAAGCCGTAGGCGTCGTCGTAGGTCATAGACTATGACTACAAGTGGTTTTTAAGATGTTTTTTGATGTGATTTTTGTTAATATGTGGTTGTTAAGATTTTGTGGTGAATCTTGATTACAAGTGGTGAATCTTGATTACAAGTTGGTTGTTAAATTTGGTGGACTTTGTTAAATGTTACTTTGAAATTCTTGACTGAAAATGGTGGACT
Source organism: Iris pallida (assembly GCA_029216955.1). Classification (NCBI taxonomy): domain Eukaryota; kingdom Viridiplantae; phylum Streptophyta; class Magnoliopsida; order Asparagales; family Iridaceae; genus Iris; species Iris pallida. The sequence goes on from JANAVB010030220.1 coordinate 34,645,604, forward strand.
TTGTTAAATGTTACTTTGAAATTCTTGATAAAAGTTGGTTGTTAAATTTGGTTGTTAAATGTTTGTTGTATGAAATGTTGGTTGTTTCTTTGTTAAATGGTACTTGTCCTTTTATTTTTTGACTGAAAATGTACTGCTCGACCACAATTGGTCGTCCAGGTTCATACTGTTCGACCACAACAGGTCGAACAATTGCAAACTGTTCAACCAATACAGGTCGAACAGTTTGCAAGTTTTTGACCTGTTGTGGTCGAACAGTATGAACCTGGACGACCAATTGTGGTCGAGCAGTACATTTTTAGTCAAAAAATAAAAGGACAAGTACATTTCAATTGCAAAAGTACCAATTCACAACTTTTGTTACCAATACATCATCCCAAAGTACCAATTCACAACTTTTCACATGGAAGATCATCCCAAAGTACCAATTCACAACTTTTGTTACCAATACATAATTTTTTTGGTACAAATACATGATCATTCATGGAACCAAGCTGTCCACATGCATTTAATACAATTTCATAAAGTTCATGGAATTCAATACAATTTTTCGTCCTCGCTAATCGGCCAAATCCTCAACATGTGAGCTACCGGATGCAACAATTTCCTTATACTTTTTGATCCGTTCTTTGTAGATATCCTCCCAACCGGATGCACATGGACGACGCAGAATAGACCACCTGGTGATAATGGATGGTAGCGGTGCGTCTTCGGCCAAATTTACCTGCATACAAAACATAACATGTCACTATAATTTACGTTAACAAATGATTTACCAAGATGAAATAATGTTCGTACTAAAATTTACCAAGATGAAATGATTTTCGTTAACAAATGCCATGCATACAAGCTGAGGAAGTGTTGGAACTTCAGTCGTCATAGGTAGAAACAACGAGGAACCGTTCTTGTGCATGTGGACGATGGCCATATTGTAGGCCGACGCCGCCAAGTAATACATATCTGGGTATGACCACCAGTACTTACTGTCATAAATGGGTGTTGTAAAATAATTCAAAGCTGCTCGTACATCTTCGGGAGACCCCTTAAGCAAGTTACATCTAGCGTATAAATCTCCCAAGTTTGTTAGCTCTTGAATCAGGTAACCCACAAGTCCTCCTTAACACACAACCACAAATGAGAGGATCTACTCCGGTAGTTTCTATACCCTTCATCTCTTCATAAATCTTACCAAGAGCATGATGAGACACCAATCCTCTGATAATCTTGAATAGCGGAGAACTATAACGATGTGGTGCAACATTAAGACACATCTCAAATGAGGCTTTTATTTGGTTGTGTGACGTTGTCAGCAAGTCGTGTATCCTTGTCCATGAGATCTCAAAAGTTGATTGACTCGTGCCCAATTGTTTTTTCAATTTTGAATGTGCACTCTCCGCCCTATGAATATAAAAATTATAGAGTGAGATTCATACTTTGTAAGATAATTAACATTTACACATGCAAAGTATTGTTTCAAGTCACGTACCTGCTACTTGTCGTGTTCTCAAAATGCATGACATTGTTTGTCCAACACGAAACAAATCTTTCTTTATAGGGCTCTATCCAATTATTGATGGCATACTCAACTGCTTTCGGATAATCGGAGAAATCTTGCTTCAATCTTCTAAGCAACTCATTGAATCTAGGTTGGTCTTCAGCAAGAACCAACGAATTCCATGAATTATTGAAACTATCCCACTTCTCCTTGGTACGAAACATCTTTTTGTAATTGGCCAAAATATTTTTGCTAATATGCCACCGACAAAGCAAGTAAGTGGAGCTGGGGAAAGTAACGCTTATGGCATTCATTAGTGCTAACTCACGATCAGTCACAATTACCTTGGGTAAGAATGATTGGTCCACTAATCCTTTAAGCGTACTAAGTGCCCATATATAATTGTCTTCCCGCTCTGCCTCCATATAAACACATGCCACTGAAAATGTAATATTTGTGGAAGTAACGCCTACCACTTCCAAAAGTGGCATCTTATATCTGTTAGTCTTGTATGTACAATCCATCAATATAATATATGGAAATGCACGCAACAATTCTACACTAGTCGGGTGAGCATAAAAAAGATCCTTCATTCGATCGGTTTGCTCACATCTCCTAGTCAGATAGTAGTACTTTTCTGACTCCAATTTTCCCAACAAATATTGCATCTGAGAAAGTCCTCCATGCTCGACAACTCTATGCTTATGTCGAGCATTGTAAATAGTCTTCAATGTTGACTCATTCCCACTAAAACTATCTTTCAACGTACTCAGTATATCTTTTGGCCTTGTATTGTTCTTCGTCAGGTCTTTAACAAGTTGATCTTCTGCAGGGGTCAGTCGACCGGCATATGAGTGTCCAACCAAATTTTGTCCCAGTGGGTGATTATGTGACCCGCATATAACCCTCAATGACCATTGTCCTACGTCATTGGCTTGCACTCCCTTCAACTGAAATGGACAATCACATTTCTTCGTGCCCGTAAGCCTTTCACGTCTCGGCTTCTTGGCAATGTTAGTCGAATTTTTTTCATCGACTTTTGGCTTCTTCTGCCGATATTTACCACCGCGCTCACAACCCAAAATTACTCGAGCTCGCCTTCCATCTCCGCTATCCGATCGTTTAACCAAAATAACCATATTATGACGGTTTCCTACCGTACGTACCCAATTCACCAAAGATTCACGATTCTCAAATAACGCATCCGTAAGAAATTCGTCTAAGAAATTACGTTGTTCTTCAAACATTGGATGCCTGATAATGCTCATTTCAGTGTTAATTTCATTGTCATTTGAAGTGTTTTCCTACAGTGAAAAAATTTAACAACTGAATAAGGTGAAAAAAAAAACTAATATTGTTCGACCACAGCAGGTCGTGTATACTTAAACTGTTCGGCCTGTCAGAGTCAAACAAACCCATACTGTTCGACCAGAGCAGGTCGGGCAAACGTTATATGTTCGGCTCTTACAGGTCGAGCATCTGTTGATCTGTTCGACTTGTCCAGGTCAAACAGATCACGAATTCTGAAAAAAAATTTCAAAAAAAAACCGAATCACACGATTACAAACGAAAAAATTCAACAAAAGAGGAACGTACCTTGGAAGATTCATCTGCATTTCGTCCCTCCATTATGATTTCTTCAACTTCCTTTAACTTCCTTCAAAGTAAGAAGAATTTAGGATTTTTTGCTTGGGGAGAGAAAGTGGAGGGTTTTTGGGTTGGAGAGAGAAAGTGGGGTGTACTCAGAAGTGGATACCCCTGAAAGTGGAGGGTTTTTGCTTTGGGTTGGGGAGAGAAAGTGGAGGGTCATTTACGTCTTTACACATTAATCTATTTTTTCACTTAAGTTACATGGGGTGTCCTTATACATGGGGTGTCAATAGTCGGACCCTTTTCTTAATTTCCTTCTCCCAATTTTCTATTTCCCTAAAGTCAGCCGGAGCCTAACCCTAACCCTCTCGACTCCGGCCATGGCGAGGCTGGAGATTCTCGTACTGAGCAACGACTGAGCCAGGATCAGTGAGCGCCATCACTCCACCAGCGGATTCCTCCGGCGAACGACCACGGCAGTAACGACGGCGACCAATCCGACTCCCGCACTAGGCGCTCTACTTCCTGGATGGCGCTCAATTGTTCCCGATGGGCAGCACGACGTCTCCTCCTTCTCCGATGAACTCCATGGTGGTGCGGTTAGCTGTGATTTCTGGTAAGTATATTTCGTTTGTGCTAGATTCGTTGGAGAATTTCGATTGGAAAAATCATCTCTTGATCACTTCCTTGTTTGGACGAATTCTTGATCGACAACGTTCTAGCTATATTCGACGATGATGCCGACTGGTTGATTGAGCAAACGATCAATTCCCGAATTCTTTCACACGAGAACTCATTCGAGACTGAATTCTGGATTTGGTAAGTTGATTGGAATTGATCTAATTCTTTTTGCTGATCTATAATATTGATCCGGTAGATCCTTGAGTTTGGTTGGAAATTGTCTTTCATAATTCAAATATAACTCTAAATAATTTTTATTTTGGTCTGTATGGCAATTATTTGCTTAATTGTCTGAATCGAGCCTTGTTCGTATCCAGAGACGCAGGAGGTTGTGTCAGATGCACTAGGAATCTATTTCTTTAGGTACTATTCTATGTCTTCACTGTCGTGGCTTTGTAGTTATCACTGGGTTTAAATTGGAGTTTAATAGGAATGCATTCTGGACAGATCAGATATTATATAGAGTTCGTTCTAGCGTGAGTTGTTCGTGTCTTTTTGGAAGTTCAGTATACTCGTGTCCGAGCTATTCGTGTTCAATGTAGCTAGATGCCAGGGAGTTCAATTGTTGGATTCAAGTTGTTCATGGCAGACCGTGTCCAGGTTTTGGAATCGTGTCCAGATTTCAGTCCGTGTCTGAATGGGTGTGTACAGTGTCGTCGTATCCATGCAGGCGTGTGTTCGTTTGTTGAAGGGGTGGGTGCAGGAACTTACCGAGTTGGGAGGCAGTGGTGAATTTCCTGTATTATTTCAATTTTCGATTTGGTTGTATAATTTTCATTGATTTTTTTATCTCTTTTAAACTTTTGAACGACAATATGAGAAGGGATGGTCGTTTGGTTGGCTGAGATTTGTCTAGTGTTGTTTTGGAGTTAATAGCAAGAAATTGGGACTTAGAATACGGCCATATGTTAATTGTAAATGGTAAGTCCTGAGTTTGGACAAATGGGTGGTTAAGTATATGGCGCTTTGAATTCGAAGGATCAAGGAAGGACGGTTATGTTGAACCGAGGAGTGTGGGTTGGTTCGTCTTTGCCAAACTTTTGTTATTTTTGTTCTATGTGTATTTGTGAAGGCATCTATGGGAGAGAGCATATAGCAATACTTGAGAAGAGGTTGAGGGAAGTTAAGTTGAGCCTATTCTAGTATACAGTGGTTGGCCACAGGTGATACTAAATGGTACCACCACTCAGGATATAATAAGGGGATCTTTCTATATTACTAGTTGCATGTATTGGCATGTGTTGGCATAGATTTAAGTAATAGTACTGGTATATGTTCATAGTTTGAATATTAATTAGAGGAGTATTTTTAAGGATAAATATGTATATTTGAACTTCTTGTATTTAATTCATAATTAGTTAAACTATTGAAATCAATAAGGTAGTGGGGCCTATTATGCTAATCAAGTTGTCTCTATACTAAAGGTTAATCATCCTATATAGTTTCTGCCTAATTTATATATATACTTCTAGTTAGCTAGAGTATGAATATAACTAGTGTACCTTATAGGTATTCTATAACTAGACTGGTAAGTAGATTAGAAGGATGGTGATAATTGTATATAATTTTAACCAACTTGTAATCATTTAAAAATAGGAGGACATCCAGTGTTACTACCCACACTTGATCACCTTGAGCAAGGCAAGTATACTCCTCGGACTTGTTCATTCTCATGTCTTGTATATTCATTCATGTATCTCCTTGTTGACACGATGTATCACGGGATTGTCTGCTTTCATGTTTCATGAGTTACTTGTGTTTGGGAGAGGAAATACTACAGATGTGTGATCAAACCCTGTTACTATTCATGTGAATAGCTTAGGTCCCGTATCGTGCACGCGGGACCTGAGCCGTACCATTTCATGTTCATTGAATCTACCCAAGCCGATCACACACTCTGGATGTATTTTAATCTTGCACATTTCAGGATTCAGGTTGTATTTCATGTTCAGGTTGTATTTCATGTTCAGGTTGTATTTCATGTTCAGGACTCATATCATGTTTCCTGTATTTACTTTTAGTATTTCCTGTTCAGTTTTATGTCTTGTTCTCATTTCTTGTACTTTATATATATTTCTTGTTCTTGTTCATACCATGATGTTCATGTTCATTTTCTTGGATATACTTAGCTTCGCTCCTGACTAGGATATGTTGCAGGTGTACTTGCAGGGTACCATTCTACTCTATGGACCAGAGCCCAGGATATTAGCTGAGCAGGATGAGACTTAGCTTGAGGCTTCAGGTTTAGACTATTTAGCTTTACTTCTAGATATTGTCTTTAGAATTCATAGCATTTTTCATTCCTGTGATTCTGGTACTTTATGATATCTGGATTTATGGATTACGGTGATCTTTCTGGAAATGTTTTTAGATGCTGTGATTGTACACATTTATGTTTATCTTGTTAGATTTTCCTAGCTTGGTACAGCTTACTTTGTCGTATCTAACGACGAAGGCTAGGCGTGTCCGACTCGTGTTCGATTATTCGGGAGCGGGTCGTGACACTCGCTATTTAAGAAAGCCATTTTCACATTCATCTGATGTATCACCATCTTATGTATTGCTGCGAGAGCAATCAACACTCTGATGGTGGTCATCCGGGCTACTGAAGCATATGTGCCAAAGTAGTCGATCCCCTGCTTCTGAGAAAACCTTGCCTTGAACTTGGCCTTGGCTACCAACCTTGCCTTGAACTTGTCAATATTTCCATCTGCTTTCATCTTCTTCTTGAAGATTCATTTCCATCCGATGAGTTTTTCTCCTTCGGGAAGATCAACCAACACCCAAGTGTTATTTGAGGTGATGGAATCAATTTTATTGTCTATCGCCTCACTCCAGAAAACTGTATCTCTGGTCTTCATCGCCTCATCATAGGTAAGCGGATCTGCTTCCATATTATAGGTGACAAAGTCATTTCAGAAGTCCTTCGGCCTCCTCACACGCTTAGCTGACGGCTCAGCGAGTTCTGGTTCAACCGTTATTTCAACAACATCTTCTTGGACTACATCCTTCTTAAAAACTTCAGTTTCTTGCGCACCCTCATTGTTCTCCGGAATGTCCGTAAGAACAATGTTCTTGTGCCTTGCAAATTTTCTTCAAAATATTCTGCGTCACAAGATTTAACGATATGATTTAACTCAATATCAAAAAATTTCTGAGCATCACTCTTCTCGACATAACCCAAAAAGATTATCTTTGTAGCCCTTGTCTCAAGCTTCTGAATCTTCAGATCTGGAAGCTTCACATATGTCAGACACCCCACACTCGAATGACATTCAAGTTAGGTCTGACCTTGAACCAGAGTTCATGAGGAGTAATGTCTGAAGTTGCATGAGGCACTCTATTTAGAATAAAAGTGGCCGTCAATGCAGCTTCTTTCCAGTAGTACTTTGGAAGACCCGCAGTCAACAGCATTGAGTTAATCATTTCTGTCAACGTTCTGTTCTTCCTCTCTGCTACTCTGTTTGATTGAGGAGAGTACGGAGCAATTGTCTCGTTGACAATTCCATATTCTTTGCAGAACGATGCGAATTCATGAGACTGGTACTCTCCACCTTGATCACTTCTTATTCTCTAGAGTTGTTGTCCAGTCTGCCACTCAGCCTCGGCTCTGAACTCTTTGAACTTCTCGAATGCTTTGTCTTTAGCCTTCAGAAGGTAGATGAAAGCGTACTTTGAGAAGTCATCGATGAAGGTTATAAAATACTTCATTCTGGCCTTTATAGAGAATTGTTTGAAGTCACAGATATCGGAATGTATAAACTCTAGAAGATCTGTGCTTCAATTAACACGATGAAAGGATTTCCTTGTGATCTTTGTTTGAGCACAAATTTCACATTTCTCTACCTTACTCCCACATTTGGAGATAAGTCCTAGACTAGACATTCTGTTTATTCGTTTACAATGAACATGTTCTAGCCTATTATGCGACAACTCAAGAGTATAAGCAGAATGAGTGATTGCATTAACAACTTTGGACTGATTTACAAGCTGAATTGTAAACATTCCTTCGGTATAAAAATCTTTTCTGAAGTATGTTGCCTTTATGGACATCACCATCTGACCAGCATTGATGTCCATCCTGAGACTTGCATTGCAGAGTAGGCCTCCCGAGATTATGTTCTTTACGATAGCAGGTACATGCTTCACACCCTGAAGCGTCAGATACTTCTCCGAAGTCAGCTTTAAAACCATCGTCTCGATCCCGACACTACAAGAAAAATACCTTTTTATGACGGGTAAAAACCGTCATATATGATAATTTATGACGGTTTTTTGAAGCAGGCAACTGTCATGAACACGGATGTTGTAAAAGTTTACAAAAACTGTTATATATGACTTACACTTATATAACACTTTTTTTTTATAAAAACGAGATAATTAAGTCAATTATGTATAACATTAAATTTGAAAACGACATTAATATTATCATTATATATAACACTTTTTAAAGTTCTGTTCTGATTATTCGCACATATATATATCATCTGTCAATGCTTATAATTCAATGCGTTATAAAAAGATATTAATTTCCGGAGACAACATAAATATGAAATTTAACTAACATTTGAAACATTTCATTAAAAATATTCAAATATCACATCATCTTAATTACATTTCAAAATATATCACTGTATTTTGTTTCACCAACATATCACTATTACATTCAAAATCCAAAAATATATATATATATTTTCCTTTTAGGGCAGCCGGCCTCAAAACATCATTGCATACACCAACACCAAATAGTAACATCTCTTCAAAAGCCAACATTGTATATCCCTTCAAAAGTCAACATTGTACCATACAAAAGAAAGAATAAAGAGATCTCCATCAGAAATTCTATCAGAAATAAAGAGAGATTCCATCAGAATAAAAAAGCAATGACTGACTGATACAACCCAATTCCAAGAAATAGCTTGCACTTACCCAATACACCAAAGCACAAGCCAAAAGAAAGAAGACTGATAAGAGGCTCAGGTCGACAAATGGCTCCAGAAATATGCCTCGCCATCAATTTAGAGATTCACTCAATGAGAATTCTCATTGTTGTCATTATCCCATATTGATAAAAAAAAAAAAGAAAGAAAGAATGAATGAATAAAGAGAGATTCCATCATAATATAAATATTTCCAAATCACGTATATGTTACCAAATTGGCTGCAGCTGAGCCACCACGCCATTAACCCCCAATTTTCAGGAATACCTTGCACTTACCCAATACACCAAAGCACAAGCCAAAAGAAAAAAAGACTGATAAGAGGCTCAAATCGACAAATGGCTCCAGGAACATGCCTCGCCATCACATGATGGTAGAGATTCACTCAATGAGAATTCTCATTGTTGTCATTATCCCATTTTTATAGATATTATTGATTAAAAAATGAATGAATGAATAAAGAGAGATTCTATCAGAATGTGGATTTTCAAATCACGTACATCTTACCAAACTGGCTGCAGCTAAGCCACCACGCCATCGGAAGACAGAAAAAAGAAAACCAAACCTTATTCTTAAATAGAAATTAGCAAATTGATAAGGATCATCATCGCCTCTTTTAAAAACAGATAGCACAAATTGATAAGGAACATCATCGCCTCTTTTAAAAACAGATAAGCCAAAATACCAAAAAGGCCAAGGAGTTCGTGTACCTGGTCTGGAGGTCATCTACCTCCCAGAAGGAACTTATTTTGTTCATGGGTTATCCACTGCAGACTAATAAATATACGACACATCCAACATAGTAATGAATAAAATATCTCATAATCACATTATAACTGGAAGAGAGCAAAATGGAAGGGAAAACCATGTTAGTGCCTTGCTTCAGTATGTATAAGGAGTAAAATATAAGTTAAATATAAGAATCAATAACTTTCCATGAGAAATAGAACCGTACCAGTCAAATTCTTTGACAAATTGTATGCTGGTATTTTTCAGTAGGTCTATAAATGAAGGTACTATTTCCCAGGCATCTACTTCTTCCATACAATCATAAAGGAAGATATTAGGTAGAGACAAATGTAGAAGAACAAAATCATGAATGTGAATTATAAAGAATCTGAGCCCAAAAGTCTATACCTCCTGAAAGAAGCTCATAAAGCATTGGTTTAAGAAGCTAAGGCACATGTTCAAATTGTAAAATTGTCTAAGATTGAAAAAGATGTTATAAATTTATCAATTGAAGCAGTCCCTTGCAAGAGAGCAGAATTAGCAAATCCATGGCTAACTTTTGGTGCTCCCTAGTTTGTGAATGCATATCCAAGCCATCTATTGTTTCCCAAGAATAAATAAGCATTCAAAACAAAATGTCAATAAACATATCAAAAGGGACACGAGGTGTGTTTGCTACTCAAATTATCTATGCAAGGTCAATATACTAAAGTATCAAACCAGAAATTAATGTTCAGCTTCAATATAAAAAGATCATATTTGCAATATTTTTCCACAAAGAACATAATCATGTCTCTTCTTGTAAAAGGAAATGAGAAGCATTTGAAATTACCTTTCCAGACATTATATCAACAGACACAATGTGGCATACAGTTTTCTGAGAGAATATTACAGGTGCATATTCATCTTGAACGGGTGAAGAGTCAAGTTTCTCCGTAATGTATTCATATTGAACCAGGGATTGATCCACAGTTTCCATTTTCATGTTGAACAAAATGGCAGAATGAATTAACAGAAAGAATTTATCTCATAAGCCCAATACTAGGTGATTAACATCTTTGATTTGGCAAATGCATAGAGATTTACTAGTTCTGCCCTGTGATTTTGTTTCTTTAACAAACCCAAGGAGTTACCATCATATCCGCATGATATCTATGTCAATAGTAGTGGTACCTTTGTAGATATCTAGGAAGAAGTGGTTAGAAGTGAGAGCTGATACGCTATCTTCCTTCCTCTTCTACTTATGGGCGAGTAAAGGGGCTATCGTCTCTTCCAAGTAGACTCAATTGCCTGTGAAAGTTACAAACTTGCCACTCATCACCAATCCCCTCCGGAGGACAAAAAATATATCATTATATTGTACAAAAAGAGTATATCACTGTATTGTACAAAAAGAGTGATAATGGAAATTCTACAAATAAGACGGCTTATAAAAATATGTACCTTACTACCAAACCATGAAATTTCCCATATGTTGCCATATCCTTCCTCTTCTACTGTTGGTTGCATTCTCAGTCTTTCTGATCTCTACTCTTCCTCTCCCCATTCTCTCTTTCCCTCTCTATGTTGAGAGCCTCCCAAAGTGCAAACAAGCATAATACAACAACAACAACAACATAGAGATAGATATAAAGATAGTGGTGCTACTGATGATGGGCTAGTGTGGATTGGAATAAGAACCCTTTCTAATTGAGAAAGATTGACCTGTAGATTCCGGTTGTCTCCCTCTTTGTATCCCCCACATGCTCTTGTACCGATCTCTCAACCAAATCCCACACACTAAAAAGAAAAACTCAGAGAGAGAGTGAGAGAGAGAGAGAGAGAGTTGAAAGGTGAAAAAATGCAAGGTAAAAAAATCCCACACACTAAAAAGAAAAACCTATTTATGGGACACCATCCAAAACCTGTTTATGGCCTTTGTTTCATAGAAACAACACCAGAATGTCTCCAGCCACGACAAACTACAGTAACAAAAGGTGAAAAAAAGCAAGGATGTGTAGATAAGAAACAAAAAAAACAGAGAAAATATGACCAGTTCAGTAACTAAAGTTTACTAGATTACAACTATCAGTAGAAGACTACCACAAAGTTTAGAACTTACTGATAAAATAACAGTACAAGCAATCTGCAGCAAATATACTACTTTGTAAAACGCAGGTAAGTTACCAAGTTCAAATTTATAGGTAATAAAAGAAATTAGACAGTAAATTAAATTTCCACATATTAGCAAGTAACCAAAACATGCTATAAAAGAAACTGAGATCAATCTTTTTTCGAACTTTCTTGACATTGAGTTAGTACTCTACCGATGAATCTCATTTTAATACAAAAAGGCTTTATAATGATCAACCTCAAGTAATATTTCATATATAACCAATTTCTACTCAAAACCATGCAACCCACTGACCTAATTATAATTCGAAGTAGGCCAAAACAGAATATAGGAAATACTATATTTGCTCTGGATCGAATTAGGCGGTAATGGAAGGGAGTAGCAAATAAAGAAAATTCTACTCAAAGGGGCATCTCATCGGGATAAATCCAAAACACAACAAAACCAATATTGTTCAAAATATCAGCCGATACATGTACATATGCCTATTTTTATTGGACTTGAACATAATCAATTTGAAATTGCACGAAAACATCTGCATTAATCTGAAGCAAATACAACAATGACTATATTTTCTGATGTTTCAGCATATTTGGTCCTGATGAACTGATACAAGTAGACTGAAACTATCTGAAACACTTAAATATAATCTATTTCATCCCGAATGCATACTAAAATCTATGTGAATGTAATCATTCTGTAGCATTTACATATCTAGTTCACCTATATATGCTAATCGAGAAATAAAACCAATTGAAGAACAAACTCTTGCTCTTGTTTTCAGATCTGCCAAGAATGAAGGACTATGCTAGGCTACTGGTGTTTAGGTAGGAGAGGCAGATAGTACAAAACCAACCCACCTAATATAGTGGAAGTTATTAAAAATGAGGAAACCAATTAGATGAGAACTTCAATCCAACTCTTGCACAAAACCAACCTGCCTAAGGGCCATCTTTGTTCCAAAATTTGATGTACAACCCCTGCAAAACCCAGGAATCATGTTTATTCTGCTTTATGTACAACCCTTACAGAACAAGGGGAACAAGTTATAACCCAGGAGTTATATCATGTCTATTATGTACAACCCCTACAAAATAAATTTTATGTCATCGATATGAAGTTAACCCCTATAAATTTATCCAAACAAAATGGATTAACCAATTTTCTTCATCATATATTAAACTCCAATGAAAAGGCTACACACTCAATTCTCAATAAATGTGAGAATACAACATATGGCTTCTAATTGTGACAGTGTAGTATGGGCAACAGTTGCTCTTTATGATATAACTAAGATAATATATCTTCTATAGGTGATTGAAATGCAAAAAGATCTCTACAGAGTACACAATAAGAAAGAAAAATAGACATTAGAATATATTCTATAGGTAAAACTAAAAGAAAACTATTGTAAGGGAATTGAAGAAATCTAAAAGAGAAATAGTACTCGAATACTAGAAAGAAAGAAAGAAAAACATGCATCATGAGCAAGAGAAGTTACAAAAGTGCAAAAGGAAACAAAATATTGTTATTATGGCATAACTTATACCGACATCTCCCTTGTTTGGCTGCAATATGCAGAGCATCAAAACCATTCTTTGCCTATATCCCGACATAACTTACACCTAAATCTCAAGATTTGTGGAAACATAAGTACGACGACAAATCTATAGTGCCCCAAAAAATTTCATAGTTTGCTTAATGGGAAAGAAGCCCAAATCAAGTTGGCTTAGTGGTGACTCTTCTTACTCAGATTTTTTAATAATATAAGAGCATAAAAAGCACAATCCTAAATTAAGTAAGACATGGCATCGAAATACCTTAGGCGTCCAGATTGATATCAGCCACAACACAGAATTTGGAGCAGAGTCCAAATTCAAATCACTATATAGCAAAAAAAATCACCTTGGAAGCATAAGCAACCACATTTTTCATGTAAATATGTTTGTATTAATGAGATTTTTGTTCAGAACCCCCTTAGATTTTTGTTCAGGCCCCCTTTAAAAGGGCAATCAACCGATCATCGCCAAGAAGCCATCAAAGAAACCCTAAAAGTCATCAAAGAAACCCTAAATTATAGCAGTAAACCCTAAATCTTGTCCTATGTATGCATTCAAGCTACCAGCAGCCTGAATCTGACAAAATTTTCAATAAAGCATGGATTTTTTTCCCAAATTAAGAACCAAAATTGGAGCAAGATCTACCGAAGAAATCACCAAGCGAGCGGTGATCGCCTAGATACCACTAAAAAAGCCCTAGAAATCGAGAAAGATGTCAGAGAAATCGAATCTTACATCTTGTTGACGATCCTCAGTCGCGCTTCCGGCTGGAGTTGGCTCCTCCAATCGACCGCCCCCGCCGAGTCCATGGCCGGTCCCTCCCCCTGTGCTGGTCACCAGCTGTTCGATGGAGAAGAAGGAAAGGAAAAAAGGAGAGATGAGAGACGAGAGAGGAAAGAGGAAGAGGAGAAAACAAACATAAATCTTCTGCAGCAAACATAGGAGGAGGAGAATGGGAGAGGGGGAGGGGGGAGGAGGAGAGGGGAAGGAGGAGAAAGGGAGAGGGGCGCGGAAAGGGTTTTTGATCGGGAAAATTAGAAAAGTGAGTGGGCACGCGGGTTGTCAAATAGATTTTTGTAAAAATTTTATAACTCACGTGAATAGAAACGTAATAAATGTATCAACAATATATAACGTTTATATCCAAAAGATGTTATAATAGGCTAAAAACTCTTTAAAACCATTATACTATGTGGTGTTTCTGAAATCCTGAACCGTTGTAATTGCTTCTTTTCAAGCGTTATAACAGGGTTATTTTCTTATAGTACGAGCACTTCAGCTTGTGCCTGGTTCGCCACCATAATAACTTCAGAAGTTGGCGTGTAGGTGGTGAACCACTCCTTGCTTGAGCAGACATGGCAGGTGGCACCAGTGCCTACCCACCAGTTAGAGTCAGCCCCTATAGCAGTGACCTGTGCAATCATTGCAACAACGTCAGTGATCATAAAAACCTTGCTAGGCTCACCTTGCTCTGATTGCTTGGTCTTCGCTTTGCATTCACTCTTGAAGTGGCCCTTCTTGCCACACTTGAAATAAGGCATTGAGACTGTGCCTTCTGTAATGTCCCAGTCCCAAAATACGTAGGACTAAGTACGTAAACATGACAGCTGTATACATACGAAGTACAGGGCCTTTTATGTATACATAAGCTGTAAAATACAATAATCCAAGACAAACTAAATCTCATCCACAATGAAAAGAATAATAATATAAAAATCAACTTGAATATTTATGATACAATCGTTGGGCGGAGACCAAGTCCACTACCAACTATCTCAATGAAAGAAATGAACGAGAATCGATCCATAAAATGGCAAGACAAACCAAGCACAATCGTCTTCGAAGGAATGGAGAGAATCACGGCCTTGGCTAGAACACCTGCAGTGAATCATGAAAGCACACACCTGGGGAATAACCAGGTCCTCAGACGGACGTAGCAAGATACAGAAAGAACATGCTAATATGAACGGTCAGAATAATAAAATAATATATAAAAGACTATCCTAGACACAAATATGCAAAGGAGATTCTAACCGCCTAATGTGCAATTTAGAGAACAACTTTTATGCGCATGGGTGGGATTTTAGGCTATGTGTACGTAACTGACATCCAGTCATCTGTATCCGGCCGTAACATCCAAAACGTCAGAGGGTATCTGCAAATAAATTGCCACAGTTCCATCCGGAGACTGTGGTTTACCTGTTTGGATTCCCATACGCACTAGCGACTGTCCTCCCCCAATATTTCTCACACTGTTCAAGTCATGTCCATGGCTCATCCAGTTTTGTAACTACTTGAGTCTCTAAAACCCTAGTCATAGCAGTTACGATCATCTATTCGTTACACGACTTTAGAGAGGGCCAGTCCATAAGTCGTGCCCCTAGCAACATGTATCCAACCGTGTAGTGTGTGTGTCATGGCCAAGTGAGATATAAGGATATCCTCCAACAAGAAGGTAGTCCGCTAAAACTAAGTCAACATGCATATAGTAAAGTAAAACGACTAATAGAGTCGCTTGCACCCAAGTATGGCTTGGACGCGCAGTTTATAATTAAAGAAACTAACAATATGAAACAAAATAAATAATACAGAAAATAAATAATTGACAGTTAATTAGCAAGGTATACTTGCCTGGTGGGTCGCCTGGTGTGGTGCTATAATCATGTGGCATGGAGTATGGCTGCGATGTTACAACTACGCATGACGGCCTCGGATGATGGCATGGACTTTTCCATCGGGTCCAGAATGGACGAATTAGTTAGGGACGCTAGGGGACGCGTAGAATTTGGCGAGGGAATATGAATAATGGGCTTAGTCATGGGCTGGGGGATAATCGAAGAAAGTTTGACAGATAATACATATATTTTTAGAAAACTATTTATAATACTTTGAAAATATATCCCTATTAGCTTAAACAAAAATAATATTTGATAAATGCTTTGATAAATAATAAAACCGTTTTAGGCAAAGCTCTAAGTTGTAAAAGTAGATTTTTCTAGATAAAACTATATTTTATCTATTTAAAATATTATTAGGTAAATACAAAATATTTCTAGAAAATTATAACTCTTTTTTTTCTCAAACATAATTGGTCTTGGCCAAAACTGTATATATATATAAATAGAAAATACTACAATTATATATCTTCACAATCCATTTAAACAATCGAGACCAAAGGTAGAGTATACATAATCCCATATATAGGATTAAACCACGTAAGATATTTAACATATATATATATATATATATATATATATATATATATATATATATATGAAGCACCAAAAACATTCATATATAATTTCTCAAATATTTATATTTATAATTAAAAATATATTTACATAATTAAGCTAAATTTTCTTGGTTTGAGACATATATGGTCCAAACGCAAATTATCTGGAGGTAAAAGCCAAAAACTAAATAATCACATATTTGTGGAAAAGCCCATTTGGCCCCTACAACCAAAGGCTTAGTCCAAATAGTAAAAATAAAAATAATTTTTTTTATTGTTACTACAGTTATTCCCATACACCCAAAGAACAAATAATAATAATAATATTAATAATAGTAAAATAAATAATTAACAAAATAAAAAATATCAAAACATAAGGACAAAACATGTACCAACAGTGGTCTTCGTTAAGAGGAGTGGGATTAAAAGCAAAAAAAAGAAAAAAATAGAAAGAGAGAGAAGAAGCAGAGGTGAGGAAGTGGGAGAGAGAGAGAGTGAGAAGGGAAAGGAAGGAGGAGGGAGCGGGTACGAGAGAGACAGAGGGGCGAGAGAGAGCGGCGATCAGACGGAGTTCGGGGTTTCGGGCTCGGCGCGCGAAGGTGGAAGGGCGAGTGTAACGCCCCAGAACCAGAATACTGGAGAGCGGGGGTGTACATAGCCAGCTACGTATATTGAAGTGCAACCCACCTTGCTATACGGTCACGGCTGTCTAGATAAATGAGGATTTAACTACAAGCCAACAGTCTCCTATGGTCATGAACAAGCTTAATGTCTCAATCTCAAGCAAGCGATAGTTGTTACAAGATGTCAGAGCACCAAATACATAATTGCAAGGCGTCCCATACATTACATTGTCACGACCCGCACCCGATTTTCGAACGCGAGCTCGTGAGCAAGCCAGCTACGTATCGAGCAGACTCCAGCCCGTCTCGAATACGTAAACGCTGTCACGACTATGGCAATGGACCTAATCAAGGCAAAGAAAAACTATATCTCAATCTACAATAAGAATAATAAACAAGAATGAACAAGTATGGGTCGTGGTCTGCAGCCCACTAGCATATATGTCTGATAAGACTCTAATAAAGTAACAAGAGTCAAAACTGAATCAGGAAACAGGATATCTCATGATAAGGTATGAAAGCACAATCTGATAATAAATGCAACACGATACCTGAATCCCGCAAGCGTATCATCCCATCCGTCATCCAGAACTAATAGCTATCTCCGTGCACTCACTAAACCTGAAGAGATCATCAGGTCCTCAGGGGACATAGCAAGATACATAAAAATATGCCTATCTAGCTGTTTATCATGCAATAAAGAAACTATGGGAAATAAATGGGAAAAGACCAATCAGCACGAAAACACGACTATACACGACTGGAAGAACCACTACGTCTAAACGAACTGCTGGAGAAGAACAAGAGAACAAGAGAACACGATATCACGATGTCAATGGATAACCAATCGAATACTCAAACCCTCGTCCCTAGTGTGGACTCTCAGGTTTGAACAACTACTAGCCCTCGCCCCTAGTGTGGACTCACAAGCTAGCATCACCCTCGTCCCTAGTGTGGACTCGCAGGTGTGAACCGTATACTACTAACCCTCGTCCCTGGTGTGGACTCGCAGGCTAGCATCACCCTCGTCCCTAGTGTGGACTTGCAGGTGTGGACATATAACTACTAACCCTCGCCCCTAATGTGGGCTCGCAGATTAGCTTACTAACTCTCGCCCCTGGTGTGGGCTCGCAAGTTAGCTTAACTACTAACCCTCGCCCCTAATGTGGATTCGCAGATTAGCTTACTAACTCTCGCCCCTTGTGTGGGCTCGTAAGTTATCTTAACTACTAACCCTCGCCCCTAATGTGGACTCGCAGATTAGCTTACTAACTCTCGCCCCTGGTGTGGGCTCGCAAGTTAGCTTAACTACTAACCCTCGTCCCTAATGTGGACTCGCAGGTTAGCTTCAAGAATTTCAAGGTACAGCAGTTCCGATATGACTTATTCATCCTATGACACGATGCGACTCAGTCCAAGTACAAGAGATGGTACGACACGACCCAATCACGATACACGAGAAAACCAATCCAATATGAACGACTAAGCTAATTATAAACAAGGCTATATATAAACTAGCAGGCATGATATACAAATCACCTATAAATAATCAACTAGTAAAACTGTATAATAATGTAAATATGCATGTAAATAAACTGTAGAGGGAGGCAAGGTATACTTGCCTGGGGGTTGCACGAAGAACCAACAATGTAACTCCAATCAATAAGTCAGAAAGTCCAAGTCATCACAACTGTCTCCGAAAGCTGAAATAAACATTACCAACGTTCTCAGAATAGTCAAATTAGCTAGGATTGCCTGTCCTTAAGTCCAATTCTGGACACAGGGACAAAACGGTAATTTTGGGCAAAACGATGTCCGCCGTTGGACCCGCTTTGTACCGAAAAGCGTGCCAGAGTCAATGGTCTCTAAAGTCATCAAACTACATGTCAACAGGTCCGGTTTTCTGATACGAACCCAACCGTATGTCCAAAGTTGGATTTCGGCGGGCCGTACACAAAATCGCCCGTTGAGTGGGACCGTGGGGCCCGCAAAACGGCGTACGATTCAACTGTCTCAGAATCGGACCAAACTTGGCATACAGGACCAGAAAAATGATACGGTCCTGTTGGCGCAAGTTTCGTCTCGATCTGGCGAGCGTGCACAAAGTAATTGGGAAATTTGCACAGAGGCCGATACGGAGAATTTTGACGGATACGCATCAAATTCGTCGCGCACACGCGACCAATTTGAATTCCGTCAAAGCCCACACGACCACGAAGCCGTTACGCACCTTTCGATGCTTTCGGTTCGCGACCATGTTGCCCGGAATGGCGGGACGCACGTCGTATCAGATGGATTTTCTGGTTTTTAAAACAGGTTTTTCTCAATATTGGAAAACTGATTTCTCGGCGCACAGCAATCAAAATTAATTTCTGTAAAAAGGGTTCTCTAGCCCTATATGTTGGGTTTAACTTCTGTTCAGAAAGCTTGCTTATTCGAAGAATAGATTGGTGGGAAATTCGAATTCAAGTTGGGTGTTTGGACTGTTTATGTCCTGTTTCGGTACAGGATTTTCCGTCGACTTCGAATCAATTTCCTGGCCGATCTAGCGCGTCTATACACAAAGTAATTGAGAGGATGTAAAGACGTATATGTAGGCTTCGTACCTGAGGAGGAAGATCGTGAAACGATCAATCGTTCGCTGTAAAATCGTGCTGCGAAATGGGGTGTTCGACCCTAGCTACTGCTGCTGCTGTCGCGTGTGTCCGCCGTTTGCGCGCGCTCCGGCACGGCCGTGGCCGGCCTGCGGCTATGCGCGACGGTGCCAGGACAGGGATGAGGTCGCCCAGGGCTGAGGTTGGGGTCGGCGTTGGTGTTTAGGGTTTTTCTCTGATCTCTACGTGTGTATATATGTCGCTGTACTCACAGGTGTGGGGATCGGGTTCGTGTGTCTTGCTCGGCCTGGAGAGGTAAATTAGGCTGTGGCTGCTTTGGAGAAATGGTTGGGCTCGGCCTTTTGGGCTGAAAGGATGGGACCTAGTTTGCTCGGGTTGGGGGAAAATGTATTCGGGTTTGGGCTAGCTGCTGATTTCCTCCTATCTATACATGTATATATAGTGAATATATATATAGCTATAACTCTTTATCTATATAACCATTTTTACACACACATATATATATATATATTCTTTTTTGATTTCTATATTAGCAAATATATATACATCTATATATATAATCACTTATGTATATATATACATATATACACATATTTACACACACATAATTTATATATATATACACACACACATATACCTATGTATATACGTATACATACACATAAATACCAATATATATACATATATCTATATATAATAAATAATATCTATATACGCATATCTATGTCTATATATTTACACATATACACCCATGTAAATATATTCATATATAAATATATATTATTATGTATACGTACACATACACAATACACAATTTTTATTTATATATTCATACACATATCTAATATATTTTTATATATTCATATTCACATACTCTTACACACATGTATCTTTACATCTAAATAATTCTATAATACCGATAACCCACTAAAATAATCCAAAAAATTTTGGTGCACATATATAGCCTAGAAAAACTGTGCCAATATTCTAAAACTATATTTAAATATTAATAATAGCCATTTTGTATAAATAACCAAATATTTAGAAACTATCATCAAGTCCACCCAAAAAGCAAGAAAATATTTGTACGTACCTAAAAGTATGTCCTCATAGGCTTGGGCTTGGTTTGGGTTCAATCTGGACTAGTTTCGTACAATCGGGTTCCCTAAAACTCAATAATTTAATTAATAAATAAATAATTTTTGGTAAAGGTTAAGTCGCAACTTGGCCTGGTTTTCCTAGTTAGGACAATCCTATGGCTCAGCATTTCTCTACTATGGCTAAACACTAGTCAAAGCACGCCAACGCACTATCCGTGCCATAATTCTTAGTCGTCTTGTACTCCAAAACTCAACCATGATTAAAGTCATCTACCGTAATAATTAACTTAAATAATTATTTATAAAAAAATCGTAAAATCCCCATTTAAATCAAATAAAAAAAATAAAAAAAATATTTCAAAATTTCCGGGAAGGGGAGCTACAACATATTGGATGATCATGAAGCTAGTCGTACAAAATGTTAAGACTAGCAAGAGTTTAGTCATACATGATCAACCCTAGGATCTGTCAATCATGTTACAGCCCGTAGGCAGACAGTAAATAAAGGTGCAATACGAGCTAACACGTGCTCGCCGGCTAAACACCTCAAAAGAATAATTTTTACAATAAAGTGGGAGGACAAAAAGAAACCCACTCGTTGTCAGGGTTACGCCTGGTGGTCACCATCTGGCTGGAAGACAGGTGGATCCTCTGGTGCTGCTTCGATATCTGGCCACACAAAACCAGCTGGGTCAGACCCCAGAAAGAGCAAGTGCCACAAAGGAGGTTTCACTTAGGAACTAAAACCAGCATATCACAATAGAATATTAAAGATAAATAATAAATAAAGAACTGATAATAATAGAGATAACAACAATAAACTGAGTACGAGGAAACCATTCAAGTAGCCAGGTCACAACCCTTAAACCAAACAAGGACCGGGGTTGCAGCCCTTCACCTGAATAGAAACCCGTCTCAAATACTATTGGTACAGTGAAGACAATAATCGAAGAGAGGACACAGAACTGCTCCGGGAGCCAGTTACAACCCTTAAACCAAATAAGGACCGAGGTTGTAATCCTTCGCCTGAACAGAATTGGACCCCTGATCTTTATTGCTAAGGCCAGTATAAATAATCATGGTATTAAGGTAAGGTAAAATATGACGAACATGGCATGGGGTTGAAACAAGACAATAAACGAAGAGAGGACACAGAACTGCTTCGGGAGCCAGGTTACAACCCTTAAACCAAATAAGGACTGGGGTTGTAACCCTTCGCCTGAACAGAACTGGACCCCCGATCGTTATTGTTAAGGCAAGCATCAATAATCGTGTCATGTCACAATCTTGCACAGGATCAGGATAAGACTAAGCTGGAATAAACTCCATCCAATCAATCACGGCCAATCAAGAGTACGGCTTGATACTTTTAACTAAATAGGGTTATCACAGGCCTAGTTTCTAGCAAGATGCAATGAGATTATCCCAACAGCCACAAGCCCTGCAGACCATCCGGTTATCCTGGTCGAATGTCCGTTTATGAAGGATACAACACGTGACAGTGTGCTGGAAATGTGCCCTACTCGTCGGTAGGCTATAAGTTCACTTAGTGCGCCCAGATAACGGAATTGCCTGTAGCTGAGAAATCTCTTCATGACTACTGGATTATTCTAGTTTATTAGTCTTAGTCGATTACAGTGGATACCCCTGACCGTAGTACTCAGGGATCCCCATCCTAGACATGATGCAAGACAGTGCCAGTTTATTTGTATAAACACAATCGCCCACGGTGTCCAGGTCGTTCCTACTTGTCATGTCAGGCTAGCTGTCGTAACAACATGTCGAGATATATCATGTCATTTTACTTGTCAAGAGTGCGCCACAGCGGGCCACTATCGTGTTCTATTCTTATATTATCATGAATGAGAAAAACTTGCATAAAATAACTAATAACATAATCTTGAAGCCAAGGAAAAGATCTACAACTTTCATGTTGGGAGTTAGGAGAAATTCTGGCCACAATTCAGCCAAATAGGACTTAAAATAGCCAAAAACAGCCAAAATAGGCACTATACGGCACTATTCAGCACTATACGGCACTATTCAGCACCATGCGGCACTCCCATATGCGGCTGGACATTATACGGCACTATACAGCACCCTTATGCGGCTGGACACTATGCGGCACTATGCAGCACCCTTATGCGGCTGGACACTATGCAGCACCCTTTTGCGGCTGGACACTATGCGGCAATATGCAGCACCCTTATGCGGCTGGATACTATACGGCACTATACAGCACTCTTATGCGGCTGGGCACTATGCAGCACTATGCAGCACTCTTATGCGGCTGGGCACTATGCGGCACTATGCAGCACTCTTATGTGGTACTATGCAGCACCCTTATGCGGCTGGACACTATGCGGCACTATGCAGCACCCTTATGCGGCTGGACACTATGCGGTACTCTGCAGTACTCTTATGCGGCTGGACACTATGCGGCACTATGCAGCACCCTTATGCGGCTGGACACTATACGGCACTATTCATCATCCCTGCCAAAATCAGCACAGATGAACATAGAAATGGCCAAAAATGCTTTTGGCCATAACTTCCTCAAAACAAGTCAAAATCCAACTTTTCAAAGGTCTATTTTGGGTAAAATCGAATTCTCTACAACATGGAACAATCAAAACATAAAAATAATGAAGTTTAATAAATCAAAACCCAAAAAAATGAAAGTAATATAAACTTAGATCTACAAGAAAATATCCATCAAAATTGAAAATGCCAAGTTCTAAAGTATCTTTGAATCTCGCGAGGAAGACAATAGAACAACAAAAATAGAGTTTCTCCATGAAGCAAGTTGCACTTGCCTAAGCTTCTCTTGGTAGGTGGAGAAGTTAAGGGGAAGAAGATGAAGAATAAATGAAAAGTAAAGATGAGAGAGAAGGGGGTTGGGTTTTAAATGATGATGGTGGTGGTAGGTAGGGGTTTTCTTTTGGTTCATGATGAACCCAAAAGCAAACCAAACCAAGCTTAAATCGAACCAAGCTAAGCCATAACCAATGAAATGCCAAAATAACCATGCCAATGCAACATGCTAAAAATAAAATCATGACTAGCTAACCATGACTAATAAAAATACGGACCCGAAATATGTACACGTATACGAAAATACGTAACATGGATTTCGAGGGTGACAACTCTACTAACCTTAAAAGAATTCCGTCCTCGGAATTTAATTAAAGAGGCTAGAGGTGTCGGGACAAGTTACACTATCAGATACAATCTACAGCTAAGCAATCAATCAAGCAATCAAATATGCAAGCAAGGATTCGAAGTGTAAGGCATAAGAAAGATATTATACCTTACGAGTCAAACAGGTCGGGATATCGCGATCGGATATCATCCTCACACTCCCATGTTGACTCACCCAAAGAGTGATGACCCCAAGCAACTCGGACTAACTTGATAGTCTTGTTCTTGAGTGTCTTCTCTCTTCGGTCCAATATAGACACGGGCCTCTCCTCATACAAAAGTTTGGTACCAACAACTAATTCCGAATAATCCAAGATGTGGCTCGGGTCCGGGATATACCGTCGCAGTTGGGATACATGGAATACGTCATGCACCTCACGTAGCGATGGTAGAAGAGCGAGACGATATGATACATCTCCTACTCGCTCCAGAATATCAAATGGCCCTATATACTTAGGACAAAGCTTTTCTCGCACGCCGAAATGAATGACGCCACGGTTAGGCAAAATCCTCAGGAATACATGGTCGCCGACAGAAAACTCAAGAGGGCGCCGATGAGAATCGGCCCAATGACGCTGGCGATATTGGACAACTCGAAGATGATCTCTAACTCTCCTAACCACCTCAACGGTCTGAGCAATCATTTCTGGACCGAGCATCTGCCTCTCTCCGACATCGTCCCATGCTAGCGGGGATCGGTACTTCCTACCATACAGTGCCTCGAACGGTGCCATCTGGATACTAGCTTGGAAACTATTATTGTACGAGAACTCTACCAGGTGCAGGTGATCTTCCCACGAACCACCGAAGTCGAGTGTACAAGATCTCAACATGTCTTCCAAGGTTTGGATGGTACACTCTGACTGACCATCTGTCTGTGGGTGATACGCTGAGCTGAACTGGAGACGAGTCCCCAAATTCTCTTGCCGGCTATGCCAAAAGTGTGACGTAAATCTGGAATCTCTGTCCGAGGTGATACTGACTGGTATACCGTGCAATCTGACAATCTGTCGAAGATACATCTTCGCTAGCTGAGCCGTCGACTGACCAACTCTGAATGGAAGAAAGGGAGCCACCTTCGTGAGCCTGTCTATGACAATCCAAATAGCGTCTCTGCCAGCCGGGGATCTAGGCAATCCAGTCACAAAATCTATGGTTATATGCTCTCATTTCTACTCTGGAATTGGCAATGGTTGAAGTAGTCCAGCTGGTCTTTGATGTTCAGCCTTAACTTGTTGGCAGACTAAACAACGAGAGACAAACCGGGCTATCTCCCTCTTCATGCCATTCTACCAAAAGTGCTGACGAATATCACGGTACATCTTTGTGCCACCGGGATGAATGGAATACTGCGAACTGTGGGCCTCTGCCATGATCTTCTGTCTGATATCTCCACTGGGTACACAAAGATGTGTACCATGTCGAAGTGTACCATCTTCATGGGTACATAACTCTGGTCTTCGTCCTGCCTCACACTCTGCTCTGAGTCGCTGAAGCTTGGAATCTGCCGACTGCGCCATCCGGATCCTCTCGACTATGCTGGACTGAACCTGCATGCTGGCCATCAATGCCATATTGGTAGGAAGGGCAACTTCTATTCCCATCTTCTTAAGATCGGCTAATAATTCTGGCTGTGCTGTGAGAAAATAAACTCCAGCTCTCCTGCTCAATGCATCTGCAACAACGTTGGCCTTCCCAGGATGATACTGCAAGTTGATGTCATAATCTACAAGCAGCTCTAGCCATCTCCTCTGATGCATGTTAAGATCCTTTTGGGTGAACACATACTTCAGACTTTTATGGTCAGTAAAAATCTCTACCCTATCTCCATACAAGTAGTGCCTCCAAAGCTTAAGTGCAAATACTACTGCTGCCAGCTCCAAGTCATGGATTGGGTAATTCCTCTCATGATCACGAAGTTGTCATGACGCATAAGCTATTACCTTCCCATGCTGCATCAGAACACATCCTAAACCTCTGTCCGAAGCATCACAATACACTGAGAATCCTCCGGTTCCATCTGGAAGCGTGAGAATAGGAGCCGTCATCAAGCCTCGCTTCAACCTCTCAAAAGAATTCTGGCACTCTGTTGTCCAAGCAAACTGCACATCCTTGCGGGTCAACTGGGTCAATGACGCTAAAATTCGAGCAAAGTCTGAAACAAATCGCCGGTAGTAGCCGGCCAAGCCAAGAAAACTGTGAATTTTTGCCACTGTGCTAGGTACCGGCCACGTTTCAATGGCTACGATCTTCTGGGAATCCACTTCAAATCCTCCTCGTGTGATGATATGACCCAAGTACGAAATGCGATCGAGCCAGAACTCGCATTTACTGAACTTGGCATACAACTGGTGCTCTCTGAGAATCTGGAGGACAACTCAGAGATGCTGCTCATGCTCCGCCTCACTCTTACTGTAGACCAGGATGTCGTCCAGGAACACAATCACAAACTGATCCAAATAAGGCATAAAGATACGATTCATGAGGTCCATGAATACTGCCGGCGCATTGGTTGCTCCAAATGGCATTACAAGGAACTTCCAATGCCCATACCTCGATCTGAACGCTGTCTTCGGGATGTCCTGTTCTCTGACTCTGTGTAGCTCCCCTTCCCGAATTTTTTTTTAAAATATTTATTTATTTGATTTAAATGGGGATTTTAGAATTTTATAAATATTTATTTAGTTAATTATTACGGTAGATGATTTTAGCCATGGTTGAGTTTTGAAGTACTAGACGACTAGGATTTGTGGCACGGGAGATGTAGCAGTGTGCCTTGACTAGTGTACTAGCCATGCTCGGGGAAACCTAGCCATAGGGATGTCCTAACTAGGAAAACCAGGCCAAGTTATAACATGATCATTATAAGTAAGTTTAATTAATTATTATTAGATTTATTGACTTTGCAGGAACCCGGTTAAACCAAGTTAGCCCGAACTGGGCCCGAACCGAATCCAAGCCTTTGTTGGTATGTAGTGGGACCAACACGGCCTTATTGGCACATTTTGTTAAGTGCAAATATTTTGTACTTATTTTGGGTTTAGCAGATAATTTCCTCAAAATCGATTATATTAATTATTGTATTAATATTTAATGGTGATCGAATTACTGCAGGATCTCCTAGGGCCAATTGTGAATTGGAGATATCGTGTCACCAATGCTACTCCTATGGTTGAAAGTGTTGTAATGTTAAAGTTTTATCATTATTAATAATTTATGAATATATATATATATATATATATATATATATATATATATATATATATATATATATATATATATATATATATATATATATATATATATATATATATATATATATATATATATATAAAGATATATATATATATATATATATATATATATATAAAGATATATATATATATATATAAAGATATATATATATATATATATATATATATATATATATATATATATATATATATATATATATATATATATAGATAGATAGATAGATAAATATAGATAGATAGATAGATAAATAAATAAAATTGAGATTGGTATTTTCTATTAAAAATATTTAATTAAGATTTTTGGAGTTGTTATATAGGTAAATATATATATATATATATATATATATATATATATATATATATATATATATATATATATATATATATATATATATATATATATACGTATATGTGTATGTATATAGGATTATATATATATATATTTGTGCATACGTGTATATGTATAAATATATATAGGGTACATGTGTATATATATAAATAGGTGTACGTATATATAAATATATAATATAAAATGAGTGTATGTAAGATATATATGTGTATATATAGATATTAATGGGTTATTGTGTGTAAATATATTTATATAAATGTATACGTATATGTATAGGTATTTGTATATATTTATATATATATATATGGATATGTATTATTGCTACTAGATAAAGAATAAGAAAAAAATAAATAGGAGAAGCAATAGCAGACCCGGCAAGGGATATTCCCGAGCCCACAACAGCCCATTGGCTGAACCCCCAAGCTTCAGGCTTCCCGAGCCCACAGGCTCAGCCTTCCCCCTAAAACCCAGCAGCCTGCTCGGCCAAACCGAGCACAGCCAACCCGAGCTTTCTATTCGAGTATATGTACACGCGAGAGGGGGATCATCAAACCCTAACCCCGAGCCTTTGCCACCACCTGAGCGCACCCCCTCGTGCGCGTGCACCTCCGAGGGCCACCGTCGGTAGGCCGAGGGCCGCCCATCGCCGGCCGTCGCGTGCGCACACGCGCGCAAAACATGAAGCAACAGCAGCAGTCCGCAACCGCGGAGCAGTCTTCGCGGCAGGTTTTCTCGATCACCGTGTGATCGTTTTGCACGCCGTTTTTGTCGGTACGTTCACAACCCATAGGGCTGTAAACCTCTTCATATAGATTATTTTAACTCGCACTGTGCATGACGAGAATCGAGTTCCAAAACTGAGGAAAATCTCGATTTCCTGGGTATGGAAACTGCCCCAACGCCCAATATTCGCGGTCGATTTACGACCAGAACATCGCAAATTTTGGAAAACCGCCTGAACAAATTTCTAGACAACCTAACCAAGATAAAAACCCTATTTTTAGATTTAATTCTTGTGATTTATTTTCTGTTTAAAATTAAGATGAAGTTGACGAAAAATCTATTTTCAAAACTAGAAAATTCATCCACACGACTTGTGTCCCGCCAAACCGGGCGACGTGGTCGCGAACCGAAGACATCGAAAGCTGCGTAACAGCTTCGTGGTCGTGTGGGCTTTGACGGAATTCAAATTGGTCGCGTGTGCACGACGAATTTGATGTGTATCCGTCGAAATTCACCGTATCGTGTACTTTGTAAATTCTCTAATTACTTTGTGCACACTCGTCAGATCGAGACAAAACTTGTGCCAACAGAACCGTATCATTTTTCTGGTCCTGTACGTCAAGTTTGATCCAATTCTGAGATAGTTGACAAAATCACCGTTTTGCGGGCCCTGCGGTTCCACTCAACGGGCGATTTTGTGCACGGCCCGCCGGAATCCAACTTTGGACATACGGTTGGGTTCGTATCGGAAAACTGGATCTGTAGACATGTAGTTTGATGACTTTAGAGACCATTGACTCTGGCACACTTTTCGGTGCAAAGCGGGTCCAACGGCGGACACCGTTTTTGTCCGAAATTACCGTTTTGCCCCTGTATCCAGAATTGGACTTAAGGATAGGCAATTCTAGCTAATTTGAATATTCTGAGAACGTTTGTAATGTTTATTTCAGCATCCGGAGACTTCTACATGTGTTGACTGATTGTGGCTCATTGAGTGGTATGGTATTATTGGTTTCTCCAGCTAAGGACCTCAGGCAAGTGCACTTTCTGATTGCTTTCCGATTCATAGTAGTCTTTTCATTTCATGTCTATACATATATCTTGCTGCTTGTTGACACGCTCGTCACACGGAGTAGTCGGGAGAGAAAATATCTTAGTACACATGTGAACTACCCAGAAATATCCCCAAAATGTCTTTTATTGCATGATAGCAGCTGCACACGACACGTGCAGTGAACCGGATTTACCCCTAGCCGTTCACATGTCGAAAAGGATATTTCACACCACCTAGATAGATGTCTTTATTAGTTTTTCCTTGTTTACTTCTCTATCGTGCTATGTCATCAGTTTTCTTACTAGCTTTCATATTCCATATGCTATTTTCATGTCTTGTTAATTCTATTGTGTTTTGCATTGCCATCGGTTTGTATACTTGTTCCATTCCTGACTAGAAACCAACATTTTTCAGGTTTAGCAGCTATCACTCTTAGCACTGGGGAAGACTTGGGTATGCTGAAGACAACCAAGAAATAGATAGCAGTTGTACTCAATTTCATTAATTGTAAAATCCTGTATTTTCTTTAATTGTAAATGTTGTAATAATTTAGAAATGTGAATGAGCAGCAAATGTTGTATTTTGAGCATTTATTTCTTGCGGGCTTGACAGCGTTCTACCGCCGACTCTGCGGCGTAGGATGGCTTGGACACGTCTCGTATCCGAAAAAGCGGATACGGGTCGTGACAAGTTTTTGTGGTGGCCCATGTAGGTCAGTTTTCGTAAAAGATTGCGAACTCGTGATGGTACTTAAGTTAGTCATACCATTGCGAGCTTGCGCACAGGAAATGCTCATTCACAAATAGGATTAAAATAATTTAGGAGGACAACTAGGATAAGGGTCCCTTATTAAATTTACCGTTGGGTAGTTAAGGTTATTAGATAGGTCATGCAATTTAGATAGCTTGCTAGATCCCTATAGGCACACTATTACTTTTGATATGACAATGTGATCCAATGTGGATATACTATTCACTTGATTAGTTAGGTTTACCTAGAATTAAGGCTTTGATCGAACTGTTTAATTTTCTTTTGTTGTATTAGATATAAATCTTATATCATAAGTTAGAATTGTCTATTTTAAATTCTCTTTTGCTGTAAGGATTTAGTTTATAATTTTTGATTCTGCAATTCGTGTACGAATCTCGAGGTAGATTGATTTGAGATTTCCCTCAACCATTGAAATGCATATGAAATCGATAGTAGAATGTTTGTATTTCTTTCGTATTTAGTTATTTCCTCCATGTTAAATCTTTTAATTTAAATATTGTGATTGATAGGACAAATACCTACGCTCTATTTTTAGTCAACTTGTTTGAATCTCTAGAAGCTCATAAATTTTACGGTTATGGTTAGAGAAATATTAGCTAACCCATAAAGTTTAGACAGCAGCGCACTGTCGTCAATTATTTGAGAGTGGAGAATGTGGGTTCACTGCAGCCAGCAGCGCACTGGCGAGGTACAACCCATAGAAATGAAACCATTTTGAAGATCATAGGTTATAGAACATTGCTAAAACTATGTTGCAGTTGACCAAGACTTTAGGGATAGTAAGATTGTAGGAAGACTGTATAAGCAAGAACACCAGATAAGGATTTGACTTTCTCAAAACTCGAACTATTGTGCCTCCTTTCCAAAAATCTCACCTATTCATATTTTGACTATCTTGACCAATGCTGCTATTACAGCCTAGTTTTGCAAGCTTACTCTTTTATCGAGCTTAATTCGAGACATATGTTTATTGGGGACGCCCGCTAACATATTGTCTAATCAGAATTATTGTATTACGGTCTGATCAACCATGATGCTTTTGGTTCGCTCTTCATCTAATTATCCTACGTGGATTGAGATATAGATGTCTCTAGGATCTCATCCACGACTGTTTTGACAATTCCTCTTGAATTATACATCCGCCTTTGAATCACGTAATTGTGTTCAGTGACATCTCCCTTGAATCCTATTGTTTTGTCTTTCGCTGATTGGAAAGACAAAAACTCGTAATTGATAGATAGATACAGAGTATTTCCATGGTTATGATAGTTGTATATGCAAGTGTAGCTACCATCTGCCAGCCTTGTGACAGGAACCTTGCCACCATATCCTAGCCTCTAAGGTGGGTAGACTGTAAGTCTTCTAAAATTTTGGTATATACGAGGATTACCGATTGATTAGAAATAGTTTCTATTAGAATGATAATTAGTGCCCCATGGACTCCCACTTTCCATTTAGATCATTTTGTGTCCCCGGCCGTGCCATTAATATTCGGAGCACGAGACCAGCTGTTATCTTCCAATAAATTTCACATGTAAGATCTAGACGAGTCCATCTTCATCTAGGTATATCATGTCTCACTCAAACCCGTCCCCTTGTACTCTATTTTTGTGGTACGACCTTCAGGATAAAAGGATTAGTTATAACTCTTACCATAATGCCGGTACAATTCCCGACTTCCATTAGAGCCTCAGCTTCGACTCAATCCCTTGGGTAGAAACCTATTCTAGGATACCCTAACCTAGTAGAAATAGTTTATCTTGGGATCTTGTTCAGTCCATATAGATTGAAATCTAATGTTCATCCAACCAACGACTGATGTCCGAATAGAGAACCCATTAAGACCACAATCTTGATTCTCAAATTCCGTTCCGTTATGGAACCTTGTTTGAATTAGAATTTCGAGGACAAAATTATTTTTAAGGTGGGTAGATTTGTAGCTCCCCTTCCCAAATTTTTTTTTGAAATATTTATTTATTTATTTATTTGATTTAAATGGGAATTTTAGAATTTTATAAATATTTATTTAGTTAATTATTACGGTAGATGATTTTAGCCATGGTTGAGTTTTGAAGTACTAGACGACTAGGATTTGTGGCACGGGAGATGTAGCAGTGTGCCTTGACTAGTGTACTAGCCATGCTCGGGGAAACCTTGCCATAGGGATGTCCTAACTAGGAAAACCAGGCCAAGTTATAACATGACCATTATAAGTAAGTTTAATTAATTATTATTAGATTTATTGACTTTGCAGGAACCCGGTTGAACCAAGTTAGCCCGAACTGGGCCCGAACCGAATCCAAGCCTTTGTTGGTATGTAGTGGGACCAATACGGCCTTATTGGCACATTTTGTTAAGTGCAAATATTTTGTACTTATTTTGGGTTTAGCAGATAATTTTCTCAAAATCGATTATATTAATTATTGTATTAATATTTAATGGTGATCGGATTACTGCAGGATCTCCTAGGACCAATTGTGAATTGGAGATATCGTGTCACCAATGCTACTCCTATGGTTGAAAGTGTTGTAATGTTGAAGTTTTATCATTATTAATAATTTATGAATATATATATATATATATATATATATATATATATATATATATATATATATATATATATATATATATATTTTAATATATATATATATATATATATATATATATATATATATATATATATATAGATAAAATTGAGATTGGTATTTTCTATTAAAAATATTTAATTAAGATTTTTGGAGTTGTTATATAGGTATATATATATATATATATATATATATATATATATATATATATATATATATATATATATATATATATATATTTATATATATATATTTATATATATATATTAAAATATATATATATATATATATATATATATATATATACGTATATGTGTATGTATATAGGATTTTATATATATATATTTGTGCATACGTGTATATGTATAAATATATATAGGGTACATGTGTATATATATAAGTAGGTGTACGTATATATAAATATATAATATAGAATGAGTGTATGTAAGATATATATGTGTATATATAGATATTAATGGGTTATTGTGTGTAAATATATTTATATAAATGTATACGTATATGTATAGGTATTTGTAATATTTATATATATACATATGGATATGTATTATTGCTACTAGATAAAGAATAAGAAAAAAATAAATAGGAGAAGCAATAGCAGACCCGACCAGGGATATTTCCGAGCCCACAACAGCCCATTGGCTGAACCCCCAAGCTTCAGGCTTCCCGAGCCCACAGAGCCCACTGGATCAGCCTTCCCCCTAAAACCCAGCAGCCTGCTGGGCCAAACCGAGCACAGCCAACCCGAGCTTTCTATTCGAGTATATGTACACGCGAGAGGGGGATCATCAAACCCTAACCCCGAGCCTTCGCCACCACCTGAGCGCACCCCCTCGTGCGCACGCACCTCCGGGGACCGCCGCCGGTCGGCCGAGGGCCGTCCATCGCCGGCCGTCGCGCGCGCACACGCGCGCGAAACAAGAAACAACAGCAGCAGTCCGCAGCCACGGAGCAGTCTTCACGACAGGTTTTCTCGATCACCGTGTGATCATTTTGCACGTTGTTTTTGGCGGTACGTTCACAACCCATAGGGCTGTAAACCCCTTGATATAGATTATTTTAACTCGCACTGTGCACGACGAGAATCGAGTTCCAAAATCGAGGAAAATCTCGATTTCCTGGGTATGGAAACTGCCCCAACGCCCAATATTCGCGGTCGATTTACGACCAAAACATCGCAAATTTTGGAAAACCACCTGAACAAATTTCTAGACAACCTAACCAAGATAAAAACCCTATTTTTAGATTTAATTCTTGTGATTTATTTTCTGTTTAAAATTAAGATGAAGTTGATGAAAAATCTATTTTCAAAACTAGAAAATTCATCCACACGACGTACGTCCCGCCAAACCGGGCGACGTGGTCGCAAACCAAAGACATCGAAAGCTGCGTAACAGCTTCGTGGTCGTGTGGGCTTTGGCAGAATTCAAATTGGTCGCGTTGTGCGCGACGAATTTGATACGTATCCGTCGAAATTCACCGTATCATGCACTTTGCAAATTCTCTAATTACTTTGTGCACACTCATCAGATCGAGACGAAACTTGTGCCAATAAAACCGTGTCGTTTTTCTGGTCCTGTACGCCAAGTTTGGTCCAATTCTGAAACAGTTGACAAATTTACCGTTTTGCGGGCCCCGCGGTTCCACTCAACGGGCGATTTTGTGCACGTCCCGTCGGAATCCAACTTTGGACATACGGTTGGGTTCGTATCGAAAAACCGGATCCGTAGACATGTAGTTTGACGACTTTAGAGACCATTGACTCTGGCACGCTTTTCGGTGTAAAGCGGGTCCAACGGCGGACACCGTTTTTGTCCGAAATTATCGTTTTGCCTCTGTGTCCAGAATTGGACTTACGGACAGGCAATCTAGCTAATTTGAATATTCTAAGAACGTTGGTAATGTTTATTTCAACATCCGGAGACTTCTACATGTGTTGACTGATTTTGGCTCATTGAGTGGTATGGTATTATTGGTTTCTCCAGCTAAGGACCTCAGGCAAGTGCACTTTCTGATTGCTTTCCGATTCATAGTAGTCTTTTCATTTCATGTCTATACATATATCTTGCTGCTTGTTGACACGCTTGTCACACGGAGTAGTCGGGAGGGGAAATACCTTAGTACACATGTGAACTACCCAGAAATATCTCCAAAATGTCTATTATTGCATGATAGCAGCTGCACACGACACGTGCAGTGAGCCGGATTTACCCCCTAGCTGTTCACATGTCGAAAAGGATATTTTACACCACCTAGATAGATGTCTTTATTAGTTTTTCCTTGTTTACATCTCTATCGTGCTATGTCATCAGTTTTCTTACTAGCTTTCATATTCCATATGCTATTTTCATGTCTTGTTAATTCTATTGTATTTTGTATTACCGTCGGTTTGTGTACTTGTTCCATTCCGGACTGGAAATCAATATTTTTTAGGTTTAGCCGCTATCACTCTTAACACTGGAGAAGACTTGGGTATGCTGAAGACAACCTAGAAATAGATAGCAGTTGTACTCAATTTCATTAATTGTAAAATTCTGTATTTTCTTTAATTGTAAATGTTGTAATAATTTAGAAATGTGAATGAGCAGCAAATGTTGTATTTTGAGCATTTATTTCTTGCGGGCTTGACAGCGTTGTACCGCCGACTCTGGGGCGTAGGCTGGCTTGGACACGTCTCGTATCCGAAAAAGCGGGTGCGGGTCGTGACACTCTGATCTGGTGGTATCCTGACCGTAAGTCAATCTTCGAAAATACTGATGCCCCTTTGAGTTGATCAAATAAGTCATATATCCTCGGAAGAGGGTATCTATTTTTTATTGTCACTGAGTTCAAGGTACGATAATTTACACATAATCTGGACGTACCATCCTTTTTTTTTACAAGAAGCTTCGGGGCTCCCCAAGGCGATCCACTAGCACGAATGAATCCTTTGGTTCTAAGTTCTTCAATCATCTTGTACAATATCTCTGACAGCGCCATCCTGTAGACTCTCTCTGATACTGGGGCTGTCCCGGGAATCAAGTCGATGGTAAACTCGATCTCTCGCTCTGGCGGCATCCCTGGAAGCTCTTCTGGGAAAACATCTGGAAACGCTTCGACTATCCGAGGTAATTGTACTACTGCTACTGCCATCCGCAACACTGGAGGAGAAGGTTCAACTTCGCCTCGGAAGAAGGAAAACTCCGGCTCGCCTGGAATACTAAAAATAACCCTACCAATGTGGCAGTCTATCCTAGCATACTGGTCCCTCAACCAATCCATCCCTAAGACCACATCATAATCGGCCATCGGAAACTCTATCAATCTAGCGAGGAATTCTCTACCGCTAACTACAATCCGACACGAGGAAAATACTCTATCTACTCCCACAAGTCTGTTACCAGTAAGTATATTGAGCCTTACTGATAATGACTCGGGCTTCAATCCTACCCGTGTCGCGAATCGTGCAGACATAAATGAATGCGATGCACCAGAGTCAAATAATACTGAAGCTGGAAAGGTGTTGACGAGAATAGTACCTACCACCACCTCACCTGGTGCTACTCCTTCCTCTCTTATGGTCAAAGCCAGCACTTGACCATGCCCTCTGGGTACGGGTCCCCTCTGCTGAAAATTCCTCTGCCTGCTCTGGATCAGGGCTTGGGCTTGGGCATACTGCTGCGGTCTCTGCTGTTGGAACGCCTGGGCCTGCGTCGGCAATGGCCTCGAGAACGGGTACTGCTGCTGCTGCTGGATTGGTGTTAGTCCTCTAACTGAAGGACTAGAGAAAGCTGATGAACTCCCCCTGTTCGGGCAGTTCCCAACCCTGTGGTCTGGGGCACCACAAACCAAGCACAAACCATGTGCTCTGCGACACTCTGACACCACATGCCCTGGCTTTCCGCAGTGTGAACATCCCACTGCGGAAGACTGCTTCGGCTTCTCCTGCTGAGGGTGCGTCGGGGTGGAATGCTGAACCGACGTCACTGAGGCCGCCCGCCTCGGAACTCCAATGGTCAAAGCCCTGGCTGCCGGGGCTGGTGCTGATGACTGATTCATCTGGCCGTGAGATTGCTTCCGACCTCCGGTCCTATCCACGATCCTCTGGGAGGTATATACATGCCTCCGGGCTGCTCTCAATACTGCATCAAAAGTCTGATGCTCAAACTGCTCCACCGCCAATAAAATCTCTAGGTGGAGCCTCTGCTGGAACCGCTGGGATCTATCGAACTCGGTCGCCACCAAGGTGGGAGCAAACCGACTAAGCCTGGAGAACTCGACCGCATATCCATCGACCGTCCTGTCCATCAGCTTCAGATTGGTGAACCTCGTCTGTAGATCATACCGAGCTACAGTATCAAAATACTTGGTCTGGAATCTCTTCCTGAATACTGCCCATGAAATAGGGGCTACTAATCCATCGGCATGCGCTGCCCACCAGCTGCGGGCAAGATCTAGCAACTGCAGGCGCACTACGGCCACCTTCTCGTTCTCTAGAGTCCTGGCTGCTTCTAGAATCACCTCTGTGTTCTGAAGCCATGCATCTACAGCGATCGCATCTTCACTGCCGTCGAAGAATGGAGGGTTCAAGCGCTTGAAGCTGTTAGCCGCGTTGTTACCCTGATGACCTCCTCTGGTCAAAGCGTCTGCCACCGCCTGGTACAAGGCATCTCCTCGATGATCCTGGGAGGCTAATAGTGACCTGATGAGACCCACCAAAGTGCCATCATCAGGCTCTGCAGGCTAGACGGGCTTAATTGGTGGTTCTTCTCCGGTAGGCATGACTCTGGAGGCTACTCCAAAATGCTGGGCTTGATCTCCGGGTTGCTGCTGGTCCGCGGGAGGTGCTCCTCCTTGCTGATCTGCAGGTCCAGGAACAATGCCGCTGAAGAAGACGACATAGGGAACAATAAGGAAGGACCAGGATAGATCAAAGATTCAAGCATGTGACCAGGTCAAGAGTTCAGAGATTTAGAGGATACAAGCAGAGATCAAGGATGAATACTGATTGAGACATCTATTCGGTAAACCCTCACATATCTTGATTTACAAGAACTGCATAGGCCACCACTAAAACCATGTAACGCCCCAGAACCAAAATACTGGAGAGCAGGGGCGTACATAGCCAGCTACGTATATTGAAGTACAACCCGCCTAGATATACGGTCACGGCTGTCTAGATACATGAGGGTTTAACTACAAGCCAATAGTCTTCTATGGTCATGAACAAGCCTAATATCTCAATCTCAAGCAAGCGATAGTTGTTACAAGATGTTAGAGCACCAAATATATAATAGCGAGGCGTCCCATACATTACATATTGGATTATCATGAAGCTAGTCGTACAAAATATCAAGACTAGCAAGAGTTTAGTCATACATGATCAACCCTAGGATCTGTCAATCATGTTACAGCCCGTAGGCCGACAGTAAATAAAGGTGCAATACAAGCTAACACGTGCTCGCCGGCTAAACGCTTCAAAAGAATAATTTTTACAATAAAGTGGGAGGACAAAAAGAAACCCACTCGTTGCCAGGGTTACGCCTGGTGGTTACCATCTGGCTGGAAGACAGGTGGATCCTCTGGTGCTGCTCCGATATCTGGCCACACAAAACCAGCTGGATCAGACCCCAGAAAGAGCAAGTGCCACAAAGGAGGCTTCACTTAGGAACTAAAACCAGCATATCACAATAGAATATTAAAGATAAATAATAAATAAAGAACTGATAATAATAGAGATAACAACAGTAAACTGAGTACGAGGAAACCATTCAAGTAGCCAGGTCACAACCCTTAAACCAAACAAGGACCGGGGTTGCAGCCCTTCACCTGAATAGAAATCCGTCTCAAATACTATTGGTACAGTAAAGACAATAAACGAAGAGAGGACACAGAACTGCTCCGGGAGCCAGTTACAACCCTTAAACCAAACAAGGACCGGGGTTGTAATCCTTCGTCTGAACAGAACTGGACCCTGATCTTTATTGCTAAGGCCAGTATAAATAATCATGGTATTAAGGTAAGGTAAAACAGGACGAACATGGCATGGGGTTGAAATAAGATAATAAACGAAGAGAGGACACAGAACTGCTCCGGGAGCCAGATTACAACCCTTAAACCAAACAAGGACCAGGGTTGTAACCCTTCGCCTGAACAGAACTGGACCCCCGATCGTTATTGTTAAGGCAAGCATCAATAATCGTGTCATGTCACAATCTTGCACAGGATCAGAATAAGACTAAGCTGGAATAAACTCCATCCAATCAATCACGGCCAATCAAGAGTACGGCTTGATACTTTTAACTAACTAGGGTTATCACAGGCCTAGTTACTAGCAAGATGCAATGAGATTATCCCAACAGCCACAAGTCCTGCAGACCATCCGGTTATTCAGGTCGAATGTCCGTTTATGAAGGATGCAACACGTGACAGTGTGCTGGAAATGTGCCCTACTCGTCGGTAGGCTACAAGTCCACTTAGTGTGCCCAGATAACGGGATTGCCTGTAGCTGGGAAATCTCTTCATGACTACTGGATTATTCTAGTTTATTAGCCTTAGTCGATTACAGTGGGTACCCTGACCGTGGTACTCAGGGATCCCCATCCTAGACATGATGCAAGACAGTGCCAATTTATTTGTACAAACACAATCGCCCACGGTGTCCAGGTCGTTCCTACTTGTCATGTCAGGCTAGATGTCGTAACAGCATGTCGAGATATATCATGTCAGTTTACTTGTCAAGAGTGCGCCACAGCAGGCCACTATCGTGTTCTATTCTTACATTATCATGAATGAGAAAAACTTGCATAAAATAACTAATAACATATTCTTGAAGCCAAGGAAAAGATCTACAACTTTCATGTTGGGAGTTAAGAGAAATTCTGGCCACAATTCAGCCAAATAGGACTTAAAATAGCCAAAAATAGCCAAAATAGACACTATGCGGCACTATTCAGCACTATACGGCACTATTCAGCACCATGCGACACTCCCATATGCGGCTGGACATTATACGGCACTATGCAGCACCCTTATACGGCTGAACACTATACGGCACTATGCAGCACCCTTATGCGGCTGGACACTATGCGGTACTATGCAGCACCCTTATACGGCTGGACACTATGCGGCACTATCCAGCACCCTTATACGGCTGGACACTATGCGGCACTATGCAGCACTCTTATGAGGCTGGGCACTATGCAGCACTCTTATGCGGCTGGGCACTATACAGCACTCTTATCCGGCTAGGCACTATGCGACACTATGCAGCACCCTTATGCGGCTGGACACTATACGGCACTATGCAGCACCCTTATGCGGCTGGACACTATACGGCATTATGCAGCACCCTTATGCGGCTGGACACTATACAGCACTCTTATGCGGCTGGACACTATGCGGCATTATGCAGCACCCTTATGCGGCTGGACCCTATACGGCACTATTCATCGTCCCTGCCAAAATCAGCACAGATGAACATAGAAATGGCCAAAAATGCTTTTGGACATAACTTCCTCAAAACAAGTCAAAATCCAACTTTTCAAAGGTCTATGTTGGATAAAATCGAATTCTCTACAACATGAATCAAAACATGAAAATAATGAAGTTTAATAGATCAAAACCCATGAAAACCGAAAATAATATAAACTTAGATCTACAAGAAAATATCCATCAAAATGAAAAATGCCAAGTTCTAAAGTATCTTAGAATCTCGCAAAAAAGACAATAGAACAACAAAAATGGAGTTTCTCCATGAAGTAAGTTGTACTTGCCTAAGCTTCTCTTGGTAGGTGGAGAAGTTAAGGGGAAGAAGATGAAGAATAAATGAAAAGTAAAGATGAGAGAGAAGGGGGTTGGGTTTTAAATGATGATGGTGGTGGTAGGTAGGGGTTTTCTTTTGGTTCATGATGAACCCAAAAGCAAACCAAACCAAGCTTAAACCGAACCAAGCTAAGCCATAACCAATAAAACGCCAAAATAACCATGCCAATGCAACATGCTAAAAATAAAATCATGACTAGCTAACCATGACTAATAAAAATACGGACCCAAAATATGTACACGTATACGAAAATACGTAACACGGATTTCGAGGGTGACAGCGAGCGGTCGAGTGGTACGGGCGCGGAGCGCAGAGGAGAGAGGAAGTCGGAGGTCGGGAGGCGATCGGAGAGGGTTTCGAAGGGGGTCAACGGAGGAGACGACGGAGGCTTGGCAGATCGGGACGGGCGGAAGTCTACCCGTCGATGGGGGCTCGCTCGCGCATGGCGGCGCCTGTGAACGCTGCGGAGGAGGCGGCCAGGGCACTGCAGCGGAGGGGTCAACAACTTTGATCGGCGGCCAAGGCTCGGCGAGGTGAGGTTGGGGTCTGGAAATCGTGGTGGTGGCTGAGATGGGTAGGGGGCTCGCCACAGTGGTGGCGGTGGCCGAGCTCCGTGGTGGTGCGCGGGGGTCTCGCGGGGTCTCGACCGTGAGGCACGTAGGTGGGACGGAAGTCGAGATGGCCAGATCTGGCGCCTACGCGGAGCGGCGGGGTGGTGCACGCTCGGCGGATCCTGCCGGCGGCCACGGTGGCGAGGACGCGACGGAAATCGACGGCGGAGGTAAGGGAATTTCCTATTCCTCTTGTTTTCTTAAGGCGATGATGGTAGCTGCGGGTGGTCATGATGGCCTTGGGGGTGTGGTAGAGGTGATGACAGCGGTGCCGTGGGAGCTAACGGTGGTAACGGATGTATTTGGTGGATGTCGATAGTTGCTGGGAGCAGCCGCGGGTGTTCGCCTGCGGAGGTGTATCGGGGCAAGGCTGCTACGACAATGGTGGTTGGTATGGTGGGAGCGGTTGCAGTGGCCGTCGATGACGGATATGGAGATGGTGATCAGGGGGTCAGGGACAGAAGGGGACTTCGACGTGGAGGTGGTTGGAGGGTCAACAAGGAGACCCGGGGTAGCGTGGGCTGTTGGCCGTTGGCGGCCAGGGCGGCCTGAGTCAGTTTAGAGTTAGGGTTGTTAACATGTCGTGGGTTTGTGTCCCGCGCGACGTCACAGAAATGGATGTCCGGGGGTGTCGAACGGGAGAGACATGTATAAGTAAAGAAAAATAAATAGTGGATGGGGCACGGACACGGACACGATGCACTAACTGTGGTGGAATTTGTGGAAGAATAATTGTGGAAAAATAATGGAGGAGTACCTGTCTATTTATAGGATGTGGGAATTCCCAATTGGATAAGGACTAGGAATATTTAAAACCCAATTAGATAATTCATCTATTAAATCAAATCTAAATTCAATTTAAATTCTAATTTTAAATCTAGATAATCTAGACTCAAATTAAATATAAATTCTACCTTTAAACTATTTAAATTAAATCCATAGAATCAAATCGAAATTTAAAATGGCCACAATAACTTTCAAATATATTTTTCAAAATACCAATAATAATAATTTCAAAAATAATAAATATTTTTAAATATATTTTTGAATAATAAAATATTAATATTAATAAATCTCGAAAATTACAAAAATAAACTAGTAAAATATTTAGGAAATATATACGTATGCACAAGATTATTATCAATAATTGTTATAAACGAAAGGCTTTGTATAAATAAAATAAATAAAATAATGAGCTTGGAATTTTGGTACGATAGCTAAACTAATTATTATATATATTATTTTGAGACTATAAAAATAGAAAAAAATGTTTTTTCTAAAATATGTACGCTCGCACATATTCGCACTCGTCGAGCAATTACGAAAAATAAAATTTTGTGCGCGACGTACAATAAGACTACGTGACGTACAATACAAAATTTTAAACCAGTACCAAATTTAATAAAAAAATATAGTAGAAATTTAGGGGTTTTACGTCCTACCCAACTTAAAAGAATTTCGTCCTCGAAATTTTGAATTAGTAGGGGGTGAGAAGACACAAGGGGGTATCGGTGGAGAACAATCAATTATTTGACGAGACAAAGAGATGATATTCGACATGCGATTAGCAAGCCGTGGCTTAAAAGATAACATTTAAAGTTAGTCATGATAACATGTAAAGGAGTAATATGGTATCAAGAGAATAAATGAGCGGCCTAAAAGATATGTTTTGAGAGTGGGTTGAGGGCACAATTTAAGAGGCAAATTAGGCGCATGCCTAAATTAAGCGTTTAGAAGGTCATGATAGGGTCGAGAAAAAGGCCGAGTAGTTTAGGATGAAGATATAGCAACATCCAGTGATAATAGTCATAATCGATAGGAAAGCTAAAGAAAGTTTTAGTACAATGCTTTCGTCCTTCTAAAATAGGCGAAGGCGAAAGCAATAAGTAGTTCAAGGACGATGTAGTGCCCCGTCCCGCTTAGTCAATCGGAGGAATCAAAACGCCGACGGTGTTCGGACTTAGCCTTGCAACGGTTACTCGGAGACATCGCTCGATCGAGGCGACGGCTCGCTCAGGTAGGGTAGTTTCGGTGAACTTGCCTCATCTTTGCCTTCACATAATAAATCATGTTTTCAACTTGCACAAGTAGGCTTAATAATAAAAGCTAC
Organism: Iris pallida; assembly: GCA_029216955.1. Taxonomy (NCBI): domain Eukaryota; kingdom Viridiplantae; phylum Streptophyta; class Magnoliopsida; order Asparagales; family Iridaceae; genus Iris; species Iris pallida. The sequence continues at coordinate 34,688,761 of JANAVB010030220.1, forward strand.
GAATCCACATAGCTAAGGGAATAATCCCGATGGACCTAACCGAGTTAGAACATGGAAAACGTCCCACGGTCGGCTTAGAGTTGGTGCACGTCGTGCTTTAAAAATGACACTCGATCCTTCGTCCCGTGGCTTGGGAGAAGGAAAGTTGGTCTTCGACACAAAGTTATGAAATAGCCTAAGTCATAGGCGTCGCCTACGTGAATGCTTGTTAAAGCATGCACGTTTTCATAATGCAAGGCTTGGCATAGCCTTTGCTCGTCCCTTGAGTCAAGTTATAGGCTCGATTAAGTTAGGCAAAGTTACGCCGATCGACCTAAGTCATTTCTAGTGCTGTCCCGCTCTTTCTGCGGTTGTCAAGTTAAATAGTCCCACGATCCCAAGGCCCGTCATATGAAGTATGACTTGGGCGATAGCGTCGCGTAGATCGGAAGTCGGTTTGAGACACGATGGCACGGTCCTAGAGTTTTAAGGCACGGGCCACGGTTGATTTATTGAGTTTGGAAAGTGTTGTGAATAGTTGTTCTTGAGTTGAGTAAAATGATAGGGCAAGAAAGAAGTATGCTCGCGGCTACATATCGGCGAGGCCTCGCGGCTACATGTCGGCGAGGCGGTCTCATAAGAAAGAAGTATGCTCGCGGCTACATGTCGGCGAGGCGGTCGCATAAGAAAGAAATATTGAACTTGGCCCTGAAAGAAATGGTAACACTAGAGGTAGCATGATTGTGTGAGACGTCAGTTTGTGTCGAGTCTTGCATGGTCATTGGACAACTTGTCGACAAAGTGAGAGTTTCCCCGCACGGCAACCCGAGGCCTCGGGACCGCTGCGGGCATTGGGAAACAAACAACTTGTCGACAAGGTGAGAGTTTCCCCGCACGACAACCCGAGGCCACGGGATCGTTGTGGGCATTGGGAAGCAATTAATTTAGCTGTGCTTTTGGCACGGGTTAGGCGGGGACTTGCAGCGGGGCTAGCTACCTTGCGCTGAAAGGGGCACCCGTCTAACAAAAGCTAAGAGGAGTCCACGATGGCTCTAGGAGTCAGTGACCAAATCATATTGATGAGTCGGCATATAAGTTTGCATAAGTTGGTTGAGTTTAAGTCGAGAAACCACCGCAAGGCAAAGTCAGTCGAGTGACACTTAACCCACAAGTCTTGATTGGGTCAGTTGGCGATCAAAGTAACAAAGGATGGCCGCGGGACGACGATATGATTGAGTTGCACTGAGTTGCGAGGCACGACATAAAGGAATTGTAACACGGTCGTAAGGAAATTGGGTACTACCGCGTAGTTGTGTCTCTGATTTTGGCCGAAAGGCAAGCACGACTTGATAGGTTAACGTTGTTTGAGTCGACATTGTTGTTGCAAGCACAAGATGGTCTAGAGACATAGAATAGGCCAAGGCGTCGGTCCTAAAACTGATCCTAAGGCAAGAGTAGAAAGACAATCATAAAGGGGACTAAGTTGCACAAAAGTAAATCTAACGTGTTGGTTTTGTATGGGTGGGCGAGGAGCTCATTCCACCAGTACAGTTGAGTACTGACAACCACTTAGTTTACATGTGCAGGCACAGGTAGAAGCTCGTGGCGCAGAGCTCGCTTGGATGCGTCGAGGCATAGAGTTCCTTGGCGATTCAAAGCGTGCGGCCGCATGGAGTAAAAGACTTATACAGGACATAATGTATGGACATCGCCTTCCGAAGCTTCCGCTGGATCAAAACTTGTAATTGAGAGATGAGAGAGAGCTGAGTGAACTTGTAAAATGTGAGAAGAGTGAGCTTGAGTGATTGTAATATTGGCCTTGCGCCCCCAATGTAACCTTTGTTCAATATCAATAAAGAGCTTCTTTGAATAACTGTGTTTGTTCTAAATTCTGCTGCTAGTATTCAATGTCTCTGCTTGGGACTTCTGTGCGACGACCCCGTCGCAGCCGCTGAAATCGGCCGTTATGGAACCCGTCTTGCACGAGCGCAATCTAGGCTCGTGCGGCATCACGCCTTAGCGAGGACGATCGCTCCTACAGGAGCGGGGCGTAACATAATGGTATCAGAGCACGGCTTTACGTGCTTGGACTATCGATTGAATTCTTTAACTCGTTGTTTCCGCAAACTCTGAATTGTTGCTTCCGCAAAGTGTTATCGTTGGTACGCTCTCTCTCAATTGTCCCACGAGATGTCTATACAATAAGTCTATCTATTTTACAAAACGTAGGAGAACAGTTTTTGACAAAACAAAAAGATGGTTCGCGTAAGCACGGTTGGCTAAGTCGGGCTGGGCATATACACCAAAGTTGTGTCGACCTTAGAAAAGTCGAGTACGGGAATTGAACAGCGTCGGACGAGCAGGAGTTGAACTCGATAGAGTTAAGTGAGTCGACTATCGATAGGGGTGCTATCGAGCGACGATAACGTCGATGAGATATAGATGAGCGTGCTTGGAATCTGAGAAATGGTTCGAACGAAAAATTTGAAGAAGTCGATTTTGATTCGAATGATAAGTTGAGGATTTGTTGAATGACTTCATCCCTGAGTTGTGTATGCGATAGCCTCAGGGATGTCGATCGATTGATAAATGAATAATGCGAATTGAGGAAATACGTTGGTCGATGACTTAAGATAAATGGATGAATGATGCATGAATTCGGGTTTGAGGGAATCGATGTTGTGAATGATTCGAGGGATAATGATCGAACTTGAAATAAATGTCGAGGAGATTATCCAGTCAGACGATAGCATCATTCGCACGACTCGAAATTGGTTGCAAAGGAAGATCGTCAGGTTACGCATATCATCGATGGTATTGAGGCGTATCAAAGATCGATATGCGGTAACTCGGGGGTACTCTGACTCGGCGAAGGACGATCGTGCAAGTGTTATTGTTCAGTTGGATGCTATACTTAGGATTTTGATTGAGATGAATGTTGGATGAAAGTGATCCTGTCTTGATGGTTACGCGGATAACTACAACGTCGACATTCTTGTCTTGCGCGAGCGCAACTCCAGCCTCGCACATGCGTCGCGTCGGATTTGAGGCGATCGTTTCACGTGAGCGCTGACATGGTGATTCATGTCACGGGAATTATCGAACTCGAAAAAATCAGGACGCGGCAACTTTGATTGTCTCGACTTGTTGGCTTGATGCGAAGAAAAATTCGAGGATGCGAGTACTTGCGATTGATGAATGAATAAAACTTGAGGATTGAGCAGGTCCAATCCGCGCATCGAGAATGAACTAGTCTAGACGCAAAACAAGAGTTACGTCCCGATAAGGATGATTATCCCGCGGGAGCGTGCATGGTGATTCATGCCCACCATGGGTAATCTGAATCGCGTGAGATCGGGACACAACATATTGTTAAGCTAGACGTCCTCATGATCGAATGCGTGAATTGGGATGAATGACTTAGGGAATGTGAAATATGAATTGTGGTTTAGCGGTAGATTGTGTCGTAGCGTGCTTAACTTGGAAGGATTGATAGGCGGATTATGTCGAACGTGTTCGAAGAGATAGTCTATGCAAGATGGTTTGTTGAACGAGTGATATTGATACGTCGTGAAATTTAGTTGAACGTAAGTTGAAGTAGGATGGCTTTGCTGAATGACTCAGACCCCGTGCGACGAATGTTGGGATGTGCGTAGGAAATCGATGCTCGATGTTTAAAAATCGGAGTGATGCGAGCTTGGGTAGAAAACCCGTACTATCAACTTGGTTTGACCTTAGGATGGGGTCAGTGTTGATATTATTGTTTGGGAACTATGATTCCAATGCTGACGAATAACCTTAGCCAAAAGACATAGCCTAGCGGTTAGGCAGACGTCCGAGCGTGAAGCGATAGAAGTTAAGGAGGCACCACTCGCGAGTCTCGGTTGACATGTACATATATCATGGGCGCCCGAATATGTGTACGATCCGACTCGAATGGTGATGGTGGATTCTCTATCACGAGGCTTGGCTGAAATGCATGTATTTTGGGGACGCCTAGAATATGTGCACGATCCAACTAAGTGATATGTTGAATCGAGTGAACTAGAGGAATGGAAAAGTGTTGAGGATTTCGAAATAGTTTCAAAGAAAAGATTGAGGATATTGCGAGCGTGGCTCGGATTGAGGAAACGCATAGGCGAAGTGTGCGCGAGAGTTGTTGAACGTTCGAGTGATAAGTCGATAAGTAAGTACTCAGTTAGTTTCGAGGACAAAACTTTTTCTGAGTGGTGTATGATGTAGTGCCCCGTCCCGCTTAGTCAATCGGAGGAATCAAAACGCCGACGGCGTTCGGACTTAGCCTTGTAACGGCTACTCGGAGACATCGCTCGGTCGAGGCGACCGCTCGCTTAGGTGGGGTAGTTTCGGTGAACTTGCCTCATCTTTGCCTTCACATAATAAATCGTGTTTTCAACTTGCACAAGTAGGCTTAATAATAAAAACTACGAATCCACATAGCTAAGGGAATAATCCCGATGGACCGAATCGAGTTAGAACATGGAAAACGTTCCACGGTCGGCTTAGAGTTGGTGCACGTCGTGCTTTGAAAATGACACTCGATCCTTCGTCCCGTGGCTTGGGAGAAGGAAAGTTGGTCTTCGACACAAAGTTATGAAATAGCCTAAGTCATAGGCGTCGCCTGCGTGAATGCTTGTTAAAGCATGCACGTTTCCATAATGCAAGGCTTGGCATAGCCTTTGCTCGTCCCTTGAGTCAAGTTATAGGCTCGATTAAGTTAGGCAAAGTTACGCCGATCGACCTAAGTCATTTCTAGTGCTGTCCCGCTCTTTCTGCGGTTGTCAAGTTAAATAGTCCCACGATCCCAAGGCCCGTCATATGAAGTATGACTTGGGTGATAGCGTCGCGTAGATCGAAAGTCGGTTTGAGACACGATGGCACGGTCCTAGAGTTTTAAGGCACGGGCCACGGTTGATTTATTAAGTTTGGAAAGTGTTGTGAATAGTTGTTCTTGAGTTGAGTAAAATGATAGGGCAAGAAAGAAGTATGCTCGCGGCTACATGTCGGCGAGGCGGTCTCATAAGAAAGAAGTATGCTCGCGGCTACATGTCGGCGAGGCGGTCACATAAGAAAGAAATATTGAACTTGGCCCTGAAAGAAATGGTAACACTAGAGGTAGCATGATTGTGTGAGACGTCAGTTTGTGTCGAGTCTTGCATGGTCATTAGACAACTTGTCGACAAAGTGAGAGTTTTTCCGCACGGCAACCCGAGGCCTCGGGACCGCTACGGGCATTGGGAAACAAACAACTTGTCGACAAGGTGAGAGTTTCCCCGCACGACAACCCGAGGCCACGAGATCGTTGCGGGCATTGGGAAACAATTAATTTAGCTGTACTTTTGGCACGGGTTAGGCGGGGACTTGCAGCGGGGCTAGCTACCTTGCGCTGAAAGGGGCACCCGTCTAACAAAAGCTAAGAGGAGTCCACGATGGCTCTAGGAGTCAGTGACCAAATCATATAGATGAGTCGGCATATAAGTTTGCATAAGTTGGTTGAGTTTAAGTCGGAAAACCGCCGCAAGGCAAAGTCAGTCGAGTGACACTTAACCCACAAGTCTTGATTGGGTCAGTTGGCGATCAAAGTAACAAAGGGTGGCCGCGGGGCGGCGATATGATTGAGTTGCACTAAGTTGCGAGGCACGACATAAAGGAATTGTAGCACGGTCGTAAGGAAATTGGGTACTACCGCGTAGTTGCGTCTCTGATTTTGGCCGAAAGACAAGCACGACTTGATAGGTTAACGTTGTTTGAGTCGACATTGTTGTTGCAAGCACGAGACGGTCTAGAGACACAAAATAGGCCAAGGCGTCGGTCCTAAAACTGATCCTAAGGCAAGAGTAGAAAGACAATCATAAAGGGGACTAAGTTGCACAAAAGTAAATCTAACGTGTTGGTTTTGTATGGGTGGGCGAGGAGCTCATTCCACCAGTACAGTTGAGTACTGACACCCACTTAGTTTACATGTGCAGGCACAGGTAGAAGCTCGTGGCGCGGAGCTCGCTTGGATGCGTCGAGGCATGGAGTTCCTTGGCGATTCGAAGCGTACGGCCATATGGAGTAAAAGACTTATACATGACATAATGTATGGACATCGCCTTCCGAAGCTTCTGCTGGATTCAGACTTGTAATTGAGAGATGAGAGAGAGCTGAGTGAACTTGTAAAATGTGAGAAGAGTGAGCTTGAGTGATTGTAATATTGGCCTTGCGCCCCCAATGTAACCTTTGTTCAATATCAATGAAGAGCTTCTTTGAATAACTGTGTTTGTTCTAAATTCTGCTGCTAGTATTCAATGTCTCTGCTTGGGACTTCTGTGCGACGACCCCATCGCAGCCGCTGAAATTGGCCGTTATGGAACCCGTCTTGCACGAGCGCAATCTAGGCTCGTGCGTCATCACGCCTTAGCGAGGACGATCGCTCCTACGGGAGCGGGGCGTGACAGACGATATTATCGAATACGAATACGTGATTCAAGGACGATCGAATAATTTTAAAGGAATTGTCAAGGCAGTCGTGGATGGGATTCTAAATGCCAAGTTTATTTATGTTCCATCCACATAGAATAATAGACAAAAGCGAACCAAAGTGTACTTGGTTGATCAGACCATTATGTACCGGTTCTGATTAGACAATATGTTAGTGGGACTTCCAATAACATATGTCGTGAACAAGCTCGATAAATCAATGAACTTGCAAATCTAGATTATAGTAGTAATATTAGTCAATATGGTGAAATTATAGGCACGAGAGTTTAAAATTGAGAGGGAGTATAGTCGAATTTCTAAAGGATCTAAGTCATGTCCTGTGATGGTCTTTATACAGTCGTCCTATAGTCTTCTTGTCCAAGTCCTTGGTTGGCTAGACAGGTTAGGGTCCTCTAGATTCTAGAATCTAAATAAACTTGCTAATATAGGTCACTAGGTCAAAGGGGTTGCTAGGTGATAAGGCATTCTACCCAACTTAAAAGAATTAAACTAATGGTGTTTGGGACAGCTAACTAGTAGGGTCAATCTCTAGCAAGCACGAAGGCAAGATAAGAATAATGATAGAAGGAATCAAGCAATATGCAATCGATGAGTCGAACGGTAGTTCGAATATGGAATCGAGGAAAGAGGTCAAGTATGTGGATGAGATCCTAGACTTCTAATCCTATACGCAGGCTTGCTTGGTACGGTAAAGTAACCAAACAATTTATCTTGACCTGCATGGGTCACCAAAAAAAACATGTAATGCCCCAGTCCCAAAATACTTAGGACTAAGTACGTAAACATGCCAGCTGTATACATACGAAGTATAGGGCCTTATATGTATACATAAGCTGTAAAATACAGTAATCCAAGACAAACTAAATCTCATCCACAATGAAAAGAATAATAATATAAAAATCAACTTGAATATTTATGATACAATCGTTGGGCCGAGACCAAGTCCACTACCAACTATCTCAATGAAAGAAATGAACGAGAATCGATCCATAAAATGGCAAGACGAACCAAGCGTAATCGTCTTCGAAGGAATGGAGAGAATCACGGCCTTGGCTAGAACACCTGCAGTGAATCATGAAAGCACACACCTGGGGAATAACCAGGTCCTCAGACGGACGTAGCAAGATACAGGAAGAACATGCTAATATGAACTGTCAGAATAATAAAATAATATATAAAAGACTATCCTAGACACAAATATGCAAGGAGATTCTAACCGCCTAATGTGCAATTTAGAGGACAACTTTCATGCGCATGGGTGGAATTTTAGGCTATGTGTACGTAACTGGCATCCAGTCATCTGTATCCGACCGTAACGTCCAAAACGTCAGAGGGTATCTGCAAATAAATCACCACAGTTCCATCCGGAGACAGTGGTTTGCCTGTTTGGATTCCCATACGCACTAGCGACTGTCCTCCCCCAATATTTTTTATACTGTTTAAGTCATGTCCATGGCTCATCCAGTTTTACAACTACTTGAGTCTCTAAAATCCTAGTCATAGCAGTTACGATCATCTATCCGTCACACGACTTTAGAGAGGGCCAGTCTATAAGTCGTGCCCCTAGCAACATGTCTCCAACCATGTAGTGTGTGTGTCATGGACAAGGGAGATATAAGGATATCCCCCAACAAGAAGGTAGTCCGCTAAAACTAAGTCAACATGCATATAGTAAAGTAAAACGACTAATAGAGTCGCTTGCACCCAAGTATGGCTTGGACGCGCAGTTTATAATAAAGGAAACTAACAATATGAAACAAAATAAATAATTGACAGTTAATTAGCAAGATATACTTGTCTGGTGGGTCGCCTGGTGTGGTGCTATGATCATGTGTCATGGAGTATGACTGTGATGTTACAACTACGCATGACGGCCTCGGATGATGGCATGGACTGTTCCATCGGGTCCAGAATGGACGAATTAGCTAGGGACGCTAGGGGACGCATAGAATTTGGCAAGGGAATATGAATAATGGGCTTAGTCATGGGCTAGGGGATAATCGAAGGAAGTTTGACAAATAATACATATGTTTTTAGAAAACTATTTATAATACTTTGAAAATATATCCCTATTAGCTTAAACAAAAATAATATTTGATAAATGCTTTGAAAAATAATAAAACCATTTTAGGCAAAGCTCTAAGTTGTAAAAGTAGATTTTTCTAGATAAAACTATATTTTATCTATTTAAAATATTATTAGGTAAATACAAAATATTTCTAGAAAATTATAACTCTTTTTTTTTTCTCAAACATAATTGGTCTTGGCCAAAACTGTATATATATATATATAAATAGAAAATACTACAATTATATATCTTCACAATCCATTTAAACAATCGAGACCAAAGGTAGAGTATACATAATCCCATATATAGGATTAAACCCACGTAAGATATTTAACATATATATATATATATATATATATATAAAAATATATATATATATATATATATATATATATATATATATATATATATATATATATATATATATATATATATATATATGTATGAAGCACCAAAAACATTCATATATAATTTCTCAATTATTTATATTTATAATTAAAAAATATATTTACATAATTAAGCTAAAATTTCTTGGTTTGAGACATATATGGTCCAAACGCAAATTATCTGGAGGTAAAAGCCAAAAGCTAAATAATCACATATTTGTGGAAAAGCCCATTTGGCCCCTACAACCAAAGGCTTAGGCCAAATAGTAAAAATAAAAATAATTTTTTTTCATTGTTACTACAGTTATTCCCATACACCCAAAGAACAAATAATAAAAATAATAATAATAGTAAAATAAATAATTAACAAAACAAAAAATATCAAAACATAAGGACAAAACATGTACCAACAGTGGTCTTCGTTAAGAGGAGTGGGATTAAAAGCAAAAAAAAGAAAAAAATAAAACAGAAGGAGAGAGAAGAAGCAGAGGTGGGGAAGTGGAAAAGAGAGAGAGTGAGAAGGGAAAGGAAGGAGGAGGGAGCGGGGGCGAGAGAGACAGAGGGGCGAGAGAGAGCGACGATCGGGCGGAGTTCGGGGTTCTGGGCTCGGCATGCGGAGGTGGAAGGGCGAACGGTCGAGTGGTGCGGGCGCGGAGCGCGGAGGAGAGAGGAAGTCGGAGGTCGGGAGGCGATTGGAGAGGGTTTCGAAGGGGGTCAACGGAGGAGATGGCGGAGGCTTGGCAGATCGGGACGGGCGGAAGTCTACCCGGCGGTGGGGGCTCGCTCGCGCATGGCGGTGCCTGTGAACGCTACGGAGGAGGCGGCCACGGCACTGCGGCGGAGGGGTCAGCAGCTGAGATCGGCGGCCAAGGCTCGGCGAGGTGAGGTTGGGGTCTGGGAATCGTAGTGGTGGCTGAGATGGGTAGGGGCTCGCCACAGTAGTGGTGGTGGTCGAGCTCCGTGGTGGTGCGCGGGGGTCTCGCGGGGTCTCAACCGTGAGGCACGGAGGCGGGACGGAAGTCGAGATGGCCAGATCTGGCGCCTACGCGGAGCGGCGGGGTGGTGCACGCTCGACGGATCCTGCCGGCGGCCACGGTGGCGAGGACGAGGCAGAAATCGACGACGGAGGTAAGGGAATTTCCTATTCCTCTTATTTTCTTGGGGAGATGATGGTAGCTGCGGGTGATCGTGATGGCCTTGGGGGTATGGTAAAGGTGATGACAGCGGTGCCGTGGGAGCTAACGGTGGTGACGGGTGTATTTGGTGGATGTCGGTAGTTGCTGGGAGCGGCCGTGGGTGTTCGCCTGCGGAGGTGTGTCGAGGCAGGGCTGCTACGACAATGGTGGTTGGTATGGTGCGAGCGGTTGCAGTGGCCGTCGATGACGGATATGGAGATGGTGATCAGGGGGTCAGGGACAGAAGGGGACTTCGGCGTGGAGGTGGTTGGGGGGTCAACAAGGAGACCCGGGGTAGCGTGGGCTGTTGGCCGTTGGCGGCCAGGGCGGCCTGAGTCAGTTTAGAGTTAGGGTTGTTAACGTGTCGTGGGTTTGTGTCCTGCACGACGTCACAGAATTGGATGTCCGAGGGTGTCGGACGGGAAGAGACATGTATAAGTAAAAAAATAAATAGTAGATGGGGCACGGACACGGACACGATGCACTAACTGTGGTAGAATTTATGGAAGAATAATTATGGAGAAATAATGGAGGAGTACCTGACTATTTATAGGATGTGGGAATTCTCAATTGGATAAGGACTAGGAATATTTAAAACCCAATTAGATAATTCATCTATTAAATCAAATCTAAATTCAATTTAAATTCTAATTTTAAATCTAGATAATCTAGACTCAAATTAAATATAAATTCTACATTTAAACTATTTAAATTAAATCCATAAAATCAAATCGAAATTTAAAATGGCCACAATAACTTCCAAATATATTTTTCAAAATACCAATAATAATAATTTCAAAAATAATAAATATTTTTAAATATCTTTTTGAATAATAAAATATTAATATTAATAAATCTCGAAAATTACAAAAATAAACTAGTAAAATATTTAGAAAATATATACGTATGCACAAGAATATTATCAATAATTGTTATAAACGAAAGGCTTTGTATAAATAAAATAATGAGCTTGGAATTTTGGTACGATAGCTAAACTAATTATTATATATATTATTTTGAGACTATAAAAATAAAAAAAATGTTTTTTCTAAAATATGTACGATCGCACATATTCGCACTCGTCGAGCAATTACGAAAAATAAAATTTTGTGCGCGACGTACAATACGACTACGCGACGTACAATACAAAATTTTAAACCAGTACCAAATTTAATAAAAAAATATAGTAAAAATTTAGGGGTTTTACACCTTCTGATTCTTGAAGGAAGTCCCCTTAACTTTCAGATTGTTAGGGTCCTTCTTCTTGCTGTGGGAAGCCGCATGGTTTTCCTTGTGTTCCTTGGTGTGAACCAAATTTGCCTTAGCCAATTGTTTAGACAGTGCGTCCACATTCAGTTGAGCCCTCATTTGGTCCTCAACATAGACTTCCTGCAAGAGATCTTCCAGACTGATCTCCAACTTCTTCCTATGCATGTTTGCATAGAACTTGCTCCACCCAGCGGGAAGCTTAGAGACGATCCCTCCAACAACAAACTTGTCGTGGAGGGGCATCGCCTCATCATCCAACTTATGTCGCAGCTTCATGAACTCCTTCACCTGCGGCAGCATTGGCTTCTCATCTTCAAAGAACCACTTGTAATATTTTTTAACTAAAAATATCTTGCTTCGGTTGTTATCATCTTTATATAGTTTCTCTAGAGACTCCCAAATCTCTCTGGCAATAGTCTTTTTTGAATATGATTCTGCAAGTGAGTCCTCCATAGCATTTAGGATCATAAGCCTACAAATGCTATTGTCCCTTCTCCACTTGGCCTGGTTCTTACTAGCAGCAGAAATTGCGGCTGCAGATCCAATTTCTGGAACAGTAGGTTCCTCCTCAATAAGCACATGATCAACATCAGAGAATTGAATATTGAGGCTAATCTTCCTTTTTCATATTTGATAGTGTTCACCATCAAATTGTTCTAACTTTGTGAAGTTAGGATTGATTAGCGAAACACGAAAGTTTTCCATCTTACAATCAAGCTTTGACATTGTTAGTCCCGGGGCATAATTTTTGATGGAAAATTGAGAAATAAAACGATTGTAATAACAACGTTTCGACGCAACACTTCAAAGAAGGTGCACAACAGAGATCCTTGGAGGATTCTGGGTTTCGAAAATCTAAAAAGATTTTGTAATAGCAGCAAACAAATGTAATTCTTCTAAAAAAAGGTATAAATCGAATTGTTAGCAGCAGCAGCGATGGTCCACTGATAGTTTCTGATTAGTTCAGAACGGTTCTCATTCAGAATGAGTTGAAGTGGATAACAGACGATGCTGGGGTGAATGGTCACCGGCGCTCAAAGCTTTATTCGCCCCACACGAACAGCTTCTAGGAACCAGCAAGTTCGACGAAGAACTTTGGAACACTCCGTTCTTCTGACTCATCGGATGGCGCACGGACTCCTGTGCTAAGTGGCGCTGGTACTCTGCTTCTCTTCTCTCTCAAACTCTGTAGAATTCGTAAAAAATGTGTTCTGAACACTTGTGTCCTGAGAAAGAGAAGAGAACCTTATATAGGCCTGTGCTGTAACGGTCCAGTTAGCAGAACGTTCGGAACGTAGGAAAAACTGTTCCGAACGTGCTGTAACCGCTCAAATCGTGTACAGACACGATCTGAGCCAACTGGCGCACAGCGTGCGCTACCTGCGCAACTTGCTCCATACGCGCCAAACGCGCACAGCACAAACTGTGCACCTGCACACCGTGCTACCTGCGCCACATGCGCATCACGCTACTTACGTTACATGCGCATCCCGTGCCAACTGTAACGCCAACTGCTGCACCATATGGCAGTACCAACTGGTGTGCCATTTGACCGTGCGAACTAGTGCACGAACGGCTGTGCAAGAGGCTCGTACAATGAGCGCAACTTAAGCGCACTATGCACTTAGCGACGATGCTGACGTACAAAGTGTAAAGCCTGCCAAAAAAATGCCACATTACGTGTCACAACCCACACCATGAGAAAGTGTACGAGAACGTGGGTACGTCCAGCCTACGCCGCAGTGTCGGCGGTAGAACGCTGTATAGGTCATCTATAACATCTAACATCCAACAACACGATATATAAACCTATTATCTCTGTACGGAGGTATAATATAACATCTCAACTCTATATCTCAATCACAAGTCTAGAAAAGATAGAGCACGATATAGAATCAGATAAAAGGAAGAGACTGAATATAAATAGAGTTATCACACCACACAAATAGATGTTCAACACAATAAATATAAGTCATGAATATAACTAAGTCTCAACTAACAATCGAAACAATCCGATACAAACATAAAGCTATAAATACTATACTAAACTAGGCACCCTCTACTGAGCTAGATGCTCCTCAAGCTCTTGAAGGTCACCCTCATGTGCCCCATAGAAGGTAGGGCAGTCACCATCATCATCTGTAATATTTTCAACAGGTCCAGTCAGGACAGGAGCAAGCACAATACATCTCACACAGTTTATAACATGTTAAGAAATATAAAACATACAAAAGAGTAAGATGCATAAACTGTAAGAAGATGTACCTGAAAACGAGAGAGAATTTATAACTGAAAATATATACAGGTTAAGTAAAACTACAAGTACTAGTGATTTAGAACACAATATGGTTATGTAAATAGGTTAGGTTATACAATAAAAATGGTAACTCCATCATACGTGAGTGTACAATAGACATATACAATAGTTTATACAATATTTGTATAATGGGATTTGATTACATAACTATTTCCTACTCACCCTCCCCAATCAATACACAAGAATCCAATCCAGTTACGTTACCTTATACAATAGTTTCTCCATGAAGCTCATGTGATCATGAGAGTACAAGATACACAATGAGTATACATGAATAGGGGTGTACAATAAATATAATATGTTCGTCAAACGCACATGACAATATGTATCTGCTGAATACAATAGGGATAACATCGTAAGAGAAGATCCATATAGTACCAATCTGTGATAACAATCGTGCCAGTATCAAGTAAAGTAATATAGAGCAAGAATATAAGTCCTGACAAGTATGAAACAATCAGAGAATATACTCGCATGTTACCATGAATGACTGATATGAATAGATGTCCGAACTGGTATCACAGAGTCCTATTTAGAGTAAAACATGTTATAAAGTACTCAAATTGTAATAATAGAAATCTGCAATGCAAACTACATGATTCTAAGTCAAACTAGGTCAAAGTCAACTATTGGTCCACTTTGGTCAACTGTCTAGGTCAAACTATGTCAAACAAGGTCATGCCATGTCAAATTAGGTCACACAAAGTCAACTAGGTCAAGTCAAGTCTATGTCTAGTCAAAACAGTCAATCTAGTCTAACCAAGTCTAGGTCAACTAGCGAATCTAAAACCCAAGTCTAAACAACAAAAGCCTAGCTATAGTCTAATACCATAATCTAACCTAGGCACACATACAATTTAAGTCATATAGAGTATTTCTTATATTAAGTCACATTCATATATTACACAAGTATATATATAGGTAGCCATATATAGAGAGAGAAGAAAAAAAAGAATTTAAGAGAGGGTGTGTGTGTGTGTGTGTTGTGTGTGTGTACAGGGCTATGGACTGAATTTAAGGGTCAATGAAACAACATGGCATATGGGGTAACATGTTGAATGAAGACTCTGAGTTTTAAGTTTAACGTAATGTCAGTTATACATATCCTTTAATTCATGACAGTTCCTCATCTCAGATTTAACAAAACCATTTTCATTTTCAGTTTTTCTAACTATTTTCAGGGTTTCACATTAAGGTAAAAACTCAGTTTTCTATATTAAACTCTATTCTCATATTTTTACTTATACCTAAACCCAACATACATACATATATATAGATATGAGTCCATATCATTCTCAGATTTCAGGGTTTTTAATATCAATGATCAAATTCCCAATTCAAGTCTCATAATCGAACCAAACCAATAATCAGTTTCCTTAATATCTAAACCCATTCTCAGGTTTCATAAATCAGTATACTTATATGGTTAAACATTAAAACTAATACCAGTTTTGAACAAACCAATCTCAGGTTTTGAACAAACCAGTCTCAGTTTTCACATATACCAAAACTCGATTCTCAGTTTCATATCAAACCAATATCAAACAAATGAACATCACCATATTACCAGAGGCAAAACCTAAATCCTTGACATGTTCAAATGTTTACATCATTGATTTTAAACATTAATTAACAATTTAACCCATTAACTTCAGAAAAATGGATCGAACTGTACAGTATTCAGAGCATTCACATTCGAAAACCCATACTACAAGCCAATCTTGCATATATATGAACCTAGCTATGTAAACTCATAACTCAGACATGTGTATATATTAAACCTTAAGAATTTATCATTTACTTACATTAAATCAACATTTTAAAATCAAAAAAAATATAAACTGAAACATGTATCAGTAAATAGGGCTCGAACCCTAAATTCGTTTTGAAAAACCCATGAATCCAACTAATTAACATGTGCAGTCATAAGTACACATAGTACGTGTCATGGGGGTCAACTTCGTGTCCAACAACTAGACACGAACGTGTCCTAACAGAGAGAACACACACAGACACTCACAGTTCAGTACAGTCTCGTGTACGTGTGCCAGTCGGTCCAGGATACGACACACGACACAAGACACCTCGTGGTCGTGTCTAGGTGTTCGCCTAGTATAGGACTACGTGCACAAGTGCCTGCAACGTGTCCAAGTGAGTCGTGTCCAAAGAAATCACAGCGTATCAGTGGGAATTTCCTGCACGTGCACAGTGTGTGCGAAACCAGTGCACGGTCGATTTCTCACTCGTCACGATACGAATTGACACGAAACTTTGGGGCAGCCTTGTCAGACATTGCCCCTATCCCCGTGTCAATTTTGACGTGTCCACGTCTCCTGTGTAGGAAGAAATAGGGGTCGAGTAGCAGGACACAGCACGGAGGTGTCGTGCAGCATGTTCGTGTCCATTTTGGACACGGACACGAGTCCAAATCATGCTCAGTCAGTGGGGGATTTAAAGTACACATATAGATCTACATTTTTGTTCAATTAGTTTTGCAAATTACTAATTTTTAATTCTCTGTGACATTTCATCGAACACATGTTTAAAAACACCGATACGTGTCCGATACAGACACGAAATGAACACGAACTCCTACCAAACTTGGGATACACCTAGGGAAAATCTAAATGGATGCATCTATGGAAAAAAATTGGGAATTTAAAGGTGTTTGATAGGTTTTACCTATTGAGGGTGAAACCTCAATGAATAGGCTCCCGAAACGAGAAGTTGCCTTCCTCGAGCGATGTCCAAACGCGCTCCACTTCTTGCAAGCAAGCCCCCATTAGCCTCTACTACTGTAGGGGAGTCCAACGTAATTCGTTTGGTCCAATTTGGTAGAGAAATGAGAAATTTGTGAAGGTTTTGGGGAAGAACACAAGTAGGGTTCTTAGTAGGTATTTAAAAAGAGGCAAGAACTTTGATGATGTGATTAAATAGGGTTGTAGCCTCTTGATGGCTGTTGATAAAGGCTAGGGTTAGGGTTTTAGATGAGTGGCTAAGGTTTGTCCACCCAATTCCAAGTCCTCCTATTGGTCCAATAGTCCTAAGGCTTTCCTTTTCACAAATATCCTAAGGAACAAATATCCTACTTAGAAATATCTAGATATTGTTATTCTTGTCATTTACTAGGTTATCCTAATCAAGACTTTAAGCTCAAGGCTAATCTAGATTAGGCTAAGATTCTAGGTCAAGTCTTAAATAATTAGCTAGCACATATTTTATTAATATAAATCACAATTTCACAAAATTGTCAAAATAATCAAAATACCCCTAGGCTAAAAAGTAGCAATATGACATTCTAACCACATGACTAGGCTCCCATGGTAATGGTTAGTCTCTAGGCTTAGCAAATTCTAGGGTTACACTAGTCAACCATCAAAATCACAAGTCATGGTTTTAAATAGTTTTAAATTAATTAAAAATCACCAAAAATCTTAACATGGTTTAAATATCATTATTAAATAAATAAAAATACAAAAGTTCAAAATTACCCTTATTTTAGAAATTGGGTGCTACAAGCCTACCCTTCTTAGAAAAATTTCGTCCTCGAAATTAAGATGGTCGTACTCCTTCTAGGTCAAACCCCCAACAATCATAGTCTCAAAATCACACAGTTCGATAATCATATGCGTCTGTCCAAAATCATGATACTCAAAATCTTTGTCATGCTAGTGAGCAAGGCTACGATATTTACAGAGTCCTCGACTAAGGTACATACCTCTAGAATCATGGTATTTAAAATTTTTTGCATTGCCGCATGCTTGGCCGCAAAAACCTTAAATTCCCATACCCGAGAAATACGTCCATAATTCGAATATATGTCCTCACTATGCCAGCTAACATGACTATAGAAGACTCTAGATCCCATAATCGATATGACCTAGCCCATACGACTTATCTCAGAAGAAAAATAAATCACAATGAAACATCCGAACAAAATTTATCAACTACAAGAAACAGATAGAATCGAATTTCAAGACAGTTTATAAGAGGGCAAATGCAGAAATAGAATCGAAAAGATTGGAACCTACAATCATCTCTCCCTCTGTCTGTGCATCCTCGACTGCCATGGCGAAAGCTCGCCACTGCTGGCCTCCCCTGGCCTGCTGCTGATGCTGGACAAACCTCTGACGCTGAGTCTGCAATGGTGGTCCCTTCTGTTGCCCTGTCGGCGCCCTAGCTCCGACTGTCGCCTGAGTCACTGGTGACTTGTTCTTGGGACAATCCCTACACTGATGCTCTGCTGAACCACAAAGTAAACATAAGCCCTTCCTCTTCCTCCAGTCGTTCCAACTGTGGCCTTGCATCTTGCAGAAGTTACACATAGTGTGCTGGTGCTGCCTAGGTGCCTACTGAAGCTGTAACTGAGGCTGTTGCTGCTGAAACTGCCTCTGCTGAATATAAGGGCACTTGGCTGGCCCTGCACTAGAACTAGCCCCTAAGGCATCACTGCCCCTCTTCGGCTTGAGGCCGAAGTCCTTCTCAGCTATCTGTGTCTCCATCAGTACCTGTTTGAAGGTCGCATCGTATCGCCCGAAAGTACGAGTGCGAACCACATGAATAAGGCCTCTCCTAAACTTGCGGGCCTTATACCCCTTATTCTGGATCAGGTCTGAAGCAAACCTACTCAAACGGAAGAACTCCGTTGCATACTCGTCCATCGACGAGTTCCCCTGCACTAATCCGACGAACTAGGCCTCTAGAGCTGTAAGAGCCACGTCGGGGTAGAACTTCTCCTTGCAGAGCCGCCTGAAGTTCTTCCATGATATATCCCTCACTGACACCTGAGGGTCTGTCTGGAACCACAAAAAAAGCAATGTCAAAGAACTGGCTAGCCGCAGACGTCACCCAAAGCCCCTTCGGGACCTCTGCTAACTCTAGGCTCCGCTGGACATCCTCCAACCAGTCATCTGCGTACAGGATACCCTCGGTACCCTTGAAGTCCTTCGGGTTCATCTTCCTAAAATCTAGACATGTGCTAGGCCTTCCCTGACTCTGCTGTTGAACTAGGGCACCCTGAACTGTATTCGAGACTACCCTCTCAACTGCTGTCATGGCCAGCTGGTGGGAGTTCTCCATACTCTGTCGTAGCACCTCTGTCTGGCGGTAGGATGCGTCGACCTGATGCTGTTGTGCCTCTGCCTAGGCCCTCTAGATCTGCATCATCTGCTGTAGAAGGGCCATCATCTGCTGTGCATCCATCGGTAGCGGAGGTGGCGGTAGAAGAGTCTCAGGAATGACTATGGATGGTGTAAGCCCCCTGAATTTAGGGCTTATTTTTTTCAATTTTATAATTCAATTATTTGTAATAGATATTATTATTTGATTATTATTCGATTAAATGCTCTTTACCATGACTTTGACTTCTGGAGCGTCAGGGATGTCAATCTCTGGAAACTCTCTTCATCAGTGTGTGTAGTAGACAAGATTACCTTCATGTTGATATATCATGTCCCACCCAAACTTGTTCTCTTGTACTCTTTTTGCTTCACACAACTTCGGGTCAATTTAGACCATTTGATAATTAATTAATTATTAATTGATTTTTCCACTTTTATCTTTGATCATCATATGCACGTTACCGTTACTTTTAATTTAGGAGCACAAGGCTAGTCATTTTCTTGAAACCAATTTGTCATGTCTGATCTACTCGAGACGCCCTACATCCATGACCTTCGTGTCCCACTCAGACACACCATCTTGTGCTTCATTTGCTTCGCTTTGGATCAATTTAGGCCAATTAATTATCCACCGTAGAATGTGACCTGACTTCCAGTTTAATTTCGGGATCCGACATCGATCCAACCTAGTCGACCCAAAATATGGACATGGCCCACATGAAGCCTACTACCCGCCTGACACTTGTGTCCCATTCATTTGAGTCCCCACATGTTACTTATTTACCCATGATCATAAATATTTATTTAAATTTATTTATTGCACCATGTCCGATTTTGACCCGACCCGGCTCAACCAAACCCAGTCCAAGCTTCATGTTACCCTCCCTCATGACACCCTTATCGATCCAACCAGTCCAAGCTTCATGTTACCCACATGTTAAATACCCAGTCTACATATTTTTAATATTCAATGGAAAATTCCTTTTATTAAAAATCCCTAGGAGAAATGTAATCCCCATTTAATCCTAGCCTTTGATCTACCCCAACTCATCACCACCCTCCATTTACTATACAACACAAACTCACACATCCCCATGGATAGGCCAGCCCTAACTTCCATGCACCCCGCTCTTTCCTTCTTTAATTCAATTTAACTCTCTCTCCCTCTCTCATTTAAATACACACACATACTCAAACACACCATCACACAACAGCCTCCTCCCTCTACTCCTCCATGGCCGAACAACAGCAGCCCTTCACCTCCAACAGCCACCAGCCTCCAGCTTCTCCTCTCCTCTCTAGGCCGGACTCCTCCACATCTCCCATGGCCGAGCCCCCTTTCTCCTCCTCTTCTTCACTATTTCATCACCATCACCATTAATCACCATCTCCTCCACCCTTGCCGACCGGCCACGGACACCACCATACTCCACCTTCAACCGTTCCACCGTCACCGCCGTGTGGCTGTGTCGTGGCCGTGCGCCGCCGCGCCAGGACAGCACAGCCCCCCACCGCAACAGCGCAGCAGCAAACAGCGCCAACAGCAGCTACGACAACCGCATACGCGGCAGCAGCAGCAGCCACGGCGGCCGTCATCGCCGACCACGCACCGCCGTGGGCAGCCCCTCCTCCGACGAACCCCCAGACACCTTCCTGTGGCGGCCACCGTCCTCCGGGACGCGCCGTCTAGGCGATTCTTGCGTTTTGCACGGAATTCCGTCGACACACGCGCGAACGAGATCCAGAAATGGTGCCTCGTCGCAGCAACTTCACGCACATTTTTCGGGAAATCCGACAGTTGGATCGATGATTTCTTTGCTCCGTCTCAATCTCAGTATATAGCTCTTCTTTTCCCTCAATTTTTCCGTTAATTTTATCATTTGATACATCAAAACCGGCCACCAACTTGACCGTTTAAATTATGTTATTTTTGGACAGTTTTATGGAGCCAACTTCGTCGATTCGTATCTCCTCCATCGCAGCTCCGTCTGGCATGCCACTAATTCCTATGCGTAGCTGGTATAACCCTCTTCCTACCCCTCCAATTTTATTTCATTGTGAGCACGTTTGATTGGTTGAATTCGACGCCAAAGTTGGCCGTCCGAATTCGTAATTTCTAACTTGTAAAATTCTATTTTGAACCAGGACTTCGGATTCAATTTCTGACACCACCAGTAGACTCGTGGCATCGTTCTGGCACATTTTCTTATAAAGTTTGTTAGATTCGGTGCAAAACAGGCCCCACAGTCCGGGTCAACGAAACTTTTTGACGCCGGCTCATCGTAATCAAATTCTGGATATACCGTTGAGTTCGTATCGTTATTTTGGACTCGTTGACATATAATTTGCTAGGTTTTAGTGGACATTGGTTTCGGCACGCATTTCGGTGCAAGTCGGATACCAATATCCGGGTCAACGGGTCATTTTGAGATCGGCTCATCGGAATCCAATTCTGGATATACCGTTCAGTTCGTATCGTTATTCTGGACTCGTTGACATATAATTTGCTGAGTTTTGAGAACATTGGCTCCGATCCGCTTTTTTGTGCAAATCGGAATTTTAATGTCCTGGTCAACGGACCAATTTGAGATCGGGTCAACGGAATCCAATTCTTGATATACCGTTGGGTTCGTATCGTCATTCTGGATTCGTGGACATATAGTTTGTTAGGTTTAGTGGACTAGTTTTCTTGCACATTTTTTGGTGCAAAGCTGGTCCGACACGGACACCGTTTTGACCCAAAATTACCTTTTTGCCCTTGTATCCAAATTGGACTTATGGATAGGCTATCCTAGCTAATTTGACCATTCTGGACATATTGGTGATGTTTGTTTCATCATCCGACAATGTTTGTAGATATTTTCTCTGTGAATTAACCTTTATTATAATTAATTCTTATTAAGATTGTATTTCGAAATTAGTACAACGAAACTGAGATCAGTCGATTCCAGTGATCTCACATCGCTGAAATTGGTAAGATGATCATGTGGATCACTGTGATAAGATTATTAACCTTACCGTTGATTATCTTATCTCGATTTGCGTGTCATAGGTTTCAATGTACGAATAACGAGGTACAACTTCATATTTTAATTCTTAGATTAGAGTTGATCCTGTTTGACCAAGACATATGGTATCTTGGTTGGTAATGGTTAGAATTAGTGCTCTTAGGCTAGTTTTGACCTCGGTTGACCGTTTTGACCAAAAGTCAACAAAAGTCAACCTAAAGTCAAACTTAGCCTAAAAGTGACTAGAATTGACCCGAAATCAAACTAGAGTTGGCCAGTTGACTGAAAGTCAACAGTTGGTCAACATTAGCCTAGTTTGACCTAGGGTTGACCTAGAGTTGACCAGGGTTGACCAGTTGACCAAAAGTCAACTGTAAGTCAACTTTTGACCTAGTTTGACTTGGTTTGACTTCCTGTAACCTAGTGTGACTCAGTGTGACCTAGTTTGACCTAGTGTGACTCAGTGTGACCTAGTTTGACTTAGTTGGACTGAGATTGACCTAGATTACATAGCTTATACTATATAATCCTGCCTAACACTATTGAACCCTAATTAGCTTATATATATATATCTCATCTTTAGATTTGTGGCATCACTCTGAGCATCGACCCCATTTGACAGCTCAGGACCGCAGGCGAGTACATTCACTGATAGTTTTTATTGTCTTGATATCTGCTATATCCGATTCAGTTGTAGTGTCTTACTTGATTTCTAGACACGATGGTCATGGACTAGTATATGTTGGATCATAACATGAGATGTTGTTCCTAGATTTCTTGGTATATTGGTACATTTTCTGTCTTATTCCCTGTATTAGTATTGACACCGATTCCTAAGGGGACTTGCTACCCTCTTATGGAATCCCGTGTCATGACGTGTCATGTCCAGATCCATTATACTATTCAGGGATGGGAGAATTATTAGGGGTTATATGATCAAAGCCTCTTGTCACTATTATGCTTGCGCCACTCTCACCTCACATAGGGTGTAGCAGATTCCTTCATGTGCTTGTTATCCAGGTTGGCCGGCATGACCCTTTCCAGAGATTTTCGTGTGATTGTCGGGCCAAGTGGATAACCTGTCTTGTAACATACCCAAAGTCGATCACATAATGCTCTAATAATTCAAGTCACATTTTATATTTATTTATCATAGGAGGCTAAGTTCTGTTCGGGAGAAGGGTTACAACCTCGGTCCTTGTTTGGTTTAAGGGTTGTAACTCGGCTTCCGAATAGTTTCCAAGTCATCCTATATATATATATATATATATATATATATATTGTCGTCCTATTCAGTACTCACATCCTGTTATATATTTCCTGATGATTTTGTCTTATATTTCACATGTTCTACATGCTCTTATGCTATACCTTGATTGGAGGCTAGGTTCTGTTCGGGAGAAGGGTTACAACCTCGGTTCTTATTTGGTTTACGGGTTGTAGCTCGGCTTTCGAATGGCTCCCAAGTCATCCCACATCTTTGTCTTGTATTTCATTATACTGTCTCTTATAGAATTTGTCAATTCATATGGAATTATTGTTAGTGTTTGTACTTGCTCATTTTTCTGACAGAATAACCGTTGATGTTTACAGAGTACATGTTAGCTGATTGCTCTACCTTTTACGGGTATGGCCAGGATAGAGTTTGATGAGACATTACCCCTGGATCCCCAGCAGGATCCATTAGCAGTGGATGAGACACCATTAGTTTAGATTAGTCATTTTCAGTTGTATTTATTCTCTGGATTACTGTATTTGAGATTTGGAATGTTTCTGGATTTGTGTTATCTTAGACACTTAGAACTCTATCTGGTTGTATCTCTGTGGTTTCATTTCATTTCATATCTATCTTTTATCATATTCTACCTTAGATGTGATTGAGACTGTATTTTCTATGTCACCTCCATTCGGAGTGTATATACTGTACAGGTACCCTTATATTTTGTCTAGTTGTAGTATTTATAGACGACCTATACAGTGTTCTACTGCCAATTCTGCGGCGTAGGCTGGACGTAACCACGTACTCGTGCCCCTAATCAGGGTGCGGGTCGTGACACATTTTTGTGGTGGCCCATGCAGGTCAAAGTCACAACTAGTGCAATTTCGTAGTGGTGCTTGACTTAGAGCGCTGCTACGATCCTGCTATTAGGATATAGGTTCTAGGTTATGATAGGAGTTGCTCAATCACAGTTAGGAACTCTTGATAGATTTCAGGGATAACGTCTGAGAATCTTATTTCGAAAATTCTTGAATCTGTTTCCGCTTGCCTCCATTTACACTTCCTTGATTTGTTGTTGATTTTGATTCCTGATGTTCGTTGTTGACTTTGATCTTGCATCGAGATAAATTTTGTGGATTGAATTAAGGTATATCCTGATAAGGTAAATGTCTGCTTATTTATGGAGTTTAGAATTTATCGCAGCCATACAAGCTAGCACGACAAGGACATAGAGCATGATTTTAGATATGCTTATCCTAGTTATGGAATTTTGATTTTCTTGCAGCCATACCGGTTGGCGTAGTAAGAATTCCAGATGACATGATTTTAGGGTGTATACCTTAGTTATGGACTCTATCGTTTATTGCAGCTATGCTTACTGGCGTGACAAAAATTCTGGCAACATAATTTCAGGAAGACGTGTATGGTTATCAGATTATATTTTAAATTGGTTCACTTTGTTATGACCAGATGAGCGAGAACGTATTCTTATCATCATTCTTTTCCGTCTCGGCCAACTCTGTCTATCTACAGCCACAAGTAAGATTTTCTCAACATGATTGTTTTGTGTTCCATCTTTCCTATGATTTGACTAAACTCTTCTTCGCTAATCCCTTGGATAATTCTTTTTGTCCTTCCCGATAATTGTTGAAAGTGCCTCATGGGTTGATTCAGGAAAGATTTGAAAAGTATATTTATCCTTGTATTACGAAATTGGGAGTTTGCATCTAGAGAAATACTGGCGAGGTATGACTTCGGATAACGGCATCATGGTTAAATATGTTTCTCGAATTCTACTTGGACCACTCCCTAAGCATTTTGACTAACATCTTCTCCTTTATTTTGCAAAAATTGTTTGGAAATATTTTACGGATTTGGCCAAGTTAAGTTCAGGAACCTATATTATCTGGCGTGGCAGCTGTGCACTGCAGCCATCCGTCGTATTATGGAACAAGGAAGTTAATCGCAGCCAGATGCACACTAGCGCGATAGTAACTTCATGTGACAAAATTTTGGAGGTATATGGTTCTTGAGTTTTACTTCGACTACGTCCTATGCATCTTGTTTGGCCTCGTACTATTCTTGAAAATATTTCGATAATCTTTCCTGTCTTGCTTGACCCTTACCTTGTCTGAATATTGATATGGATTGTTAGACCCAGTCTTAGGCCCTTGTTACCTTCTATTTAATTGATGACTGAAATAGCCAAACCTTGTTAGCAGATTCTGTAGAGTAACTATAATATGTTATTATGTGTGATTGTGATGAGTATATTTTCTTGGAGATTTATTGGGTTAAGCTTATAGGACAAATATGAGTGACTGACTATAGTGGACTTAGAAAGCATTAAGAATGATTAGTTTGATGGTATAGATTAATTTTAAGGTATCTTAGATGGAGTAAAGAATATTATATTGTTGTGACTATGGATTTAGGACTAGAATCTTGTGCTTAGGTTCGATGACGTAGTTTATGATAGAAGGACCTTTGTTAAACCTGAACCAAAATACCTGTAGAGAGAAACAACATAGATGATCACTAGGGTAGCAGATTGGGTACTGTAGCCATAGCAGTTGCATGTTTTAGCTTGACCTATTAGATGATTTTTAATTTCGAGGACGAAATTTTTATAAGGTGGGTAGGATGTAAGCCCCCTGAATTTAGGGCTTATTTTTTTCAATTTTATAATTCAATTATTTGCAATAGATATTATTATTTGATTAAATGCTCTTTACCGTGACTTTGACTTCTGGAGCGTCAGGGATGTCAATATCTAGAAACTCTCTTCATCAGTGTGTAGTAGACAAGATTACCTTCATGTTGATATATCATGTCCCACCCAAACTTGTTCCCTTGTACTCCTTTTGCTTCACACAACCTCGGGTCAATTTAGACCATTTGATTATTAATTAATTATTAATTGATTTTCCCACTTTTATCTTTGATCATCATATGCACTTTTATCTTTGATCATCATATGCACGTTACCGTGACTTTTAATTTAGGAGCACAAGGCTAGTCATTTTCTTGAAACCAACTTGTCATGTCTGATCTACTCGAGACGCCCTACACCCAAGACCTTCGTGTCCCACTCAGACACACCATCTTGTGCTTCATTTGCTTCGCACAACTTTTGGGTCAATTTAGGCCAATTAATTATCCACCGTAGAATGTGACCTGACTTTCAGTTTAATTTCGGGACCCGACATCGATCCAACCTAGTCGACCCAAAATATGGACATGGCCCACATGAAGCCTACTACCCGCCTGACACTTGTGTCCCATTTATTTGAGTCCCCACATGTTACTTATTTACCCATGATCATAAATATCTATTTAAATTTAATTATTACACCATGTCCGATTTTGACCCGACCCGACTCAACCAAATCCAGTCCAAGCTTCATGTTACCCTCCTTCATGACACCCTCACTCTCATTGCCTTTAAGGAATATTAAATACCCAGTCTACCTATTTTTAATATTCAATGGAAAATTCCTTTTATTAAAAATCCCTAGGAGAAATCTAATCCCCATTTAATCCTAGCCTTTGATCTACCCCAACTCATCACCACCCTCCATTTACTATACAACACAAACTCACACACCCCCATGGATAGGCCAGCCCTAACTTCCATGCACCCCTCTCTCTCCTTCTTTAATTCAATTCAACTCTATCTCCCTCTCTTATTTTAATACACACACACACTCAAACACACCATCACACAACAGCCTCCTCCTTCTACTCCTCCATGGCCGAACACCAGCAGCCCTTCTCCTCCAACAGCCACTAGCCTCCAGCTTCCCCTCTCCTCCCTAGGCCGGACTCCTCTACATCTTCCATGGCCGAGCCCCATTTCTCCTCCTCTTATTCACCATTTCATCACCATCACCATTAATCACCATCTTCTCCACCCTTGCCGATCGGCCACGGGCACTACCATACTCCACCTTCAAACGCTCCACCGCCGCCGTCGTATGGCTGTGCCGTGGACGCGCGCCGTCGCGCCAGGCCAGCGCAGCCCCCACCGCAACAGCACAGCAGCAAACAGCGCCAACATCAACTACGGCAGCAGCATACGCGGCAGCAGCAGCAGCCACGACGGCCGTCATCGCTGGCCACCCAGGCACCTTCCCATGGCGGCCACCGTCCTGCGGGACACGCCGTCTAGGCGATTCGTGCGTTTTGCACGGAATCCCGTCGACGCGCGCGCGAACGAGATCCAGAAATGGTACCTCGTCGTAGCAACTTCGTACGCATTTTTTGAGAAATCTGACCGTTGGATCGATGATTTCTTTGCTCCGTCTCAATCTGGGTATATAGCTCTTTTCTCTCCGCAAATTTCGTCCGTTAATTTTATTGTTTGATACATCAAAACCGGCCACCAAGTTGACAGTTTAAATTGTGTTATTTTTGGACAGTTTTGTGGAGCCAACTTCGTCGGTTCGTATCTCCTCCATCGCAGCTCCGTATGGCGTCCTACTGGTTCCTATGCGTAGCTGGTATAACCATCTTCCTACCCCTCCAGTTTTGTTTCATTGTGATCACGTTTGATTGGTTGAATTTGACGCCAAAGTTGGCTGTCCGAATTCGTAATTTACAACTTATAAAATTCTATTTTTGAACCCGGGACTCAGGATTCAATTTTTGACACCACCAGTAGACTCGTGGCGTCGTTCTGGCACATTTTCTTATAAAATTTGTTAGATTTAGAGGACATGGGCCCTGACATGCATTTCGGTGCAAAACGGGCCCCACAGTCCGGATCAACGGAACTTTTTGACGCCGGCTCATCATAATCCAATTCTGGATATACCGTTGAGTTCGTATCGTTATTCTGGACTCGTTAACATATAATTTGCTAGGTTTTAGTGGACATTAGTTCCGGCACGTATTTCGGTGCAAGTCGGATACCAATATCCGGGTCAACAGGTCATTTTGAGATCGACTCATCGGAATCCAATTCTGGATATACCGTTGAGTTCGTATCATTATTCTGGACTCGTTGACATATAATTTGCTGAGTTTTGAGGACATTGGCTCCGACCCGCTTTTTCGTGCAAATCAGAATTTTAATGTCCTAGTCAACGGACCAATTTGAGATCGGGTCAACGGAATCCAATTCTGGATATACCGTTGGGTTCGTATCGTCATTCTGGATTCATGGACATATAGTTTGTTAGGTTTAGTGGACTAGTTTTCTTGCACATTTTTTGGTGCAAAACGGGTCCGACACGGACTCCGTTTTGACCCAAATTACCTTTTTGCCCCTGTGTCCAAATTGGACTTATGGATAGGCTATCCTAGCTAATTTGACCATTCTTGACACGTTGGTGATGTTTGTTTCATCATCCGACAATATTTGTAGATATTTTCTCTGTGAATTAACCTTTATTATAATTAATTCTTATTAAGTTCGTATTTCGGAATTAGTACAACAAAACTAAGATCAGTGATTCCAGTGATCTCACATCGCTGAAATTTGCAAGATGATCATGTGGATCACTGTGATAAGATTATTAACCTTACCGTTGATTATCTTATCTCGATTTGCGTGTCGTAGGTTTCGATATACGAATAACGAGGTACAACTTCATATTTTAATTCTTAGATTAGAGTTGATCCTGTTTGACCAAGACATATGGTATCTTGGTTGGTAATGGTTAGGATTAGTGATCTTAGACTAGTTTTGACCTCGGTTGACCGTTTTGACCAAAAGTCAACGAAAGTCAACCGAAAGTCAAACTTAGCCTAAAAGTGACTAGAATTGACCCGAAATCAAACCAGAGTTGGCCAGTTGACTGAAAGTCAACAGTTGGTCAACATTAGCCTAGTTTGACCTAGGGTTGACCTAGAGTTGACCAGGGTTGACCAGTTGACCAAAAGTCAACTATAAGTCAACCTTTGACCTAGTTTGACTTGGTTTGACTTTCTATGACCTAGTTTGACCTAGTGTGACTCAGTGTGACCTAGTTTGACCTAGTGTGACTCAGTGTGACCTAGTTTGACTTAGTTGGACTGAGATTGACCTAGATTACGTAGCTTATACTATATAATCTTGCCTAACACTATTGAACCCTAATTAGCTTATATATATATCTCATCTTTAGGTTTGTGGCATCACTCTGAGCATCGACCCTATTTGACAGCTCAGGACCACATGCGAGTACATTCACTGATAGTTTTGATTGTCTTAATATCTGCTATATCTGATTCAGTTGTAGTGTCTTACTTGATTTCCAGACACGATAGTCACGGACTAGTATATGTTGGATCATGACATGAGATGTTGTTCCTAGATTTCTTGGTATATTGGTATATTTTCTGTCTTATTCCATGTATTAGTATAGACACTGATTCCTAAGGGGACTTGCTACCCTCTTATGGAATCCCGTGTCATGACGTGTCATGTCCAGATCTATTATACTATTCGGAGATGGGATAATTATTAGGGGTTGTGTGATCAAAGCCTCTTGTCACTATTATGCTTGCGCCACTCTCACCTCACGTAGGGTGTAGCAAATTCCTCCATGTGCTTGTTATCCAGGTTGGCCAGCATGACGCTTTCCAGAGATTTTAGTGTGATTGTCGGGCCAAGTGGATAACCTGTCTTGTAATATACCCAAAGCCGATCACATAACGCTCTAATAATTCAAGTCACATTTTATATTTATTTATCATAGGAGGCTAAGTTCTGTTCGGGAGAAGGGTTACAACCTCGGTCCTTGTTTAGTTTAAGGGTTGTAACTCGGCTTCTGAATAGTTCCCAAGTCATCCTATATATATATATATATTGTCGTCCTATTCAGTACTCACATCTTGTTATATATTTCCTGATGATTTTGTCCTGTATTTCACATGTTTTACATGCTCTTATGTTATACCTTGATTGGAGGCTAGGTTCTGTTCGGGAGAAGGGTTACAACCTCGGTCCTTGTTTAGTTTACGGGTTATAGCTCGGCTTTCGAATGGCTCCCAAGTCATCCTATATCTTTGTATTATATTTTATTATACTGTCTCTTATAGAATTTGTCAATTCATATGAAACTGCTGTTAGTGTTTGTACTTGCTCATTTTTCTGACAGAATAACCGTTGATGTTTACAGAGTACATGTTAGCTGATTGCTCTACCTTTTACGGGTATGGCCAGGATAGAGTTTGATGAGACATTACCCCTGGATCTCCAGCAGGATCCATTAGCAGTGGATGAGACACCATTAGTTTAGATTAGTCATTTTTAGTTTTATTTATTCTTTGGATTACTGTATTCGAGATTTGGGATGTTTCTGGATTTGTGTTATCTTAGACACTTAGAACACTATCTGGTTGTATCTCTGTGGTTTCATTTCATTTCATATCTATCTATCTTTTATCGTATTCTACCTTAGATGTGATTGAGACTTTATTTGCTATGTCACCTCCATTCGGAGTGTATATACTATACAGGTACCCTTATATTTTGTCTACTTGTAGTATTTATAGACGACCGATTGTAACACCCAGTTTTTCAGATGAAGGTAATTTTGAAATTTTGTGATTATAATTATTATTTATTGATATTTATTTCATATTATGATTTTTGGTGATTTTTAATAATTTTTAAACTATTTAAAAACTGCCTTAAGTCATGACTTGTGATTTTGACGTGCTGCTAGTGAAACCCTAGAGACTGCATGACCTAGAGCCTAACCATGTCATTAGGATGATTTAATTATCATTTTTAGCCTAGGGGTAATTTGGTCATTTTTACTTATTTGAATTATTTGATGATTTATTGAATTGGTGAATTCTAGTTTGACTTTGACTTGTTGAGACCTAGTGGACTAGCCTAGAAGCTAACCCTAGCTATGGTAACTCTAGTCTAGCTTGAGTTAACTCATTTTAGTCATTAGAGATTAGTTTTAGAATGAGAGGATTAGTTTAAGTGGAATTATTTCATGGTTTGTGGTTTTAATGAAAGGACTTGTGATTAAGAACTTAATGACTTGTGACTTGGCCCATGGCCCATAATTTGACACCCTAACCCTAACTAAACCTTAAATGACCAGCCACATAGGGATCCCCACCCTATATAAACACTTATTCATTAGGGCTTGCCTCTTTTATTTCATTTCAACACATAGGAAAAGAAAGGTATTTTTTCCCTTCCAAAAATCCCCATAAATTTATTTTAATTCCTTTTTAATCCTAGTTTCTTGCATTATAATCTAATACTATCCTATTATCTGATTGTGGGGTTTAATCCCAGCTTTAGGACAATTTGGGAGCATTTGGATAGCAAGGAAGAATCCCCCATTTGGAGCTTTTTCATGCTTTTTACACCTATAGGTAAAACACCATAAATTGATTTAAATTTCTGTTTTCTTTGCATTTAGGGCTAGATCTAGGAGTCCCCTAGCTGTCCACAAAATTTAGGTGGATTTTGTGTCCGTTTGGTGTCTGTATCGGACACGTATCGGTCTATGTATTCATGTGTTTGTTGAAATGCCTCAAAGGAAAATAAATTGTTGTTTTTGAAAAGTGATTGAATGGGAATGTTTCTTTATACATGTTTATTGCATTCGTGTCCTACTGAGCACATTTCTGGACACGTTCGTGTCCAAATTTAGACACATACGCGTGCACGAGGCCCCAGTGCGCTGTCCTGCTGCTCGGGTGCCATTGCGGACACGACACGGCGACTCAGGTCACGAAATTCGGTGGACACGTTCTCCTAGTGACTGAAACGACACCTACAAAGTTTCATGGGTTCTCGTATAGTGTGCACGGAGAAAACTAACTCGTACTGGCCGTACTAGCCGCACGCGCGCGCTGTACACGCATAGAATTTAACCACTGACACGGCCCTAAATCTGACACGACACGAGACGTGGACACGTTTCAGGCACCTTAGGACCTAGCCCTAGTCCTGGCGAACCTAGTGACACGTGCACGTGGCTTGCCGTGTCACGTGTCGTGTGCACGAGGCTGTGTCCTCGCTGCACGAGGCCAGTGTGCATATTGGCTGATAATTACATGTTTCAGTTTTGGACACCTCGTATCCATTTTCTGGACACGAGACATGTTGTGTGATACCATGTTATGTACACGACACTATGTTGACCCTTAATTTTGTATATTAAGGAGTTTTGAGTTCGAATTTGGGATTTTCCATTTTTACTGATACGTGTTCAGTTTTGAGATTTCTGTGAGTTCAATTCCTTTATAAAACTGATTTCTTCCTGTTTAAAGGCCATGAATATTCACCCACATGAGTATTAGACTATTATAATGTTGATTAATAACTGGTATTAGGCTTATTTGTTTTCGATTTCAGTTTTGAGTATTGAACTGTTATATTAACCCATGCACTGTTCGAAATCCTGAACCTTAATCCCTCTTTTTTTTCTAGCTGATTTTGTTGATTAATTGTCCTGTTAGATGCATGAAATGTGGGTTAGTTGCTGACTAGATTGGTCACTGATTTGGTGTTGAAATGGGGATTCGAATTTGGGCTTGGATTTGGGTGTTAAGCTGTCAAATTGTTCTCAGAAATTCCTGAGATTGTTCACTGATATTGAATGTCAGATGAGCTTAAATTCTGATTTCCTGAGATTGTTTACATATTACTGATTACCTGTTTTAGCAGTCTTGATGTTTAATTTACATATCAAATTCATATACATGTGCATTGGTTACTGCAATGTGGAGTCATGATTTGTGTGTGAGAAATGGTTTTCGAATTGGATTGGGATTAAAAACTATCATATTTTTACTGATACTCAAGGATAGCTATGGGTTTGAATGTTTTGATTTTAAACTGAAATTGGGTTCATGGTGTGATTTTCAATTGGTTTTGAGTTTTGTTTCAATTTGATTGTTGTGTGTATACATATATGTGACCTGATATTGTTTCAACTAAAG
Source organism: Iris pallida (assembly GCA_029216955.1). Taxonomy (NCBI): domain Eukaryota; kingdom Viridiplantae; phylum Streptophyta; class Magnoliopsida; order Asparagales; family Iridaceae; genus Iris; species Iris pallida. The sequence continues at coordinate 34,721,706 of JANAVB010030220.1, forward strand.
AGAACTTGAGTTCGAATATTACTGAGATTCATACTAGTTCAAAATCTAAGACTGTTGATTCAGTCACTTGCACACAAACATCCCTTCACATGACTGCTATATGTACATACAACACAGCCCCTACATTCGAACACTATTGCAGTGTCCACACACACACAATACTGTCACCATTTCATACTATTTTCATACACTTTTCCTGTCAACACACTACACTGCATTCACTGCATTCATCACATATGTTATCAGTCCAGGATTTAACTATGAAGCATGTTTTAATGTTGCCATTGGGGATGTGGGCTTTGACAGGTTAGTTGACAGTAGGATATGGGTTTTGGTAGGTTTTAGTTGACAGTTGGGGATATGGGTTATGTGAAATTAGATAGTATAATTCACTATATATATGTAAATGTATATTGCCTATATGAGATGAATATATATGCATGAATGTATCCTAAATGTGTATGTAGGCATGGATACATAGAGTAGAGGGGTACATCTAGGATTGTGATGTCAAGGTCTAGTTGGACAATATGCTATATGCAACATTGGCCTAGCTAAGGGGTTTGGGCATAAGGGTATATGTGATACATGTAGTAATATAAAATAATGAATGAATATATGCATACTATAGGTTTTGAGATATCTCATGAGTCGTGAGGATTATAAGTAATATTGATAGGTGAGGTTATTAGATAAGGTTAGAGTTTTACATTATACCATGTATGTGGGTTATGATATGAGTTAGACTTGAGGAGTTTAGCCTATTATATGTTGACCATAGTCTAGTTACCAATACCCTAGAATTGACCAAGGTTGACCCAATAGTTCAAGATTGACTAGAGTTGACCAAAAGTCAACATTGAGTCTATATATGACCAATTGACCTAAGTTGACTTTGACCCAGAGTTGACCAAGTTTGACTTGACCTAGATTGGCCTAGAAATTATGTAGATTGCATCATAAACATCATTTACCTTATTTTGAACACATTATAACCTATACTGCTCTATTTAGGATATTGTGACTCCGGTACAAACATCTGACATTATACTACTCTTTTCAGAGTATCAGGCGAGTACATTCTCTGATAGTTCTCTCATTTATTTGCCAGTTACTGTACTTCAGTTCTAGTTAGTTTTATGTGATTCTCTGATACCACACGTATGGATATTTCTGGATTCATGTATGTGACACACTTACCATATTGTCTGGCCTCTATTACTGGAATCACTGGAATCATTACTAGTATCGTGTTTGGCTGGACTCTCTCAATTCTCGTGTCTTGTACTGGATTCACTTGTATTGTGGGGCGGGGAAATATTGAGTAAGGCGTGTAGACATACCCCAAATCTGGAATCTCCAAACTGGAATCTACTGGAAGCATAGCCATCTCTCGCCTGATTAGTGAGAGATGTGCCTGATACCTACAGCCGTTTACATGTCGATCTCAGTATTTTAAAACACACTATTAGATTATAACTGATCTAACCTGGATTCTTGATCACTGACTAGAATCGTCTTGTACTGGATTCATCTTGTATTAGATTCGTCCCGTACTGGATTTACATAGGTTTTACACTTGCTATATTTACTGTCTGGACTTATACCATGTTACTCTAGTTCAGCTAGTTTCTATTTACAGTCTTCATTGCCATGATTCTACTCTTGTTTCAGTTACTTTACTTTCTTGTATCTTATCTGTTTCTCTATACCATCACCTGAATATAAACCACCATATTCATCAATAAAACTGTCTATAACTGCTTTATAGTTCTTTGTCATTTACTTGGGTTTTCTTGATGAGTTGTACTCGTTCCTGTCCTGACTGGACCTGTTGTAAATTTTACAGATGATTATCCTGAGGACACATGCCCTACATATTACGGACCAGGAGATGGATTAGCTACCTAGGGCCCCGACACTCAGGAGTGATCGGGAGATTAGCTAGTTGTTTTGTTTAGCTTTCATGTTTTAGAACTGGAGTTGTATATAAGTTGAGTTTTGTAGTTGAGGTGGTCTGAGATTATATTATTTAGTTGTTGGTTTTATTTTTGTTATTTAGTTTTAGTTATAATCTTCTGTGTTATCACATCGTGCTTAGACTGTGATTGAGATTACATTATATCTATACTTGTCCTCCGTTCGGAGTTGATATATTGACAAGTACATTATATAATTGCGTGATTGGTTGGTTAGATAGTGACCTAGAACAGCGTTCTACCGCCGACACTGCGGCGTAGGCTGGGTGTTGTTACGTGCTCGTACCCTCACAGTGGGTGTGGGTCGTGACACATTTTTAGTGGTGGTCCATGCAGGTCGAGTTTATGTAGTGGTATTCAAACTAGAGTATCACTACAGCCTGCGATAGGATTGAGAGATAGGCTTAAACGGAGAGGTACTCAATCACGGTTAGGAAAAAATTCTGTTTCAATTCATACCATCTATACATCTTGCCGATTGTCTTCCTTGAAATTAACTGTCCTCCCTTGATTTATCGCTTCTATCTCAGTATTGATTTCTTATTTGATCTGTGTCTCCAGGATGGTTGAGACGAGATCACATCGCCCAGGACCGGGCGACGCTGCAGAGGGGTCTGCCACCTCTCACCTTCAGCAGCCAGTTCCCGGTACCGCAGCCCCATTCATGCCAGCTGGGGTGGGTGTTTCAGCAGCTTTCGGAGGAGCACCTCCACCAGCTGGGAGGCAGAGCCCGGTGCTTCCTGAGATCTTTCCACCGTAGCAGCCTCCACCTGCGGGGATGGTAGATGCTGCTCATCTATTCTCTTTCGTGGAGAGGATTCTGGCGTCTCACCAGCAGCAGGAGCGACGGCAGACTATCGATTTTCGTCAGAGGATTGACGAGGCACATCAGCTAGTTCGTACTACCGTGGAGATGGTGACTGCTCAGGGGGAGCAGCAGCAGCCTCGTCGGAAGGAGAAGGATATACAGGACTTTCAGAAGATGCATCCCAGAGAGTTCCTGGGCACAGAAGGCATCCATTATACAGACGACTAGATAGAGCATATCGAGGAGATATTCAGGTTGGCGGAGATACCAGCTCGACTCCATATCGAGGCAGCGGGCAGTCAGATGCAGGACTTAGCCCGTGCGTGGTACCAGACAGATCCCAGGGTAGGAGTTGAGGGCCAGACTTGGACGCAGTTCAAGGAGCTGTTCAAGGAATAGTTCTTCCCAGGTGTGGCCTTGGGAGGCATAGAGGCACAGTTTGAGGGTCTGGTTCAGGGAAACCAGACAGTAGCTGAGTACGCCGGGGAGTTTTGTCGATTGGCCCGGTTCATAGATGACTTGACTGAGAAGACGAATATCAAACCAATATCAAAACTCGATTCTCAGTTTCATATCAAACCAATATCAAACAAATGAACATCACCATATTACCAGAGGCAAAATCTAAATCCTTGACATGTTCAAATGTTTACATCATTGATTTTAAACATTAATTAACAATTTAACCCATTAACTTCAGAAAAATGGATCGAACTGTACATTATTCAGAGCATTCACATTCGAAAATCCATACTACAACCCAATCATGCATATATATGAACCTAGCTATGTAAACTCATAACTCAGACATGTGTATATATTAAACCTTAAGAATTAATCATTTACTTACATTAAATCAACATTTTAAACTCAAAAAAATATAAACTGAAACATGTATCAGTAAATAGGGCTCGAACCCTAAATTCGTTTTGAAAAACCCATGAATCCAACTAATTAACATGTGCAGTCATAAATACACGTAGTACGTGTCATGGGGGTTAACTTCGTGTCCAACAACTGGACACGAACGTGTCCTAACAGAGAGAACACACACAGACACTCACAGTTCAGTGCAGTCTCGTACACGTGTGCCAGTCGGTCCAGGATACGACACACGACACGAGACACCTCGTGGTCGTGTCTAGGTGTTCGCCTAGTATAGGACTACATGCACAAGTGCCTGCAACGTGTCCAAGTGAGTCGTGTCCAAAGAAATCACAGCGTATCAGTACGGATTTCCCGTGCGTGCACAGTGTGTGCGGAACCAGTGCACGGTCGATTTCTCACTCGACACGATACGAATTGACACGAAACTTTGGGACAGCCTTGTCAGACATTGCCCCTACCCCCGTGTCAATTTTGACGTGTCCACGTGTTCTGTGTAGGGAGAAATAGGGGTCGGGTAGCAGGACACAGCACGGGGGTGTCGTGCAGCGTGTTCGTGTCCATTTTGGACACGGACACGAGTCCAAATCGTGCTCAGTCAGTAGGGGATTTAAAGTACACATATAGATCTACATTTTTGTTCAATTAGTTTTGCAAATTACTGATTTTCAATTCTATGTGACATTTCATCGAACACATGTTTAAAAACACCGATATGTGTCCGATACGGACACGAAATGGACACAAACTCCTACCAAACTTGGGCTACACCTAGGAAAAACCTAAATGGATGCATCTATGGAAAGAAATTAGAAATTTAAAGGTGTTTGATAGGTTTACCTATTGAGGGTGAAACCTCAATGAATAGGCTCCCGAAATGAGAAGTTGCCTTCCTCGAGCGATGTCCAAACGCGCTCCACTTCTTACAAGCAAGCCCCCACTAGCCTCTACTACTGTAGGGGAGTCCAATGCAATTCGTTTGGTCCAATTTGGTGAAGAAATAAGGAATTTGTGAAGGTTTTGGGGAAGAACACAAGTAGGGTTCTTAGTAGGTATTTAAAAAGAGGCAAGAACTTTGATGATGTGATTAAATAGGATTGTAGCCTCTTGATGGCTGTTGATAAAGGCTAGGGTTAGGGTTTTAGATGAGTGGCTAAGGTTTGTCCACCCAATTCCAAGTCCTCCTATTGGTCCTATAGTCCTAAGGCTTTCCTTTTCACAAATATCCTAAGGAAAACATATCCTACTTAAAAATATCTAGATATTGTTAATCTTGTCATTTACTAGGTTACCCTAATCAAGACTCTAAGCTCAAGGCTAATCTAGATTAGGCTAAGATTCTAGGTCAAGTCTCAAATAATTAGCTAGCACATATTTTATTAATATAAATCACAATTTCACAAAATTGTCAAAATGACCAAAATACCCCTAGGCTTAAAAGTAGTAATATGACATTCTAATCACATGACTAGGCTCCCATTGTCATGGTTAGTCTCTAGGCTTAGCAAATTTTAGGGTTACACTAGTCAACCATCAAAATCACAAGTCATAATTTTAAATAGTTTTAAATTAATTAAAAATCACCAAAAATTATAATATGGTTTAAATATCATTATTAAATAAATAAAAATACAAAAGTTCAAAATTATCCTTATTTTAGAAACTAGGTGCTACATTACGCCTCATGAGCCCGAGTCCGAGTCGTTAAGCCCCTACGGGGCTTAGCTCCAAAGGAATGAATTCCAAGAGCAAAAAGCTAATGCTTTACCATGGAGTCTTAACCTTACCTCATAGTAAAATCACCTAGGGGTGTGCATCGGTCGGTGGTCGACCTATTTGGTCCCAACCGAAGTCGAACCAAAGTTAATCGATTTGAAAATAAACAAAATCGAACCAAACCAACCAAATGGTCGGTTCGGTTTTGAAATCGACCGACTTGGTTCGGTTTGGATCGGTTCAACTTGGTCGGTTTTGATCACATAAAAAATTAGACTATATGCTTTTTTGTTATTGTGAAACCTCAGTCAACTTGCACTTTGCAACAGTAAATACAATTCAGCAGCTTCAATTCAACTTGCGCGTTGCAGGTGAAAAAATGGCTAATTATACATAATAATAAAAAATCATATACATTCAACCAAAAGCCCCTTTCATGTGCACATGAGCAATTAGAAAAGAATAGGAGCCGCCAACACTCCTCTTTAAGACTAGAGAGAGAGAGGGAGTTCTTTCAACTTCAACTTGATAAATGGCTGTGATGTGAATAAATGAACCAAACCGATATAATACAACCCAATGAACCCATACCCAACCAGCCAACCATAATTATTTAACAAGGATTTGGTTCGGTTCGGTTTAGACGGTTTTTGGCATAACCAAACCATGAACCGAACCGAATCGGTCGGTTTTGAAAAAATTGAAGCCGAACCAAACCAACCGAACCATCGGTTCGGTTTAAAACTAATCGGTTCGGTTTGGCTTGGTTCGATTTTGTCGGTTTGACTTAATTGTGCACAGCCCTAAAATCACCCACATGGTTCCCTCCTTAGGGTCACCACCCCATGTGCATATCTCAACAACACATACCAAGTATATATATTGAGATATCTCATGATGTTTTTCCAATGTGAGACTAAACTTTACTAGGAATGTTGAGAGTAAGCTCTCTACATGTCAAGGTAAAGCTCCAACAGCAGTGTCATCGTATCGTATAATTGTACTATTGTCATGTTTGAGTTACTTAAGTGTAGTACAATTATGATCCCCCTTTGGCCAAGTCGGAGAAAATGATATCTCAAAAAAAAAAAAAAAATCTTATTTTCTAGTTACATATTAAGTACTACTTCTTTGATTACAGCAATAATAATTTTACAAAAATGAGCCCGTCGTGATTACTAGTCTATGTCCTCGCTTAAGATTAATTTACATTAAAATTAAGAGGAACTATTAGACTATTTTACTGTGGAAGTTTTTGACTGCATGCAAATAAAATTTTACCAGAAACAAAACTAAAATTTAAATGTACAACAATACTTGTACAATTTACATGTAGCAAGTAAATTTACACCATCTTTACTGCATTTTACTATGCCTACAAACTGAAAATATTTAACATTATTTAATATTTAATTGATCGAGTGTATTGAAATTAATTTGTCTTGTACAATTTAACATCATAATTCCTAATTTATAATATAATACTAATTACTTTTTATGTAACTGTTAATTATGCAAATAGTAAAATTAAAATAGAGGATATGGAAAGTGAAAAGTATAATGGACAAGAAAGTAGAGAGAAATGATTGCTCCCCTTTCCTCTCCAACCAAATAAGAAAAGTAAAAATTCCATCCGTACTTGTCTTATATATAATATATGATAATAGATTTTGTGTCTCTAAATTAGCTGACATTAGAGTTTGGGTCTCATTTTTACTGTTATCAATTTTTAGGTCTATGGAAACTTAAATTATAATGTTGAACAATTTGGAACCCAATTTTAATATTATATATTATATGAGATCCTATTTTAGTTAACTTCTCATACTTTCAATAAGCTATTCGTGACATATATATATATATATATGGAAGTCCATGTCCGAGCATGACAATCTTTTGTAGGGAACCAGACCTAAACTCAATCCAAATCCACACCATAATACCCTATCATCTAAATAAGATCATGACACAAGATTCACAGGACATTTAATATCTATCATGCCAACTCTTAAAACCTTTTAACTTTGTAAGCAAATATATCATAAGATTTTTTTTTATGAATATTATAAATATTTCCCTTGTCGTCTAAAGGCACACACTTGTACAGAAGGGTCGGACCTGATTCAGGATAGGTCAGACAAATTCTTAGGACCAAAATTTTGAGGAAAAATTAGTTTTTTTATTTTTATATAATAATCTTTGGTAGTATTTTAAATATTAGTGCTCACATATTTTAACAAAATGATTCACTTAACCTAGTTGATTTTTCACTTGCATCTCTTATGTAAATGACATGAGTTTAAGACCTAATGTTGTTATTTTTTTTTACGGAAGTTCTTGTATTATTTTTAACAAGAGGTATCATTTTAATTTTTGTCCTAGAAACTCAAAACTTTTGTCCTGGTCACACAAAATTTCAGGACCAGTCTTTTTTTAGGTACACATTTTTTATGTCATAAACCACTACCAAATTTCATATCTACTCTATTATCTTAATATGATTTAAACATGGAAGTAGCAGCAAGCGACTATCCCAGCCCCTCTTATGCTTGTTATGCAAGAAACAAGAAAACAAACAAGAGAAAAAAGTTTTTGCCATGCGAAGAAAAAAGAAGCCACATTATCCGGTCTACAACATTTTTCGAGCATCATAATAGTAAGGGACTACTTGGTAGCCCTTTTTGGGTTGAAAGTGGACATTTTTGAAGTTCTTTGGTGAACTCAACCGTGTATGGTAGTAGAGATGAAAGTTATTTGTTTTTTGATGAAGTGACTGCTTGCAGTTTCTGTCCCCTATTATTTTTTCTTTTCATATCCAAACTTTACTTCAATGAAAATGTCGAGAGAAACTCCAAAGTGCGTGAAAAACTTGTTTTATAAGAATTTTAGTTTTTATTTTACAAATATTACATTCAATAATTATATGTCAATTAAAATAATAATTAATTATTTGATAATTTATATTGCAATATCTAGGTTACCATTTATGACAATTATTTGTGTTAAAAAAAAATTAGGGTAAGCCTACCCAAAATTACAACATCTCCAACCAAAATCAACTTTCAATAACCATCCAAACAACTGGATTTTCTTTTTCTTTTTTTCATTCTTATCAACCATCCAAATAACTAAAATTCTTCTTTCTCAACTTCCATTTCTTCAAATTACATAATCAAAATAACATAATTTATATGTACACATCATGGGGCAAATTTTATATTTTTACTTTCATATTTTTCTTACACTTTACGTAAAAGCAGACAGCCCCTAAGAAAACACCAATAGTATTTATAAGAAACAACTTTTGTCGTGTGCTTCTCAAAACAGTAGCCACCATAAGCAAACCCAGACCCAGACCCAGACCCAGACCCAGACCCAGACTAAAAGACGCGCTCGTCATTGTTGATCCATGAGATGAGATAGCCGAATCTGACGGTTAGGATGAACTTACTAGCTGTCAATAAACGTCGACAGCCGTTGGATATTCATAGCGAGTGAAATGTTGGTCGCTCCGGAACTCAAAATAGCTTTATTAACAAAAAATTTAACAGAAAGGGGCGGGTCCGAGCCTATAAATAACAGTCCAAAATCTCCTCCTCCTCCCATCTTTCGAAATCAAAGCTCTTCTATTTGCGCGGGAAAAGAAACGAGAGGGGGATGATCGACATGGTCAAGTTAGTCCAGATCCATCTCTTCTTCTTCTTCCTTTGATCTGTGTGTTCATCGTTTGATACATGGCGCGTAGGTACGAAGAACAAGGACAGCTCCAGCTCCTGAACCGGGAGGACGAGGAGGAGGAAGACTGCTTCGAGTCCATCGACAAACGTGAGATCTCTGAACAATTCGCTTCGATTTTAGGGTTTTGAGCTTCGATCTCGAGATTTCGTTATGTTTCTGCTCTCAGTTTGTAGTTCGATCGTTCTTTCGGTTGCATAGTTTGTGTGTGTTCGATTTCAGCGGATTTTTGAGCGATTTATCGAATTTTTTTCTATTTATGTTGTGGAATTCGTTGAGGAACGTGGGATCTATTGTTAATTCGCTTAGGTTTTGATTTTTGAGCATCTATCTCGAATTTTCTCTCTGTTCTTGTAATTTTGAAGGCAGAGATTATGATTTTTTTTTTTATGTCGATCTTATCATTCTCGATGCAATGAACTGTAGGAGAGTAGAATTTAGGTGTTCGATTTCAGCAGTATTTTGAATAATTGTACTAATGCGGATTCCTATTGTTATCGAGTGATTAATTGATGATCAAGCTTCGACGGAAATGGATCCAAACAATGCCGAAATTTCTTTAAAATTTTCGAATCCATTGAGAAATATAACATCTCTGTCTAATTCACTTAGATTTTGAGTTTTTGAGCGTCGATCTCGAATTAATTTTCGTTCTATTTTGATGTTACACTTCAGTAGTGTTTTGAATATTTACATGCGGATTCCTTTTTTTTTCATCTCCCTATTATTGAATGATTTCTCGAGTTATTTTCTATTGACATAACTGATTATTGAGAATCCGAGAAGTATTTATAGTTAAGCACACAGAATAGAGATCAAACTTCAACAACAATGTATATTTGTAACATTTTGCTGAAATTTCCTTAAAAATGAGTAGATTACAAGTGCGTATATAACTAGGCATCGTCTCGATCATATTACTTGCCGATCGGAGGATTAAGGACATGATTCAGTTTTAATTTCACTACAATTCTTCTACGATCTCTGGTCTGTGGCAGTGATTTCTCAAGGAATCAATGCTGGAGACGTCAAGAAGCTCCAGGATGCAGGGATCTACACCTGCAATGGGCTCATGATGCATACTAAGAAGGTCGATTTTTTCCGCCTTTGAGTTCCTTAAGATATGTTACAGTAGCTTTGATTTCATTTGTATTCACTTTGTTTCGGTCCATTCTGCAGAACCTCACGGGAATAAAAGGCTTGTCCGAAGCAAAGGTCGATAAGATCTGCGAAGCGGCTGAGAAGCTTGTGGTTAGTACTGCTTCTGCGATAGTTTCTTTGAGCAATCGTGTAATCAATTCCTTGAATGTTGTTTTCTTATTGTTCAGAACGTCGGTTACATGACTGGAAGTGATCTCATGCTCAGAGTAAGTAAATATGCTTAGCCAATGGAGCTTGATAAAGAACATTATTACATTTTGATTGGTAATTTTTTATTTAATAACCTGTACATATTTGGTGTCCTCTACAGAGGAAGGCAGTGATTAAGATCACAACCGGGAGCCAAGCTCTAGATGAACTCCTCGGCGGTACTATAAATTAACAATATCCATCATTTTTTCATGAAATGGACACTGGGAACTCAAACACACCCAAATTTTGATGTGTCCTAGTGTAGATTTCTCCAGTCTGTGACTATTAGTATGTTTACTTAATGCAATTCAATTTGGCAGGTGGAATCGAGACACTTTCGATCACGGAGGCCTTTGGAGAATTCAGGTGGAAATAAGCTCTATTCGAATCAAATTTCAGAGTGAAAATTTCTGATTTATTCCAATTACTGTCTTTGCCCTGTTTTTGATGATATTGAAATATATCTTCCAGATCAGGGAAGACCCAGCTGGCGCATACTCTCTGCGTCTCCACACAGGTGGTGTGGTGAAATCAATCAGATTAATTATGATTAACTCTTAGAATCAAGCCTAATTTTATTCATGATTTGTTAATTTCTATTCTTTAGCTTCCTGTCCATATGCATGGCGGGAACGGGAAAGTAGCCTACATCGACACTGAGGGAACATTGTATCCTTCTTCTTCCTTTATTTGTATTAATTTGTCTTCTTTGCATTTCTTTTGTTTCGGTAAGTTTCTCTCTCTCGGAGCCTTAACTCTTCAATTATAGCCGGCCAGAACGGATCGTGCCCATAGCCGAGCGATTTGGGATGGACGCAAATGCGGTTCTGGACAATGTAGGCTCAAACGTTCTTCTCCTCTTCCCTCGTATTTTGTAATTTTGTTATGGATTTCCTTTTCCACGATGAAATTAACGACTGTTATGCGTCTGTTTTCCTATGTTCTTGGGACAGATCATATATGCTCGGGCTTACACGTATGAACACCAGTACAATCTGTTGCTTGGACTTGCCGCCAAAATGGCTGAAGAGCCATTCAGGCTTCTGGTATGAGTTAACTACAAGTAATTGTGTATATGTTCTCGAAATAAGCTCATCAGAAGCTCATTTAAGTGTCTATCTGGTCCCGTTGTTCTTTGGTTTCAGATTGTGGATTCTGTAATTGCGCTGTTCCGAGTTGATTTCTCTGGAAGGGGAGAGCTTGCAGAACGCCAGGTATATATATGTATATCGTACTGCTTCAAATCGCTAGTACTCTTTTGTATAAATATTATGTGTCAGATTAAGAACTGGATACTCTTACCTATTGTTTCTTGCTAAGAGCGCGCTGCAGCTGCAATTGTTTTTCAATATGCTACATTATACATAAGAAGCTATTTGCTTGTTTAAGCTTTCATATTCATAGAGATGAAAGCTAAAGCAATACATTGTACAGGTTGCATCAGTTTCTTTGCTTTTTAGAACTGCTAGAAGGAAGAATGCCACTAGAGTGTCTAATATTACAGGATTGTATTCTATGTTGAACTAGTCAATAATCACTTTATGTGGATTTGATGATAAAGTCTTCCAATTAGAGATGGAGCCAAGATCACTTTATGTTGAATTTTTGCTGATATTCCAATATGTTCATCCTATTTCTTTGGCAGCAAAAGTTGGCCCAGATGCTCTCCCGTCTGATTAAGATTGCTGAGGAGTTCAATGTTGCAGTCTTCATGACCAACCAAGGTATACACACAGAATTCTCATGATCAAACCACCTAGCTATAAGTTTATGTTGCACGGATTTGAAATTGTGAATGCAACACGATGGGATATGGACACGGCAGCATGGCCCTGACACTGATTTTGGCGTGTCGTGGTGTATTTTGGTGTCCGTGTCGTGCACTATAGGTTGTACGTATAACAAAATGCGACGTGGACATGGCACTGATGTTTTTAGTCTCCCTGCTTCCTAGGCCATAACTAATCTTTCTTTTCTTTCTGACTATAGTTAAAATATAGATTGTTCAATCTATTTGCAGTGATTGCGGATCCTGGTGGCGGGGTCTTCATATCGGATCCGAAGAAACCAGCTGGAGGGCACGTGCTGGCACACGCAGCCACTGTCCGTCTGATGCTGAGGAAAGGCAAAGGCGAACAGCGTGTCTGCAAGATCTTTGATGCCCCTAACCTCCCTGAAGCTGAAGCAATATCCTTAATTTGCTCAATTCTTTAATAAAATATACTTCCTTTCTTACCTATTACCTATGTTGCACAGACACGTAGACATGACACAACACGATCTAGACACAGCACCTATTTTGGTGTATCCTAACTGTATTTTGCAGTGGCTGTCGTGTAAAGTACATGTCATATTGGAGTGTGCCTATTAGTTAACCTAGTATTGTAATTGAATCTATTGATCTATGAATTCTTCTTTCGAAGGTGTTGTATACCTTGACTGGAGGAGTAACATTTTTCAGATAACTGCAGGTGGCATTGCTGACGCCAAGGACTGACAGGACGATGGTTTTACTGTGTTTTTCATATTGGTTCCTCAGAAAACTGTAAGAGTCTGTTTCTACATGCTGTTGTATAGCTAGCTCTGTAGCCAAGGGATGGAACAAAAAAGAGGTCAATAGTTTCTTTTCTTATAATGGAACTTTGTGTCCCAATTCTCGAAGTAAAAGATTTATTTTGCTCTTTTTTTCTTCTTCTATCAGACGGATTAGATGTTAACATTGTAGATTCATGCTTTTTACCTGTCAATAGTAGTTAATTAGCAGAGGTGTTGTATAGTAGGTAGGTTGATTGGCGCTTAGGTGCAATGGATGGAGATGGTTTGAAGTAATACAAACCAATCTGATTGTGAAACAAAACTACTGTGATTTTCTCTGCATAAATTCACCAGTAGAGGAGATGTGTGTTAATAGGCAAACCATCGGCATTACTTTCTGCATAATCTAATCAAAGAAAATTAAAGTTAGGGTTAATTCACAACTAGTAACATACATTTCAAATAAAGAGTTATAATCCATAACATATTTGGCTGCATAAGTAATTAAAAAGTAAAACATGACCAAAATTTTGTAGTAATTTCCATTTATAAGAAGTATCATGTAGATACCTTGAAGCAATCATCTATGAAGTAATTAGAGTAGAATAGTACCATGAGCAATGAATAATACCACCATAAAACATACTTCACTAGAGCTAGCCAAGTTCAAGTTCTTTATGGCCTGATAATAAAGAGTCTGATTGAGCTTGAATATTATCCAGGTGAACTTGAACTTCGAGTTTTAAAACTGTGTTCAAGCTGGAGCTCGACTAGACGCACAATTACACAATCATCTCGGCTAAACTCGAGAAAGAACTCCAACACCATGGGATGAACATGTTTATCTTATCGACAATTGTAACAGATTCTTTGTAAACGTGACAATAGGGGTGCAAGGAGAGAGTATTTTATTGAATGACACATAAAATTTTACAAAAATTTCACAAACAAATACTGTATCACAAGATCCTTCCTCAATGAGAGAGTTCTCCTTCTCTCTCTAGATTCTCTTAGGACTTCCTAGAACTCTCTAGTAAACGCCACCTTATTAGTCTCATGCCCACCCGAAATTTGGTTAGAAATAGCCTAATATAGGCTCTTCTAAAATTAAATAAATTCTGCAACAAATCTGGTCGTCGGAATATATCAAAATCTGACCCGAAATATGGTGGCCCGATTGGACCGATATTCCGTCGGAATAACGGACGGTCCCCTGCACGAGTGTGCACTCGGGAAGAACCTGAACTCTGGCAGAATACTGGTATGAGTCCATCCATTTTTTGATGCCACTTCGCGCACTTGAACTGGAGCCATACATTCAACATATAGGAGGAGGTCTGGTTGATAAACACAGATAAATTAAATTAGTATGAGAACCTACAAAACCAAGCCCATATAGAAACCAACTAATCCGAGTGAACCAAGCCAGCGGAGCTTGTTTGAGGCTGTACAAAGAACGACGGACACAGATCTACAACGTCATAATGAGCAGAGTTAGAAAAATCCCGGCGGTTGATTCATTAAATTATCTCATGAAGACGGCGGTTGATTCATTAATGACGCAGGACGGAATTCATAGGAGAGAGGATTAGTATGAAAATTAAGAATTTAGACATTTGAGCTGGGCCGGCCCTGGCCCAGGGCGACCGCCCAGGGCCCCATGAAATTTGGGAGCCCAAAAAAATTAATTTAAATGTACATATATATTAGTAATCTTATATTGAAAATAGAACTAATATATAATATGATCCTCCTTTATCACAAAACATTTGTGGTGTAGTGGTAGTTTGTTATACTTGTACACAAGAGAACCTAGGTTCTAGCCTTGGCTGTATCATTTTTTAGTTCCATTTTTATATATTATATATGGGTCCCATTTTAAAAATTTGCCTAGGGCCCCCATTAACTCAGGGCCGACCCTGCATTTGAGTAATAATGTATCTGAAATCTTTTAAAAGATGTGAATAATTGACCACTATTCATTTATCATAAATAATTTTAATGAAAATATGAAAAAAAATTAGGACTATTCGATTTTGGAATAACTCAAGGGTTTAGCTGGGCTTTTGTACTCGAATTCAATTCCTGTCGACGTTTGACGCGGAGAAGAAGACAAGATAAAGATAAAAGCGATCTACTTTAAAGTTTTGGTATCACGCTATATAAATTAAAAAAAAATAAAATTTTCATTCTTCAATTATTAAATAACTTCTAAATTTGCATACTATTTATAAAAGTTAAAAGAAGATAAAATCAATCTCTAAAGGCTTATTCGTAAGATAATAAAATCCTTACGCAACTCAAAGAGATAAAAATTTCCATATTTATTTAATCCTAAAACAAACTAGAAAATTTTACAAGATAACTCAAAATCCAAATCTCCATCATTCTCGGCTTCTAAAAAATTCATGGAGATAGGAGAAGCAGAATATTAATATCCACTAGGACGTTCCATCAAGCACCTTAATAAATGGTGATTGTTTAAGTGCAGTCCAACGAAACAAAATGATCAACCCCTATATTCATTTGTTATTTCTTGCAAACTATTATTCGTAACAAATAAATAATAGAAATTATTCACGAGCTAATTAATGAGACAAGTTCAAAATATTAAGAAGATTTTAATAGGTTCTTTAATTTATTGGGTTTATCAAATAATCTATTTAATTCTTCGCCGATATATAAAGGTTAAATTTATTAATGGTTTAAGCCTAGATCTAGTCTCGAACATGAATCTAACTGGTGAAATACTCAATAGATTCTATTAATGAATTTTCTAATAATTATCGAATCACCGTTAGCTATAGTTGCCTTAATATGGTTGAAAATTTTATCAAATTTTTTTATGCCGACACGCATATCAATGATCAAATTATCTAACTTGTCATATTCAATATATCGCTTATAGCACTAATTTTTTTTCCAATAATTGTATGTAAACATTTCTTATGGGTCTTTGTAATAGCCGCAACCGGTGACTTTTTTTCTTCTTCTTTTCTTCGGAATTCATAACAGTTTAATATTTTACTATTATTAAATTCAGATAATAATTGATTTTGGTATCTTGTTTCAAATTTTGAAACAATTTTGCTGTATTGCTAGCTTAGTACTAGCTTACTACTAGCAAATGCTGATGTGACGGACAAAGGTAACCAAATTTACATATTTAGCTGGTCAACAGCTTTTGGAAAATATTCTTTAAACATTTTTCTTATGTTAATTGGCTCACAAAATTTTTGGGTGATGACATCTTCCATTATGTGGCATCTGACATGGTAGCTGACATGTCATGTTGTCACGCCCCAGAACCAGAATACTGGAGAGCGGGGGCAGACATAGCTAGCTACGTATAATGAAATGGGATCCACTCCACTATACGGTCACGGCTGTCTAGATATATGAGGATTTATCTACAAGCCATCAGTCTCCTATGGTCAATAACAAGCTTAGTGTCTCAATCACAAGCAAATAAGTGAATATTACAAGATGTAAGATCACCAAATATACAATAGTAAGGCGTCCCAAACATTACATATTCAGCTGATCATGAAGCTAGTCGTTACAAAATGTGAGGACTAGCAAGAGTTTCGTCATACATGATCAACCCTAGGTTGCCAATCATGTTACAGCCCGTAGGCAAACAGTAAGTAAAAAATGTACACGAGCTAACACTTGCTCGGCTGCTAAATACCTCAAAGAATAATTTTACAATAAGTGGGAGAGCCAAAATAAACCCACTCGTTGCCAGGGTTCCTTCTAGTGGTCACCATGTGGCTGGAAAGTCGGTAGATCCTCTGGTGCTGCTCCGGTATCTGGCCATACAAAACCAGCTGGGTCAGACCCCAGAAAGAGCAAGTGCCACAAAGGAGGCTTCACTTAGGAACTAAAACCAGAAATTAGCACAAGAATATAATTACATAATAAAAGACAGTAATTAAGAAAAAGTATGACAGGTGATATACGATGAGATAACCATGAGACTATTCAGATAACCAGGTTACAACTCGTAAACCAAACAAGGACCGGGGTTGTAACCCTTCGTCTGAACAGAACTTGGCTTCTCCCACCATTTATCGGCAAGATAAAATAAGAAAACAGGTCATGTAACAATCTTGTACAGGATCAAGACAAGACTAGACAGATTATACCTCATCCACTCAATCACGGCCAAGCAATAGGTACGACTTGATACTTTAACTAACTAGGGTTATCACAGGCCTAGTTACTAGCAAGATGCAGTGAGATTATTCCACAGCCACAAGCCCTGCAGACCATCCAGGTTATCCAGGTCGAATATTAGTACAATAAGGGTGCAACACATGACAGTGTGCTGGAAATGTGCCCTACTCGTCGGCAGGCTACAGATCCCAAGTGGGGCGCCCAGATAACGGAATTGTCTGTAACTGGGAAATCTCTTCATGACTACTGGATTATTCTAGTTGTTAGCCTTAGTCGATTTCAGTGGGTACCCCCGACCGTGGTACTCAGGGATCCCCGTCCTAGACATGATGCAAGACAAGACGGGTTTATTTGTACAAGCACAATCGTCCACGGTGTACAGGTCATTCATTCTTGTCATGTCGTGTTGGCCGTCGCAATAGCAATTCGAGAAATATCATGTCAGGTTTATCATGTCAATTTATCATGTCAAGAGTGCGCCACGTCGGGCCACTATCAAGAATTATCATGTCAAGTTATCATGTCAAGTTATCATGTCAAATTTGTCAGGTCAAGTTATCTTGTCGGGAGTGCACCACGGCGGGTCACTATCAAGTCATGTCATTTATCAAGGAGGGGAGAAACTTGCACAATTAAATAATAATATATTTATAATATATATATTCTTGAAGCCAAGGAGAAACTCTATAACTTTCATGTTGGGAGTGGGAAGAAATTCTGACCACAATTCAGGCAAATAAAATATTTAAACAATCAAGTGGATCCCATGCGGTCCAAAAGTGGGAGAACATACATGCGGCCAAAGAGAGTGGGAGGCCACCCATGCGGCCAGAAAATAACTCAAGCGGCCATGCAGCCAGCAAGAAATATTCATGCAACCAGAAAAGACAAGGAGAGAGGAGCCCGCAATAAATGCAAGCTTCCACTCAAGCAAAAGAAAAGGGCACGTGGCAACTCAAGTACAGAGGCCATGTGGGACCCAACAATTAATGCAGTAAGAAAAGGTTCACGTGAACCATTTAATCAATGGTTCACGTGGCCAAGCAATGATTACATTATATTATAATATGCCATCCAAGTACATAAGGCCATGCGGCCAAGAATTGGTGGGAGGTCATGCGGCTACAATTGTATAATTGGCCAAGCAAATTACTTTAAGGTTAATGCAACATTTAATGCTATTAATATAAGCATGAAAATGCTTTAAGTCCAAATAGCATTTAATGCTTAATATTATAAAGCATGGAAATGCTTTCAATCCAGGAAGCATTTAATGCTTAATATTATAAAGCATGGAAATGCTTTCAATCCAGGAAGTATTAAATGCTTAATATTGCAAGCATGCAAATGCTTTCAATCTCATACGGTTACAACAATTAGTAGCCATGCGGCTACTAATATTACTAAGTTACAAAAAGCCATGCGTCCAGCTTTAAAATTCTCATACGGCTAAAATATTTATAAATTCATGCGGCTCTCCACTACATTATATGCATGCAATTGCAAGCTGTACGTGGCAATTATTATTAGGCCTTGCCCAAATTAATATGATGGTTTAATAAATGCTATCATGTCAGGAAGCAAATAATGCTGCCATGCCCATGCGGCTAAGCAAGATTCATGCGGCCAAAAATGCAAGCTAGCAACAATTTATGTTGCCAACAGAGAAGATGCTCATGGAAATACCGTGGCTTCTCTGCACCACCCAACTTCCCACCGGAGACCAAATTTGGACTTCCATCAGTCAAATTTGGGTAGAAAGAAATTCTCTACGACATGGAATTATTTGTTTACAAAAATATGCAAGTCTGGTAGATCAAAACCCACAAAAACGAAAATACCACAAAGCTATATCTACAAGAAATTAGCCATGGAAATGGAAAATGCTAAATACTAAAGTTGGTTAGAAACACATGAGGAAGACAATGGAACAATAAAAATAGAGTTCTTCCATGAAGCAAGTTGCACTTGTCTAAGTTCTCCACTCTCTCAGGTTGGTGGAGAAGTAATGGTGGAGAAGAAGAAGTAAATGAAGAGAGAGAAATGTGTGGTGGGATATTTAATGAAGGTGGTGGTAGGTGGGAGTGGTTTGGTTCACATAAGATCAAGCAAAATCGAACCAAGCCAACAAACCGAACCGAACCAAGATAAACACATCAATGAAATGCCAAAATAAATCAAGCAGGGAGACATGCAGTACGGGTCAAAATACGTACACGTATTCCAAATACGTAATACGAAATATCGATATTACAACTCTACCCACCTTAAAAGAATTTCGTCCTCGAAATTTAATCAAGTGGCTAGAGATGCAAGGACAAGCTATACTAATCTCAGGCAAGCTATACTAAGCAATCAATCATGCAATCATGTATGTAAGCAAGGAAATCGAAGGCACGAGAAAGAGGGAAGATATCCTGCTAGAAACCTCTCTGCCGGTTCTGAATCTGAGCTTGGACCAGGGCGTACTGCTGGGGTCTCTGCTGCTGGAAGACTTGGATCTGAGGCGTCAATGGCCTCGGAGGCTGGTACTGCTACTGCTGCACTGGTGCTGGTCCCCTTACCGAGGGACTAGTCTGGGCCGATGAGGAAGAACCGGCTCTATTCGGACAGGACCCTATCTTGTGGTCCGGTGCTCCACCAGCCAAGCACAATTCCTGTGCTCTGCGACACTCTGAAACAACGTGTCCTGGCTTCCCATAATGAGTGCAGCCCATTGCGGAAGACTGCTTCTGCTGCTGAGGGGACGTGACCGACGTCACTGAGGCCGCCTGCCTCGGAGTTCCAATTGTCAAAGCCCGGACTGCCGGGGCTGGTGCTGTCGATTGGGTCATCTGGCCGTGAGATCGCTTCCGACTTTCGGTCCTGTCCACGATCCTGTAGGAGGTATACTCGTGCCTCCTGGCTGCTCTCAATACTGCATCAAAAGTCTGATGCTCAAACTGCTCTACTGCCAAAAGAATCTCTAGGTGGAGTCCTTGCTGAAATCGCTGAGCTCTGTCATACTCGGTTGCCACCAAGGTGGGAGCAAACCGACTGAGTCTAGAAAACTCGGTCGCATATCCGTCGACCGTCCTGCCCATCTGCTTCAGATTGGTAAACTTGGTCTGCAGATCGGACCGAGCCACATCATCGAAGTACTTGGTCTGGAATCTCTCTCTGAATACTTCCCATGAAATAGGGGCCACTAATCCCACGGCCTACGCCGCCCACCAACTGCGGGCAAGATCCAGTAACTGCAGGCGCACCACGGCCACCTTCTCGTCTTCCGGAGTCCTGGCTGCTTCTAGAATCACTTCGGTGTCCTGATGTAGCTGCCCTTCCCAGAAAACTTAGAATATTTTCTATTATTATTTATTTTATTGGAATGGTGATTTTTGGATTTTATAAATAATTACTTAGTTAATTAGTACGATAGATGACTTTAGCCATGGCAGAGTTTTGGAGTGCATGGTGACTAGAAATCGTGGCACAGATAGTGCGATGGCGTGCTTTGACTAGAGTACTAGCCCTGATAGGGAAGGCTGAGCCATAGCGATGTCCTAACTAGGAAAACCAGGCCAAGATGCGACTTAACCCTTACCGAAGACTTAATTATTTAATTATTTATATTATTGAGTTTTAGGGAACCCGGCTGTACCGAGTTAGTCCAGATAGGATCCAAGACAAGCCCAAGCCCATGTAGGTCGTACGACACGTCCAATGACATCCGTATGGATATAATTTGGTATGAGCGTGTCGTATTCCGTTTAATGATTTAATGAATATTCCTAGATATTCGTAATTTAAATATTATAAATATTATTATTATTGATATTCAGTGACTTTTTGTAGAATGGGATCTTGTGCATTTTAGGATTTTTTAGACTGTGCAATATGGTATATATACCATTATTGATTTATTGAAATTATTATTATTATTATTATTATTATTATTATTATTATTATTATTATATAATATTTTATTATTGGTTATATTATTATTATTATCTAATAAAGGTATAATATATATAGATTATATATTATGATATTTTGTATGTGAATATATGTTGAAGAAGTATATATATACATATATATATATTTTTTTATTTGTATATATATATATATATATATATATATATATATATATATATATATATATATATATATATATATATATATATATATATGTGAAACCCATAGTTTTTAGTTTGCATATTATTTTTCTTTAATCTTTAGTTGTTAAATAAAATTTTACAAGAATAATGTTAAATGTTGATTAAGAATAATTAGTTAATATTGATATTATTTTATTTAGTGTAAAATTATTCTTTTAAAATAATTTAACTAGGACTTTTGTATGTCAACCCAGACCGAATCCAATTTTGGACTCAAAATATTTTTAAAATAAAATATTAGAATTATGAAATATTAATTATATTTTCAAATACCATATTTATTGATATTAGGCCGAAATTCTTTTATAACCAATTAAAATTTTTTAACCATATTAAATCCTTTTACTATATATATATATATATAAACCCATTTCAGTTAGCTTAAGTTGTAAGCTTTTGTGTTGGGGAGAGAAAGAGAGTATTAACTCTCTGTTCTAACCGATGGTCTTTTCGGTTCTCCTCCGAACACAACGTTCGATTGTCGGGCTCCCCACCGTCGATGCTTTGATGGCCATGGTGGCCGTCCACCTCCCCTACTCCGGTAACTCCCCAATTTCTACTCCTATTTAAGCCCTCTCCTCACTCCACCCATCACCATCTCTAAAGCTTTCCCTAAATTTCGTGCCCTAGTTTGAGCTCAGGCGTTTCACCACCACCGAGCTCCTCCCCGGCCGGACCCTTTCGTGACACCCCCGGCCAGCCGCGCGGCCCCTCCGCCGTCCGTTTGGGCGCTGACAGCCGGCGCCGACCCCCGTTCGTTCCGTGTGTGTTCCGTCGCCCGATCCCGAAGCTTCCCTTCGATCCGTGCCCGTTCCCGTTCCGAGTTCTATTTTCGGTTCACGTTGTCGATTGGGTAACCTCTAATCCTGTATTTAAAATTCCGTAGTCTATGATGAAACACTGGTCTTACAGATTCCTTCTGGAATTTGGTTTCGGTAATGTAATGACTACGTTACTATCTCGGCTTTTTCGAGTTCTTCATTTTGGGTTGCTGGTTTGTTTCTGAGAAATAATTTGGACAGAACAATATTCTGTGAAATCTTCGGGTTTCCAATAATTTTCGGAAACATTTTGGAGATTAAAATTAAATTCCTGATTTGGTTTTGTTGGTTCATATTGGGCTCTTTGAGTTCTGTTGGAATTTTTGGTTATATGACAATGCTGGAGATGTTTCTCTTGGGAAATTTTTGATTCGGAATGGTTTCGAGTTTTAGAGAATTCCGTTATTATATCAGAAATGTTGTGTTGGCTTTGGAAAAAAATATATTCTATGGATATATATATATTTCGGGTTTTGGGAGTTATTTTACAGGAAAATCGGAGCGTTTCCCAGTTCTTGGGTTGACCGAAAACAGAAGGAATGCTGCCGAAATTTTCGGGAAAATTAATAAAATGGTTTTAAAATGATTTTGGTATTTTTGGGCGACAACCATAATTGGTTACTGGGCCCCAACGAAATGCAAACGCACCGATTCGACCGGACGTTGAGGCAGAGTAGTTGAAAATGAAGTTTGGACCAGAGTCTGAGACTTATAATTTTTTTAAATAATATTTTAGAAATTTATTAGTTTTTGTTAAATTGTAGATAATTTTCGGAATAACCAGTTTTTTTTTCTTATTTCAATTTATTGTAATTGTAAGGGCATAAGCCCAGGCCTGTAATAAGTAGGAAGTAATTTTCATTTTATGTTCTGGGTTTGTGGAAAGCGTAGGAAAAATCAAAGATATTATAAACTCATGATTTTCTCATTTTTAAGGAAAAGAAAATTTATTCTTTATATTTTTAAGTCAAAGTTTTCAAATGAATATATACCAAGTTTTGACGTAATTTGATAAAAGCAAGTTTTACCCAAAAACCAAAGTAAATTGAATTTCTTAACTTCAACAAACTAGTAAACGCTGTGATGTTGTGTTTGTTAACTAACAACTAAAATTGACTAGGAAAGACAAATAGAGATGGTAACTAGATATTTTTAGAATTTGTTTCTGAGACAAATTTCCGAAATGTAGGATTTCGAGGAAGCTCTTGATCGTCAACTTGAAGTACAAATCTCGTCCAATTGGAATTTAAGGCAAGTACGGTTGTGTTTAATTGCAGTTTAATTAATATTAGAATTTTGCTTGTTAAATACACAACTGTTACACGTACTCTCTCCTAGAGTAATATTGAATCATTGCATCGGGATAATGGGGAGTAGCGTAGTTATCTATGATCAAAGCCAAATAGTTAATGAATGTGCGAGCTTACCCCTCTTCACACGGGGTTAGGTCGGACCGTATCAATAGGATACAATTGAATCATCCTAAACCGGTCATAGATACTGCTTACTCAAATCACAATTGTTTTATAGTTGGAAATCATTGTTTCAAAATTATTTAATATTGCAAGTTTCTATTCATTATGCAAATTGTTAATTTTTCATAATTGTACTTGCTCCTTTCCTGACTGGATCCCCCACACCCAATAGGTTCTGTTGATGACTCAGAGCTACTGATTAGTAGTTACTACGACCCGGAGCTGTACCCTGCTGTGCTCCCAGACGAGGTCCATGGAGATGATGATGACACTTCTGCTTAGTTGAAGTTTTAGTTTATCTTTTATTTAAAATATATGTTATGTTTAAGTTGTGGACAAGCTTTGTAATGGACAAGTTTATATTATCGTTTAATTAAATGTTGTAGCAATTATAGTTTCAAATGTTGTTGATTGTACCTGCATATAGAATACAGCTTACTGCCGCCGTCTCAACAACGGTGCAGGCTGGACATGATCCGAGTCGACCCAAGAAATTGGGATCGGGTCGTGACATGTTTTTAGTGGTGGCCCATGCAGGTCTTTGTATCAACAACTTAGGAAAACCTAGGAAACATTTAGAACATTAGAACATTAATTTGCCACAACATAGGACCAAAATATATTATAATTAAATATTTTTGTTTGACTATAGATAGGCTACCTTGCTTATGTTTTTATCCTAAAATTTCCAGAGAATGGCCACTGACAATACCAACCCTGCTGGCGATGGGATGTCAACACCTGACCATACCCCACCTCCCCAATCAAGTCCGGATCCTACACCTCGGCAGTTGGCCGACCGTCCCCATAATACAACGACGGATCCATCATCTTCTCGGACAGAGATGCAACCCCCTGTGGTTACGCCCACTCCAGCTGCCCCACCGGTGCCTGTGGACCCCACTGACCTCATAGGTCTACTAAGAGGAGTGCTAGAATCCCAGAGAACTCAAGCTGAAGCTCATCGTGAGCAGACGGCCATTATGAGAGAAGGCATGGAAAACGTCCATAGCGTGGCAATGGCTGCACTGGAAAGAGGAGAAGCAGCTCAACAGGAACCAAGGCCTGCCAAGGTAAACATAAATTTAAGGATTAATTTATGTAATAATAAGGCCATTTAATTAATGGAAATCATATTGCCAAGGTGGGCGATATTGAGAGCTTTAAGAAGCAGAACCCTCGACCCTTCAAGGGAACCGAGGGAATTGTCTATGCTGATGAATGACTCGACAATATGGAGCATCTCCTGAGCGTTGCTCGGCTTCCGGAAGACCTCAAGGCTGAAGCAGTGGGACTCCAACTACAGAATGTAGCAAGCACCTGGTATCGGAATGAACCCCGACTCCAGGATAGGCAAGTTGACTGGGACACCTTCAAGAGGTTGTTCCAGAGGAAGTTCTTCCCAACTTCAGAGTTGCGGGAGATGGAGCGACAATTCCAAAACCTGAAGCAGGGCAACATGACTGTGGGAGAATATGCTGCTGAATTTGGCCAGCTCAGCCGATTTGCCAAGAATCTGGTGGCTGATCCTGACGATCGTGCTGAAAGGTTCAGATATGGACTAAGAGAAGAAATCCGCACCCATGTGATCTCAGGCGATGCCAAGACTTATGAGAAGATCCTGGAACGAGCACAAGACATAGAGAAGAGCCAACCTGCCCGCTCGAAGAGAGATTATCCTGGAACTAGCAACTTCCAGGGTAATCAGAAGAAGCCCAACAACAACAACAACAACAACAACAGGCCCCAACATCACCAGCAAGCAAGGAATAATGATGTAGCACCCCAGAAGCAGATCCCTGTTTGTAGCTATTGCAAGAGGCCGGGTCATCAGGTGAACATCTGTCGGAAGAGGCTTGGACAATGTCTGATCTGTGGGTCTACCACCCATCAAGTGAAGGACTGTCCCTCGTCAGTTCACAAGGCCGGAGGAAATCAACAGAGAGGACCTCTGCCCACTCAGCAGCAACAATTTGGGCAGCATCAACAGAGGACTGGGCGAGCTTTTGCCCTAACTGCAGAGGAACCAGAGCCGGAGCAGGAACCTAATGCGGATGTCATATCAGGTTACATCTATGTACATTCTCATCCTGCATTAGTTTTATTCGACTCTGGTGCAACACACAGTTTCATAGCAACAAAGTTTATCTCTGCACACCACATAGTTACGGGCCTTAGCAAGAGGATTTGTAGGGTTATGACTGGAGGTGGACCCCTACCTATAACAGAGACCTGTAATAGCTCCATTACAATATCTGGCCATAAGTTTGTAGCACCTTTACTGGTAATGCCCTTGCCCAACTATGACATAGTCCTTGGAATGGACTGGTTGAGCAAGCAACATGCGCTGATAGATTGTCACAGAGGATGTGTAATCTTCAGCCCACTTGGAGGGCCAGAGTTTGAAGTCTCTAGAGCTCCGGAGGTTATGGAGAGTATTGTCTACTCTATTTCTGAAGAATCTGAACCTCCCCATCCCATCATAGCGGAATTCATGGATGTTTTCCCTGATAGTCTTCCTGGGCTACCCCCAGATCAGGACATAGAATTCACTATTGATTTAGTTCTTGGCTCTCCCCCGATCTCTAAGGGATGCTACAGAGTCAACCCGAAGGAGGCCAAAGAGATGAAGGAGCAGATCAATGAACTGAAGTCTTTGGGATTCATTCGAGACGGAGCTTCACCCTGGGGAGCACCTGTTTTGTTTGTGCCCAAGAAGGACGGAACGGTGCGGATGTGCATCGACTACCGGGCGCTGAACAATGTCACAATCAAGAACAAGTACCCTCTGCCCCGGATCGATGACTTATTTGATCAGTTGAGTGGAGCCAAGGTGTTTTCCAAGATTGATCTCAGGTCTGGCTATCATCAGATCAAGGTCAGGAAGGAAGACATTCCCAAGATGGCATTCAACACCAAGTATGGGCAGTTCGAATTCTTGGTCATGCCGTTTGGTCTGACGAATGCTCCTACGGTGTTATGAACCTTATGAACAAGGTTTTTCATGAGTACTTAGACCAGTTTGTCGTTGTCTTCATTGATGACATACTGATCTATTCAAAGACGAAGGAGGAGCACGAAGAGCACCTCAGAAAAGTTCTGGAAACTTTGAGGAAGGAGAAGCTGTACGGTAAGCTATCCAAGTGTGAATTCTTTCTAGACAAGGTGGATTTTCTTGGCCATGTTGTCACAGGGGAAGGAATTTCGGTGGATCCGAAGAAGATAGCTGCTGTGGAGAAGTGGCCTACCCCAAGCTCAGTTGCTGACATCAGAAGTTTCTTGGGCTTGGCGGGCTACTATCGGAAGTTCGTGAAGGACTTTGCTAGAATTGCTGAACCAATGACGAAGCTGACTCGGAAGAATGAAGAGTTCATCTGGACGGAGGACTGCCAAGCAGCGTTCGAGGAGTTGAAGAAGAGGCTCACCACTGCACCAATCCTTGCGCTACCCGCAGGATCCGGTGGATTCACAATCTACAGTGACGCCTCGGGCAAAGGACTGGGTTGCGTTCTTCAACAACATGGGAAAGTGATTGCTTATGCATCTAGGCAATTACGGACTCATGAGAAGAACTATCCTACTCATGATCTGGAGCTTGCTGCAGTGATCTTTGCGTTGAAGCTTTGGAAGCGTTATCTATATGGAGAGAGAGTGGAAATATACACAGATCATAAAAGTCTGAAGTATGTTTTCACTCAGAAAGAGTTGAACATGAGGCAAAGGCGATGGCTGGAGTTAATGAAGGACTTCGACATCGACCTGCAATACCACCCGGGTAAGGCTAATGTGGTCGCTGATGCACTTAGTCGATACCCAGTGGCGATGTTCTTAACCAAGGAGAGGCACCTGCTGGAGGACATAGAGAAGCTTGGATTGGAGATATTACTGCCTGGACAGAAGAAGCGGGATTCAGATTCTATGTTGATGAAGTTGCAAGTGAGCTCGAACCTGATGGACAAGATCAAGGAGACACAGTTTCAAGACGAGGTACTTTGCAAGCTGAGAGATCAAGTGTTGGCAGGAACACTTGAGGGTTTCTCAATTGCCAGTGACGGAGCTCTGAAGAATGGTACGAGGCTTTGTGTACCGTCTGGCGAACTGAGGAACGAGTTGATGAAGGAAGCGCATCAGTCTCAATATTCTATACATCCTGGAGCCAATAAGATGTATCGAGATATGCGCACTATTGTCTGGTGGAGTGGAATGAAGAAAGATGTCACTAGGTATGTCACTAGATGCTTGATCTGTCAACAAGTGAAGGCTAGTAGACAGAGACCTGCAGGACTTCTACAACCACTGGACATTCCAGAATGGAAGTGGGAGCACATCACGATGGATTTCGTATCAGGTTTGCCTCGTTCCCAAGGAGGGAAGGATGCCATCTGGGTTATAGTGGACCGACTAACAAGTCAGCTCACTTTATCCCCTTCAAGGTTGGTTATCCACTGAGAAGTTGGCGGCACTATACATGCGACACATCTACCGGATTCATGGAGTACCGGTAAGCATTGTATCTGACCGAGACACTCGTTTTACCTCTCACTTTTGGAAAAGTTTGCATGACAGCCTGGGGACACAGTTGAAGTTCAGCACTACTTATCACCCCAGACAGATGGTCAATCAGAGAGGACGATTCAGACACTGGAGGATATGCTGAGATCGTGTGTCTTGGAGTTCGGAGGATCATGGGAAGACCATTTGCACTTGGTAGAGTTTTCTTATAATAACAGCTACCAAGCCAGCATTGGTATGACCCCATTTGAGGCTCTGTATGGACGTCGTTGCCGTACACCTTTGGCATGGGACGACGTGGAGAAAGAGTACTGCTGGGCCCAGAGATGGTGACCGACGCAGTAGAGAAGGTGAAGATAATCAGAGACAAGCTCAGAATTGCCCAGGATAGACAGAAGCATTGGGCAGACAGCAGTCGTCGACCACTACAGTTTGAAGAAGGAGATAAAGTCTTTGTGAAGATTTCTCCTACCAGAGGAACAATCAGATTTGGCAGAGCTGGGAAGCTGAGTCCCAGGTACATTGGACCATTTGAAGTTCTGAGCCGGATTGGAGAAGTGGCGTATAGGTTAGCTCTACCAGCTAATCTAGAGGGCGTGCACAACGTCTTCCATGTCTCACAGCTTAGGGGCTACGTTCCTGATGAGAATCACATTTTAGACCACTCAGAGCTGGAGATTGGACCGAGCCTCACTATGCCTGAGAAGCCAGTGGCGATTCTAGACCGAGGTGAGAAGAGGACCAGGACCTCGGTGACTCGATAGTTCGGGTAATGTGGAGGCATGATTCCCCAGGCGAGTCTACCTGGGAGCGAGAAGATGAGATGCGGGAGAAATACCCGTATTTATTTGAGACCTGAGGTAATTCCTACCCTACTCCTTAAATTTCGAGGACGAAATTTTCTAAGGAGGGAAGGTTGTGAAACCCATAGTTTTTAGTTTGCATATTATTTTCTTTAATCTTTAGTTGTTAAATAAAATTTTACAAGAATAATGTTAAATGTTGATTAAGAATAATTAGTTAATATTGATATTATTTATTTAGTGTAAAATTATTCTTTTAAAATAATTTAACTAGGACTTTTGTATGTCAACCCAGACCGAATCCAATTTTGGACTCAAAATATTTTTAAAATAAAATATTAGAATTATGAAATATTAATTATATTTTCAAATACCTTATTTATTGATATTAGGCCGAAATTCTTTTATAACCAATTAAAATTTTTACCATATTAAATCCTTTTACTATATATATATATATATAAACCCATTTCAGTTAGCTTAAGTTGTAAGCTTTTGTGTTGGGGAGAGAAAGAGAGTATTAACTCTCTGTTCTAACGATGTCTTTTCGGTTCTCCTCCGAACACAACGTTCGATTGTCGGGCTCCCCACCGTCGATGCTTTGATGGCCATGGTGGCCGTCCACCTCCCCTACTCCGGTAACTCCCCAATTTCTACTCCTATTTAAGCCCTCTCCTCACTCCACCCATCACCATCTCTAAAGCTTTCCCTAAATTTCGTGCCCTAGTTTGAGCTCAGGCGTTTCACCACCACCGAGCTCCTCCCCGGCCGGACCCTTTCGTGACACCCCGGCCAGCCGCGCGGCCCCTCCGCCGTCCGTTTGGGCGCTGACAGCCGGCGCCGACCCCCGTTCGTTCCGTGTGTGTTCCGTCGCCGATCCCGAAGCTTCCCTTCGATCCATGCCCGTTTCCGTTCCGAGTTCTATTTTCGGTTCACGTTGTCGATTGGGTAACCTCTAATCCTGTATTTAAAATTCGTAGTCTATGATGAAACACTGGTCTTACAGATTCCTTCTGGAATTTGGTTTCGGTAATGTAATGACTACGTTACTATCTCGGCTTTTCGAGTTCTTCATTTTGGGTTGCTGGTTTGTTTCTGAGAAATAATTTGGACAGAACAATATTCTGTGAAATCTTCGGGTTTCCAATAATTTTCGGAAACATTTTGGAGATTAAAATTAAATTCCTGATTTGGTTTTGTTGGTTCATATTGGGCTCTTTGAGTTCTGTTGGAATTTTTGGTTATATGACAATGCTGGAGATGTTTCTTTGGGAAATTTTGATTCGGAATGGTTTCGAGTTTTAGGGAATTCCGTTATTATATCAGAAATGTTGTGTTGGCTTTGGAAAAAATATATTCTATGGATATATATATATTCGGATTTTGGGAGTTATTTTACAGGAAAATCGGAGCGTTTCCCAGTTCTTGGGTTGACCGAAAACAGGGAATGCTGCCGAAATTTTCGGGAAAATTAATAAAATGGTTTTAAAATGATTTTGTATTTTTGGGCGACAACCATAATTGGTTACTGGGCCCCAACGAAATGCAAACGCACCGTTCGACCGGACGTTGAGGCAGAGTAGTTGAAAATGAAGTTTGGACCAGAGTCTGAGACTTATAATTTTTTTAAATAAATTTTAGAAATTTATTAGTTTTTGTTAAATTGTAGATAATTTTCGGAATAACCAGTTTCTTTTCTTATTTCAATTTATTGTAATTGTAAGGGCATAAGCCCAGGCCTGTAATAAGTAGGAAGTAATTTTCATTTTATGTTCTGGGTTTGTGGAAAGCGTAGGAAAAATCAAAGATATATAAACTCATGATTTTCTCATTTTTAAGGAAAAGAAAATTTATTCTTTATATTTTAAGTCAAAGTTTTCAAATGAATATTACCAAGTTTTACGTAATTTGATAAAAGCAAGTTTTACCCAAAAACCAAAGTAAATTGAATTTCTTAACTTCAACAAACTAGTAAACGCTGTGATGTTGTGTTTGTTAACTAACAACTAAAATTGACTAGGAAAGACAAATAGAGATGGTAACTAGATATTTTTAGATTTGTTTCTGAGACAAATTCCCGAAATGTAGGATTTCGAGGAAGCTCTTGATCGTCAACTTGAAGTACAAATCTCGTCCAATTGGAATTTAAGGCAAGTACGGTGTGTTTAATTGCAGTTTAATTAATATTAGAATTTTGCTTGTTAAATACACAACTGTTACACGTACTCTCTCCTAGAGTAAATTGAATCATTGCATCGGGATAATGGGGAGTAGCGTAGTTATCTATGATCAAAGCCAAATAGTTAATGAATGTGCGAGCTTACCCCTCTTCACA
This sequence comes from Iris pallida, assembly GCA_029216955.1. Classification (NCBI taxonomy): domain Eukaryota; kingdom Viridiplantae; phylum Streptophyta; class Magnoliopsida; order Asparagales; family Iridaceae; genus Iris; species Iris pallida. The sequence goes on from JANAVB010030220.1 coordinate 34,752,999, forward strand.
CGGGGTTAGGCCGGACCGTATCAATAGGATACAATTGAATCATCCTAAACCGGTCATAGATACTGCTTACTCAAATCACAATTGTTTTATAGTTGGAAATCATTGTTTCAAAATTATTTAATATTGCAAGTTTCTATTCATTATGCAAATTGTTAATTTTTCATAATTGTACTTGCTCCTTTCCTGACTGGATCCCCCACACCCAATAGGTTATTGATGACTCAGAACTACTGATTAGTAGTTACTACGACCCGGAGCTGTACCTGCTGTGCTCCCAGACGAGGTCCATGGAGATGATGATGACACTTCTGCTTAGTTGAAGTTTTAGTTTATCTTTTATTTAAAATATATGTTATGTTTAAGTTGTGGACAAGCTTTGTAATGGACAAGTTTATATTATCGTTTAATTAAATGTTGTGGCAATTATAGTTTCAAATGTTGTTGATTGTACCTGCATATGGAATACAGCTTACTGACCGCCGTCTCAACAACGGTGCATGCTGGGCATGATCCGAGTCGACCCAAGAAATTGGGATCGGGTCGTGACAATATAATATATATATACATATTATATATATACATATATATATATATTTTATATATATTATAGATATATATATATATATATATATATATATATATATATATATATCTATATTATATATATAAACGTCTATATGTGTATGTATATACGCGTATACGTGTATATAGATAAATATATGTGTATATATATATAATATATATATATATATATATATATATATATAGATATATATATATATATAGATTATATATAATATATATGATATATATAATTAATAATATATATATATTATATATCTATATATTAATATATATTATATATATATGTGTGTAAGTGTATATACACATAAATATATAATTGTATATATATTGTAGATGTATACGTATATAAAAATATAAATAAGGGTGTATATGCGCGTGATATATATATATATTATATATATTATATATATATATATATATATATATAATATATATATATATATATATATATATATATATATATATATATATATATATATATATACATGTGGATTTATATAAACAATAGGAAAGTAAATCCCAGCCAACCGAGAGGGCAAATCCAGCCGAGCAACCCAACCCAGTTCCCAGCAGAGCTCAGCCCAGCCTAAAGCCCACTCAAGCCACATCCCACACCAGCCTATTAAACAACTACCCAGCAGAGCAACCCAGCAGCAAACCCATGCTAAACACTACCAAGCCCACCCGCTCAACCCAAGCTCTCCCAATGTGAGCCAGGCCCGACCCCCCCGGATTCGTTTCAGCCGCGGAAAACCTAGATACATGTAAAAAACAGATCGAAGCGAAAGATGAGAAAAACATCGAGCAAACCCTAACACCAAACGCCGACCCCAACCCAGGTGCGCGCGCGCCCCCGCTGCTGGACGGCCACCGCCGTCGACCAGCCAACTCACGGCCAGGCCACGCGCGCGCGCGAAACAGGGGCGAGAACAGCAGCAACGACGGTGCAAGCCCAACTTCATGATCGAAGTGCACTCTCATTGCTCGATCGTTTTCCAAACTTTTTCTTCAGGTAAGATCCCGATACATACACCTTCGATTCCGACCAATTAGTTTGATTTTTAGGTGATCTATATTGCCGAAAAATCGAACCAAAAAACTCAAAAAACTGTCCAGAACGGAACAGTAAACCCAGTCCCAACTCCTGCGTTCGAAGTGGACTTTCGAACCCAATATTAGATATTTCGAAAATCTATTTGAAGGCAGTCATACACAACATATTGGGCTTCCCAACCTTTTTGTGGATTTGGAAATCATCGACTACGTGTCGAGAAATCCGATCCCGAAGTTCACCGAAAATGTTTTAAAAATCACAAAATCCTTCGATAGGACGTGCGTCCCGCCATTTCGGGCGACGTGGTCGCGAACCGAAAGCATCGAAAGGTGCGTATCGGCTTCGTGGTCATGTGGGCTTTGGCGGAATTCAAATCGGTCGCGTGTGTGCGCGACGAATTTGATGCGTATCCGTCAAAAATTCAACGTATCGGCCCCTGTGCAAATTTCTCAATTACTTTGTGCACGCTTGTCAGATCGAGACGAAACTTGTGCCAGCAGGACCATATCATTTTTCTGGTCCTGTATGCCAAGTTTGGTCCAATTCTGAGACAGTTGAATCGTACGTCGTTTTGCGGGCCCCACGGTCCCACTCAACGGACGATTTTGTGCACGGCCAGCCAAAATCTAACTTTGGACATACGGTTGGGTTCGTATCGAAAAACTGGATCCGTAGACATGTAGTTTGGTGACTTTAGAGACCGTTGACTCTGGCATGCTTTTCGGTGCAAAGCGGGTCCAACGGCGGACACCGTTTTGGTCCGAAATTACCGTTTTGCCCTTGTGTCCAGAATTGGACTTAAGGACAGGCGATCCTAGCTATTTTGACTATTCTAAGAACATTGGTAATGTTTATTTCAACTTTCGGGGACTGTTGTACGAGTTTTGACTATTGTGGCATTCTGAGTGGTTCAGACTATCGGTTTCATCAGCATAGGACCACAGGGAGTACAGTTTATTGTCTGCATTTCGATATTGATCTTTACTATATTTCATTGATTAGTCATTGGTTATGTGATTTTATACTCTATTATAAATTGTTGAGTCGGGAATGAGAAGTACCAAGGATGTGTGATCCGACCGTAGACCGGGTTTATTTTCATGCAGTAGATCTCGTAGACCGTGTTTATTTTTATGCAGTAGATCTCGTAGGTATTGTTTATTTTCATGCAGTAGATCTCGTAGACCGTGTTTATTTTTATGCAGTAGATCTCGTAGACCGTGTTTATTTTCATGCAGTAGATCTCGTAGACCGTGTTTTTTTATGCAGTAGATCTCGTAGACATTGTTTATTTTATTACAGTAGATCTCGTAGACATTGTTTAATTTCTGCAAGTAGATCTCGTAGACCATGTTTATTTTTTATGCAAGTAGATCTCGTAGACCTCGCGGTGTAGTGGCCCAGACTGATCACATATCAAAGGTACTTCTAACAGTTGGGTAAAGTTTTGTGTCTATTATTGCTATTGGTTTTTCGTATTTACTGTTTATTTTCAAAACTCATGATTGATGTCTAACTATTGTTTTAGTCATTTTCTTTATTTGAAATTACATTCAATTAATTGTGCTCGTTCCATTCCTGACTGAAAACTAATATTTTTCAGGTTAGCTGTGGATTTACTTAGCATGGGGATACGAGGATACTTGCAGACAAAAGCCTAGAGACTAGCTAGATAGTGGAGTTATAGTCAATCAAATATTTGTACAAGTTTATATTTTCTGCAAATGTAAAACTTGTGAACGTTGTAAGTTAAATTAAATATGTGAATGAGCATTATTTGTGATTTGATCTTTATGGCCGTGACAGCGTTCTACCGCCGACACTGCGACGTAGGCTGGTTTGGACACATCTCGTATCCGTTATAAAAAAACGGGTGCGGGTCGTGACAAGTTTTTATGGTGGCCCATGCAGGTCTGTCTTCGCAAATCATGCGAACTCGTGATAGTATTAAGTTAGTCGTACTATTGCGAGCCTGCGACTAGAAAATGCTCATTCACGAATTAAGATTAATTTAATTTAAGAGAATGGCTAGGACTAGGAGTCCGTCATACAAATTCACCGATGGGTAGTCTAGGCCATGCAATATTGTCACGACCTGCACCCTGTATAGGGGCACGAGAAGTGGGTACGTCCAGCCTACGCGCAGTGTCGACGGTAGTAAGCTGTCCTAGGTTGCTAACTAGTCTCATGCAGTGTATATAATGTACTTGTCCAGATATCAGCTCCGAATGGAGGACAAGTAAAGGATATGATATACTCAAACACAGTCTAAAGCACGATAAGATAACACAGAAGTTATACCTAAGGAATTAAAGACAACAGCAACTAACTACTAAATAATACAACAATATCTCAAACAAACTTAATACAAACTCAATATCTTAACTTTAATACAACAAGTCAAAACATGAAAACTAAAGTAGTCTACTAGCTAATCTCCTGAATCACTCCTGAGAGTCGGAACCAAAGGTAGCTAATCCCTCGCCAGGTCCATGGTAAGTAGGACATGTGTCCTCAGGATTATCATCTGTAATATTTTCAACAGGTCCAATCAGGACAGGAACGAGTACAACTCATCTAGAAAACCCAAGTAAATGACAAAGAACTATAAAGCAGTTATAAACAATTTTATTGATGAGCATGGCAGTTTTATACAGGTAATGATGGCATAGAGAAACAGTAAGATACAAGAAAAGAAAGGTAACTAAAACAAGAGAAGAATCATGGCAATGAAGACGTAATAAAAGCTAACTGAACTAGAATAACATGTATGAGTCCAGACAGTACAATATAAGTCTAATGTAATCCCAGTGTGAGTCCAGTCCATATAATCCGATACCAGATGATTTCCGGTACAAGATGAGTCCAACAGTGATCAATAAATCCAGGGTGAGTCCAACTATGATCTAACAGTGTGTTTTAAAATACCGAGGTCGACATGTAAACGGCTGTAGGTATCAGGCACATCTCTCACTGATCAGGCAAGAGATGGCTATGCTTCCGGTAGATTCCAGTTGGAGATTCTGGATTTGGGGTATGTCTACATGTCTTACTCAATATTTCCCCGTCCAGCAAGTGAATCCAAAATCGACAAAAGAATGGAGATGAGTCCGGCCAATACATGATGATTCCAGAAATGATTCCGGAATGATTCCAATGACTCCAGTAATAGAGGCCAGCAAGTAAGGTATGTGTCGATACATGAATCCAGAAATATCCATACGTGTTGATACAGAGAATCACATAGAACTAACTAGAACTGAAATACAGTAATTGACAAATAAATGAGAGAGAACTATCAGAGAATGTACTCGCCTGATACTCTGAAAAGAGTAGTATAATATCAGATGTCTGGACCAGGGTCACAATGTCCTAAAATAGAGTAATACAGTTATGATATGTCTAATATGAAGGTAAATGTAAGATACAATGCAATCTACATGATTTCTAAGCCAATCTAGGTCAAAGTCAAACTTGGTCAACTCTTCAGTCAAACTAAGTCAAATTAAGTCATACTATGTCACAAGAAGTTAAACTAAGTCATACAAGGTCAAACAAGGTTAAACAAGTCTAATCTAGGTTAAAGTCAACTCTTGGTCAAACATTCTAGCCAAACTAGTCAAGTTATCTAGGGTTTAGTCAATAATGGTCAGACTAGTCAATATGGTCAAACTAGGTCAAAGTCTAGGTCAATCTTAGACTAACTAAGGTTTTGGTCAAACTAGACTAGTCAACAAGGTAATTAGGTCAATGGTCAACTATCTAAGTCAAACTCTATAAGGCTAACTCAAACCAAACATAGGCTAACATTCTTAGGATACCTAAGATACTATACCACAATGTTAAGGTATAACCAATTATCTATACAAAGTATATCACACATAAATACATATATATAATACCACCTTAATCCTATAATCAAGCTAATCCCATACTCCAACTCATCATGACTCAACTCTAAGTACTCACTTAACCCATACGTATCTTAATCTACATACAACTATCCACATAACCCATATGGTCAAACCTAAATCAACTAGTTAGGGTTTAGTCAAACTTAAGTCATCAAGTCATCTAAAATCCATCTAAGTCAATTCTAGGTCAAGGTTGACCTATAACTTTGGTCAACAATGGTCAACAAGGGTCAACTTGCTAGTCCCTAGGTCTACTAAGCCTATTGGTCAATTCCAAACTCACTAACCATAGGCTATAGGCTAGTGTAACTAGATACCATGTATAAGTATCTCTATAGGTGTCTATAGCCATTATCTATACAATATAATCTAATACCATATATTCTCACCTATATATAACCTACATATATCCAACTATATATATAATACCCACATATATATAACATATATATAATCAATATACATAGAGAGAGTGTGAGGGTGTATGTGTGGTGACGCATATGTATGTGGGAGTGTACTGTAAAGAGGGGGTAGTGGTGTTGTGGTGTGTGTACAGCAAGGGAGGGGGTTATATCTCAGAAAACTGAGAAAGGGCACATACACGCACATATTTTAACATATATGTACACAAAACCTACATATATACATACATACACACTCACACACTTACATACACACACTTATACATATATTACAGTATATATACACACAAATATACGTATATATACATAAAAATCAATTTGAATCTCAAAATAAATACTAAAATTAACCCAGGAAACACTGTTCATTACTGAACATTGGGGTAAACCCAAAATCAACACAAAACCGTGTTAAGACTCGAGTACAGTGGTTGGTAAACGTGTCCCCATGTGTACACGTGTCATAGGTGTCCCTAGTGTCCTCCACGACACGATACGACATGTCAAACACTAAAAATCCCAAATCGGTTAACTAGACAGTGCACTGTGTCGTACAAAGGTGCATATGCGTGCAGGACACGACACAAGTGTTCATAGGTCTCGTGCACACGTGTTAGGTTCGCCTAGGGTCAGGCTAGGTGTCTAGGTTCCTGCACCGTGTCCACGTGTCACCAGGACATGGCACGAAGCCCGTATCAGTCGAGAAACTTGACTGATACATACTGTGCAGTGCAGTGTGGTGCGGTGGGTTCGACGCCTCATGGACGACACAAGCCACGTGGGGCCACGTGGTCATGTCCACGTGTATCCCACGTGTTGGGCTACACACTCGTGTCACCACGAGGTGTCCTCGACTCGTGTCCACGCGACACGACGCGCTGTCAAAGTGCTTTGTGCACCCGTGCACAGTCAGTACAAGACCAGTGTACTCGTGTTTTCGTGTCCGACACAACACGAGGTGTCACAAAACTCGAGGGGGGCCTGTCAGTGGTTGCCCCCACCTCTGTGCCAAGTGGCACGTGTCCATGTGGCGTGGACACGAAGAAATCCGTGTCAGATAGCAGGACACAGTGTATGTGCATCGTGCAGTGAGTTCGTGTCCGTTTTGGACATGGACACGACTCGGATTCGTGCTCAGTCCTAGTGTCTCGTGATCAGCATGCCAAGGGATACCCAATGTGTTATTTGTTTTAGAAAACAACAACTTTTATTCCTAAGTGGCATTTCACCAAACACACTAATTTAAGCACAGATACGTGTCCGATACGGACACAAAATGAACACGGGTTCCTACCAAACTTGGCCTACAGGTCCATGGTACCTAGATGCATGCACCATGAAGAGAAAACACAATATTAATAGGTTTTTAGGGCATGTTACCTTGAGTGGAAAACCTCAATAATAGGCCTATTTGAATGAAAACCTCCTTTAACTCCCAATGTCCAAAGCTCCACAATTTCTTGCTAGCAAGCCACAATTGGTATCCTCTAGTGTAGGGGAGTCCAATGTAAAAGACTAGACCCAATTTGGTGTTGAAATGGTTAAATGGTGAAGGTTGAAGTTGCAGGGAAAACTAGTTTTAAGATGTAATGTAAATGAGGCATGAATGAAGGGGGGGTGTGTTTATATGGAAGGGGTATGGGTTGGCTGGCCATGGGAAGGGTATGGGTAGATATTAGGGTTCCTTTCCACCTTGTAAACTTAGCCCTTAAGGTTTTGACTAAGGGAATAGATATTTCTAGGTTTTCTAAATATCTAAGAAAGTAATATCTTAGATATTTCCAACCTAAGATATTTACACAAGCTAACATCTAACATTAGTCTTCTAGGTTAGTTGCTAACCTCTAGATTAGTGCTAAACTAGGTTAGGAGCTAACATGACACTTAACAACTAATATAATAATAAATTACATAAATCCAAATAATTCTAATAAACCAAAATACCCTCACTACCAAAATTTGTCGATTTAGCGACGGCCGAATCCGTCGCTCAACCGACGGTAATTCACATTAGCGATCGATTGCCGACGGAATTTGGCCAAAATCATCCGTCGGCAATCAGTTCGTCGCTAATAACGTTCCGTCGCTAAGTTGTCGTCACGGCAACGAATAGCGACTGATTTTCGACGTCACAATACGAAGCATTAGCGACACTTTCCCGCGATTGCCGTCATTGCAACTAATAAATATTGAAATGTGTACGCAATAGCGACGTACATGTCCGTCGGTAACCCGTCGTAACTGCGTATCAGATCGTATCGGTCGGCCGCAAATCCGTCGGTATGCGTCGGTAAATAACGACGATGGGCGACGGTGTTCTGACGGACTATTCCGTCGATCATGTTCTGGAAATGCTTGGCATTTCCAGCACAATGGCGACGGAATAGTAGTCGCGGACCCGTCGCTACGACGACACAACGACGGATTTCTGACTGATTATCCGTCGCCATGGTTCTGGAAATGCATGACATTTCCAGAACCATGGCGATGGATAATCAGCCGCTAAGCCGTCGCCACATACAGCGACGGAATAGCGGCTGAATATCAGTCGCCCTGGCTACGGCTTATCCGTCGCTGTTCCGTCGAAGTTTATACCAACAAAACGATGCCGACGGATGATCCGTCGAAAACCCGTCGCTGACTGGAAACAGGTTAAAACTTCAGGTAGCGACGGAATATCCGTCGAAAAGTAGTCGGCAACTGGGAAACGCCGTCGCTAAATGGTCACTAGTCCGTCGCTAGCTAGGTTTTTTGGGAAAAAAATTGGCAGCACTTTCCCTGTTCACAAATATGCATAAACCAAACCAATATATAATGTACACCAATTATCCAACAATCACACAGACCAAATATATAATGCACACCAATTATCCAAGAATCACATAGACCAAATATGCACATACGACCAATTATCCAAGACTCACAGACCAAACCAAATTAATAGAAAAAATATCAATTACCCTAAGAGTAACATAATATCCGTGCTATAAGCCGATTATAGCACAATTAGTTCAAAGCTCTCACAAATAATCCAAATTTTCTTAATACAACATTTCAAGAAGGAGGAGGTCGATTGTCCGTTCCCGTATTCGACCGACGCATAAACTCCTCCACAAGGTACGGAGGCAAGGAGTCTAATACAGTGCTCAGAAGTCGACGAAGCTGCTCTGCGGACATGAGATCCAGGAGTGCCGTCACAGCCATAGGCGGTAGCACAGGGGCTTGAAGGTTGAAAGAAAGATGGCCCACGGAAGACGGACCGACACCTACAGTCGACGGACCAGTAGAAGAACGAGCACCATCAGCAGACGTACCGGCAGCAGCAGACTCCCGGCAGCAGCAGACGCCCCCAGCAGCAGACGCAGGCAGAAAGTGCGTGGCAAATTGCTCCCGCAAGGACGACACCGCCTCGTGCAGCTGTGTACTGCAACCTAACATCATCGTCTGCCCGGGCCACGGGAGGAGGCGGTGTCGGTGGAAATCTCTGCGTCGCCATATGCAATGGCCCTAGGGAGCCGACTCCGTACAGGTACCCTTTCTTAAAGCCGCCGACGGTATCTACGAACAAGTCGTTCCGAGCGGCCAAAAAGAGGGCGTCCGGAAGGACGTCGTTTCATCGACATCCTCGGTGTCAGGTAACTGAGCCCGACTAAGGGCCTCACGATACGCAGCCTATCAAATGAATGTGTTTATTATAAGATTTACCTAAGTTGTAATCTAAATCCTATGTTTCACTAAGTTAAGTATGAATCCTAAGTTTACCTAAGTTATAGTCTGAATACTTTTAATTCTAACGTTAATCTCATAAACATAAGTACTTACATCAGTCTCCTTGGCCCTCTCGTCGACGAAGCTTCCGTCCTTCCGTCTTTTGTGCGTATGCTGGAAGACGTCGTGCATGGTGACCGATTCTGGAGCCCTTCCCTCCTTTACCGCCCGTTGGGCCTGCATACGAAATTTGCATAGAAACTAATTAACTCCTTTAATTAATAATACCTAATTCGATAGTGAAATAAATTTACGGTTGCTCACCAGATCTGCAAGTGTCGCTGCGTGAGACCTTGATCCCCCCGTATGAAGGCCCGCGGCAGATCGGTTCACCTTCGCCTTCTCCGATTTCTCCTTGTATGCAGGGTCATCCATCATGCCTAAGAGGTCCTCATAATAGTCCTGCCGGATCCAATTCGGCCTTGTATGCCCCATCTTTAGGTCATGAATCATATTTCGGATCTTCTTCGAGCATGCGCTTCGGTAGGTCCTGCGGATCCCCGTCGCGATGGGGTGGCCACCAGTACGTTCTCTAACACAGAAAATCAATTATCACGTAATTTACAAAATGGTTGATTAAAGAATCACATAGACTTAACCAAAAAATATAGATATAACCCTCAACTCGTCGAGCCAGACGTACTGCTCGGTTGGGGGCACCGACGTAAAGTTGAGGTAGGGACCGTGGAAGTTAGCCCTGATAATTTCTCCAAGGGCCCAGCCAACATTAAACGGAAAAAACCTACAAAGAAGAAACGACTGGATTATTAACTTGAATAAATGAAAGAAATTTAATAAATTAACTTAAATTTACTTACGAGGTCCCCGCGGGCCATAGCTCTCGTCGGAACTCGCCTCGCGGCCTCTCTGGTGCCGTCGGAGGATCCGCGGGTCCGCGTATGTACTCTCCAGTAACTGGATGGAACCGAGTATGGGGGTACTCCGGGGCCCACTGTGCAGTAACTGGGACATCCCCTGGTGGATCCGCTGCTGGTGGTTCCGATAGAGGATCGGATCCGCTAGCAGATACGGACTGATTCCTCGATGAAGTAGTCGATCGAGGACGGGATGCATCTGTGCCCGGGGTACTCTCCGGGTCGGGCTCGCTCGATGGGGTCACATCCCGGGAACTCTGAATGCGACCACGACCACCAGCACCAGTACGACCACGACCACGACCCGCACCACCACCACCACCACTACGACCAGCACCACGACCACGGCCAGCCATCATGACCTGTAATAGAACCATAAACATAATTAACAATATGAAAGTGTAAATGGATATAAAAAACTAAACTAAAATATACATACCATCAGTAGGGAGACGAGTGCCGCCGCGACGAAAAAGACTAGGAGTGCCATCTGTAATAAGTAAATAATCGAATGAAAAAACATGAATTCACGTAATTGCTTTTATGAGGTCAAACTTAATTCACGTAATTGGAAGTGTTTTTACTATACAACAATATTTAACCTAATCATCGTCTTCGTTCTCATCCTCGGCCTCGTCTTCATCATCATCCTCCTCATCCTCATCCTCATCCTTATCTTCATCGTCGATTTCATCTGTATCCTCATCCCCATCAAATTCTTCTTCTTCTTCTTCTACCTCAAAATTTGGGACAAGACGCCTCTTTCTCCCTGGTTGACAGCTAAGTCTTGTGTATCAACCTCTTCTCCCCTCTATTTTCCTCAATATCTTCAACATCCATTGTATCTGAGTGTTGTCCCAAGTATTGGGACTTTTCGATCTGGTCCTCTTGGTATGCTGGGTCTCCAACGTTGAATGTATTTCTAGATTTAATCTTGCATACTGCCCACCAGTCAAATCGATCTCTACGACGCCTTGGGTAGCTTGTATAGTAGACTTGAACAGCCTGATTTGCTATTGCAAATGTATCGAACCCTCTATACCTCCTGCGATGATTTATATCGACGAATCCAAATTGTTTATCGATTCTCCAACCGATATTTGGTGTCGTATTGAACCACTCACATTTGAACATCACAATATGTATCATATGGGCCAGTATATTGTAAATCTACAATATCCCGAAGGACTCCATAATAGTCAAAGTCCGGCTCGTCGTCATAGACGGTGCCTCTTATGCAAACACCGGAATCCTTGGTATTGATGCCGTCATTGATAAATTTGACATTTATAGCATTCTGAGTGGACTTAAACCTGAAGCCATTAACGACATAGCCTGGCCAAGTCTTTATTTGCTTCTTCGGTCCCAGTGCCAGATAACGAACACTCTCATGAGTGAGTGTTGTTTCAGGCAATAAACCTGTAAACAAATATTTATAATTTAAATGTTTCAGATTATATATTAAAATCTCAATTATAATCACAGTTACTTACGTATTTGCAAACCATGACGAAATGTACAATCAACCTCTCTTTGAAGTCCCTCATCGGTAATATCAGGTCTCCTCATTTTGATTTCATCTCTAAATACACTATTAGAGAAAATAAGAATATATAAGTGTAGTCACTTACTTTATCAAATTCGAGATTATAACGAGTGCAAGTGTACTGACTTACTTCTCCAAATCTCTCACTTCTTGTATGTCACAGTTTAACAACATATCGGTGAGCGGCATCATACTCGTCGTCTGTCAACCACCGTCTTTTACTAGCCCCAACAGGCTTGCCCCTTACATTGAATATTCCTCCATCCTCAATGTCCTCATCATTCCTTTGAGGTCTATTTCGATTTGTTTTAACATGAGTATCGAAATAAATGGAGCAGAAGTTTGAAACCTCTTCGATAAGATATACTTCGCATATCGAAGCCTCTATATGAGCTTTGTTGCCAACTTTCTTCTTTAGATGGTGTAGATCTAGAAGATAATTATCTTGAGAATTAAGAAAGATTTTAAAATAAATGGAAATTCAGCTTAAATTATATCGATATTTATGTACCTTTCAAATGGGTACATCCATCGATAATGAACAGATGCACCGACACGGGCTTCGTATGGTAGATGAATCGGTAGATGTTCTATGCTGTCGAAGAAGCCAAGAGGAAATATTTTCTCCAACTTGCAAATTGTTAAGATAATCTTCTCCTCAAGTTCAACCATGTGTTGCACAGCATCAACTTAGTTGAACAAATATCCCTAAAAATATTGATAGTTCGGCCAACGGAACCCATACAGCAGAAGGCAACAACTCTTTCAAAGCAATGGGCAGTAATCTTTCCATAAACACGTGGCAGTCATGACTCTTCATTCCCGTTAGCTTGCGTTCATTGAGGTCAACGCATCTAGACAAATTCGACACATAGCCGTCGGAAAATCTTAAAGTAGATACCCACTTGCAAATTATTAATCTATCTTCTTTGCTCAATGTGTATTGTGCTATCGGCTTACTTAATTGTCCAGCAGCTCCCCTTTGTATCAAGTTCAGATAAGGACGCTTGCATATCTCGGCAATGTCTTGTCTTGCTTTTGGATTGTCCTTCGTCTTTCCTTAATGTCATGACGGTATTGAAGACATTATCGAACACATTCTTTTCGATATGCATAACATCAAGATTATGCCTTATAAGATTATCTTTCCAATAAGGCAAGTCCCAGAAGATACTCCGTTTGGTCCAGTTATGGGTTTGTCCGAACCCATCGACACGATTGTTCGATGGATCTTCCATTACAGTAGAAAAATCCTTTACATCTTCCCAAATATCGTATCCCGACAATCTGGCAGGCGGATGAGAAAATTCTTGTTTTCCAGCTCTGAATGCGTCCTTGTTCTTTCTCCAAGGATGACTCGCGGGCAGAAATTGACGATGACAATCAAAGAAAGTTTTTCCTCCATGCTTAAGGCGGAATGCCTTACTATTTTGCATGCATATCGGACAAGACAGGGTGTCGTGAGTACTCCATCCCGACAGCATACCGTATGCGGGAAAATCATTTTGTCCACATCAGTGAAGCTCTCATCTGAAAGTTCTGTTTCCTGAAAATATCATACGTCGTGACGCCGATCTCCCACAGCTGTTTAGCTCATCCACCAACGGCTGTAAATTATATCGATATTCTTCGTCATTTTTGGGACCCGGTATGATAGCTGTCAAGAACATATAAGGAGTCTTCATACACATCCATGGTGGCAGATTGTAAGGGGTCAGAATGACCGGCCAGCAGGAGTATTGAGATCCCGACTGCCCGAAAGGGGCGAATCCATCAGAACATAGCCCCATGCGTACATTTCTGGGCTCTGCAGCAAAATCCGGATGGCAAAATCAAATATTTCCACGCCTCTCCATCCGAAGGATGTGACAATTCTCCATCGTCCTTTGTGCATTCTTCGTTGTGCCACATCATGTTCTGCTGTATTCTGAGACATATACATCCTCTGCAAGCGCTTCGTGATCGACAAGTAAGGATATACTTGTAAGGACGTCGTTTTCTAGTTGACTTTCCTTTTCTCCTGACTTCCTTGTAATGATCCGTATTACAGAAGCGACAACTTTCTACATCCTCGTTCTTCCTTGTAGTACAACATGCATCCGTTGCGACAACAATCTATCTTGTCGTACCCCAGTCCCAGTTGTCGGACCATCATCTTCGACTTGTAGAAGTTTTTTGGAAGCTCTTTTGATTCCTTCGGTAACACCTCCTTCATTAGTTGTGTAATCCGATCATAGCAAGTTTGTGGCAAGTTAAAATCGGACTTTATGTTCAACAACCGCATCGTCACTGACAGTACGGAATGTGGATCACAACCAGGATATAAAGAAGTTTCAGCATCCTGAAACATATCATAGAACTCCTTCGCCTCGGGATTAGGATCCTCTGGATCAAAATTAGGCCCTGCCGCGTCGTACACCATATCTCGTGCAAGGTTCTGCACGTCTCCATAATCAAGGAGCATTCGTCGTCACGACAAAATCGCTGCAGCATTATAATCAAAAGCATAAGTAGCAGCATTCGCAACCTGTCTTTCGGCATATAGTTCACCTTGCGATGACCACAGGTCGTAATCACGTATGAAACCCTTACGGGTCAAATGATCTCTTACACTCACCACTTCTTCGTAACGTCTATTGCGACAATTACGACATGGACACTTGATTTTGTTAGCCGTCCATAAACTGAGCTTTGCTCATTGCATACTTAAGAAACACTTCCACGCCTGTCTGAAAATCGTCACTCACACCTATTCTGCTCTCGTGTTGTCGTTTGTACATCCATGTACGATCAACGAAATAACGATCCATCACAGATTAGATGCAAAAATCTGTATAGTAAGACAAACTAAACAGAATTAGTTATAATCATGTAACTGGTGGATCCGCTAGTATTCTAGCTCGAGAAGAGAAAAAATAAATACAGTTGTTACTAATAGTTCGATACCGATAGTGTGCCGATACCGATAGTGCGATACCGATACCGATACCGATACCGATAGTTCGATACCGATAGTTCGATACCGATACTGCGATACCGATACCGATAGTGCGATACCGATACTGATACCGATACGATACCGATAGTTCGATACCGATAGCATGGTTTAAAGTATCGGCCGATACCGATCCGATACGGCCGATACCGATACGGTTTGGCATATTCCGATCCGATACCGACCGATACCAAATATTGACCGATACCGACTATGGGGGTCTTTGTTCCGGTCAATTCGGCAAAACCAATCGGTAAGGGTGACTACTATTTCATATAATTTCAAGACTACTAAGAAATAACGCTGAAATACTTAAAATTATGCCTAAATGTAAATAATATATGTTTTTAAATGTAAATAATTTATTATAATTATTTGTTTTCCGATACCAAAGTTCGATACTCCGATACGATACCGCCGATACTACCGATATCGCCGATACCAATACTCATAGGAATAGTCCGAAACCGATTCCGATACCGATTGTGAACCTTGACCGATAGTGCAATACCGATACCGATACCGATACCGATAGTGCGATACCGATACCAAACTAAGTCAATCTATCTATTTCTAAATGGCAAGAGTCCACTTCTAGGATATGGGAGCTATATCCTAAATATCTAGTCTAAATTAACTTGATTAGGATACTAGAGTGTCCTTATTATCTAGCAAGCACTACCTTAGTCTAGTCACACTAGCGTTAATTACCTATAATTCCTACCATGTCTACAATCACACATTACACCCCAAGCCGTCATGCATGCTAATTATAATAGGCACATATATTATATCACAGTTAGATGTATAGACCATGAACCCAAACACTGACTTATGCAGATGAAGAACTCGCACTGTCCTTGACACAGTGAACATATACATTATTTAGCCAATATATAAACTAACGGATAACACCCAATATGGATAACACATTATTTATTATTTAGCCAATATATAAATTAGATGAATTTGATAAGCAAAGCCCCCCGCCGCCCCCGACCAAAGCCCGCCGCCCCAAACCCTTGCCCAGCCCCCGACGCCCCCGCCCCGAGCCCGCCCCAGCCCCCGCCCACCCCCCCCAAGCCCGCCGCCGCCGCCCCAAAGCCCGCCACCGAGGCCCCGACGCCCCCCCCAAGCCAGCCGCCCAGCCCCCGACGCCCCCGCCCCAAGCCAGCCGCCCAGCCCCCGACGCCCCCGCCCCAAGCCCGAATATCCACAAGCCCGCCGCCCCCGCCCCAAGCCAGCCGCCCCCGATGCCCCCCCCCAAGCCAGCCGCCAACAACCGACGCCCCCGCCCCAACCCCGAATGTCCCCAAGCCCGCCGTGAGAGACACCACGACACAGAGAGAGAGAGAGAGAGAGAGAGATTACCTTCGGGAGAGAGAGAGAGAGGGCGCCGTCGCGTTCACGAAGCCGTGCGAGAGAGAGAGAGAGAGAGACAGAGAGAGGAAGAGAAGAGATTGAATTTGGGGGGAATGCCAAAAGTTCCCCCCGCCTTTTCATTTAAGTCTGGAACGCTCATTTAGCGACGGAAGGACGACTGTTACATATCCGTCGCCAGGCCGTCGGTATTTATTGATCCGACTGATTATCCGTCGCTACGTAGTCGAAGATATGTCCCGCCAATTATCTACACAATTCCTGCCAAATAAACGATTACGTGGCGACGGATGAAGAACCGTCGCTAATACACCGACAAGCTAGCGACGGATGTGCGACCTTTCATGCCCTTAAAATAAATAAAAATGGCAAATGTTTATGGTCGGTAATCAGTCGCAGAGCGGCCACTAAACCGTCGCTAATACCGACGGAATAATTCCGTCGCTAAACCTCCGTCGCTAAATGAGCGTATTTTGGTAGTGCCTTTTGACTAAAAAGTGGTAATTTGATATCCTAATCACATGGTTAGGCTCATATGGTCATAGTTAGTCTCTAAGTCATATCTCTAGGGTTACATTAGGGTTACACTAGTAGTTAACCAAAGTCATAAGCCATGACTTAGAAAATAGTTTTAAACTATCTAAAAATTACCAAAATTCATAACATGACTAAATCACCATTATTTAATAATAAAAATAATAAATTTTCAAAATATTCCAATTTCAGAAAACTAGGTGTTACAAATGTAGATGAGGAGTTATCAATTTTGATAGTTTGTCAGATCCCCTAGGTATACCATTACCTTTTGATATGACGATATGACCCAATGTGGATAGATTATTCACTTGGTGAGAATCGGGCTTCCTAGGATTGATAATCTAACCTTGATAAATTGTTCAGTTCCTCCTCTGGTCTCTAGATATCATCCTCATATCTTGACCAAGTTGCCTTTTTAGTTCCTATTCGCCCTAAGAATTATTATTTTATATAATTTCGATTATGTTACCATATACGAACCTCGAGTTAGTTTCGATTCGAAGTTTTCCTCTGTGGTTTGAATACACATGGAATAGATATTAGAATGTTGTATTTCTTTGTCCTCAGATATTTCTTTCCTGTTCAATCCTTTATTTTAGGGGTTGGGATTGATAGGACAAATGCTTACGCTCTAGTTCATGGCCAACTTGTTCGATTCTCTAGAAGCTCATGAATATTTTTAGATATAGTTAAAAGAATATTAGTTAACTCACAATGGCAGGACAGTAGCGCACTGTCGCCATTTAATTAAATTTTGGAGACTATGGATACCCTGTAGCCAGCAGCGCACTGGCGAGACCCAACCCCTAGAGGTGAAATTAGTTTAAGAAATATAGGTGATGGGATATTGCCAAAACTATGGCTAGTGGTCCTCTCTTGATCGTAGATGCCCTTGAGCCAATATTGGATAGAGTTAAGAAGTGTTCAATTTTTATCATGTTGAGTTACGAAACCAAGGGTTTACCACAGCCAGAGTATGGGCGAGGCGTAATCCGCGGTGAAATGACTTCAAACATGATTACAAGTTTGGGATACCATAGAGGATAGGACAATGCCATGCATGTCTCATAAGATCCAAAGCCGATATTAGTGGAAGTTTTGTAAGTTGGGTAGCATGTCTCCCGACCTAGCATTCTGTAGTCCTTGTGACTTACTGACGAAGAAATTGATTGACACTAATAGGTTTACCTAGAATACAGAAGTTATAGGTCATAGCCTATTAGTCGACCGAGTCCTTATGGATAAGAAGATAGTAGGAAGACCGTATAAGCAAGAACACCGGGTAGGTTTGATTCTCACAAAACTCGAACTACTTGTGCCTTCTTTCAAAAATCTCGCATAATTGTATTCGACTATCTTAACAAATGCTGTTGTTACAGCTTAGTTTTGCAAGCTCACTCTGTTCTCGAGCTTGATTTGAGGCATATGTTTAGTGGGGACGCTTGCTAACTTATTGTCTAATCAGAATCAGTGTATTATGGTCTGATCAACCATGATGCATTGGTTCGCTCTTCGTTTAATTACACTACGTGGATGGAGATATATAGGTATCTAAGATCTCATCCGCGACTGCTTTGACAATTCCTCTTGAATTATATGTTCGCCCTTGAATCTCAAAATTAATTCAGTAACATCTCCCTTGATTCTTTATTGTTTTTGTCTTTCACCGATTTGGAAAGACGAAAACTCGTGATGGTAGAGAGATACAGAGTATTCCCGTGGCTATGATAATGGTAGGCACAAGTGTAGCTGCCATCGGCCAGTCATGTGATTGAGTTACTCGTTCCAATCGACCCTCAAACTACTATTGAGACTTTCAAGCCATCTGAATTTGAGAATGATAGGATTTTATCCTTAGTCAGAACGCCAACCTAGGGGACTATCTATTCTCAAGAAACCAAATGTTGTGAGTCTCTAATTATTTGCTGGAAGCTTGCCTTAACTAGCAACCCTTAAGCCTTGAACCAACCCTGCCTCGACCGAAGCCCACAGTTAGACATGAGATGAGTGGACAATAGGGTAATCATTTACCGTGACACTCATCCCGAGATTGGTTTCTAACAAATATTACTCTAGTTATGTAAATTTTATTATTAAGACCTAACTAGTGTTGGAACACCACAGTCACTAGCTTAGCCAATACCATAGCTTAAATACCCTGTCATATTATGATCTACCAGTTGTCAACAGCAATACACGATCACTAAAACTCTTGTGACGATAGTTTGGCAGGTTGACACAAATAGAAATTTACGACTCAGTTGTTAGAAATCTTGTGCCTTAGAGTTGGTTACCCCGTCGATAACTCTAGTATACTATAGACGAGTAGATCATCCTATTTTGTCGACCATGTGTCATTGTACACAATCGTTCTCCATTTATTAAGGAACGATCCTTGATTTGACTTATATCTACCGTATCCCGATACGCTGTGCCTTATTCCCTATTAACAAAGAGTCGAGGTACAGTATCCGGACTTTGGGAACCCTCTAACCTCAATATTCCTAAGACCATGTCCTCTTTCTAAGGTGGGTAGACTGTAAGCCCTCTAAAATTTTCAGGATATACGAGGATTACCGAATGATTAGAATGATTCCATTTGGTGATAGTTAGTGCCCCGTGGACTCCTACTCTCTTTAGATCATTTGGTGTCCCCGTCTGTGATATTAATATTCGGAGCACGAGACCAGCCGATACCTTCCAACAAATTACATATGCAAGATCTAGACGAGTCCACCTTCATCTAGGTATATCATGTCCTACTCAAACACGTCCCCTTATACTCTATTTTTATGGTACGAATTTCAGGACGGAAGGACTAGCTATGACCCTTACCATAATACCGGTATACTTTCCGACTTCCACTAGAGTCTCAACCTTGACTCAATTTATCCGACCCAATATACGATTGTGGTCTACTCGAAGCCCACTACACACATGTCACCATGTGCCATTCAATTGTGTTTTCTCGTACAACTAAAAAACTAAAGTCATTGAAGGCGCATTTTCGGGCTTTAAGGACCTAGCTAACCAACCCGACTGCCCATCTAGCTCAACCACTTGGGTGGAAACCCATTCTAGGTTACCCTAACCAGGTAGAAATAGATTTATTATAGGGATCTTGTCCAGTCAATATAGATTGAAGTTCAAAGTTCATCCAACCAATGATTGATGTCCAAATTAGGGAACCCATTAAGACCCAGTAAAAACCTATCCATACGTACCACTATTTTTGGACTGTAAACCGAACTTTCTGAATAGGCCCCTATGCCCATTATGTTGTCTCCCCTCTCAGAATGTGAGGTCATTCGTAACCATTATTCCATCCACCTAGAAGTCGCGATACGGTCTTGTATTGCATTTATATCCTTGCTCGTGTGTTTAAATAACCACAAAAAAGACCACAATCTTGATTTCTCAAATTCAGTCCTATTTTGGAATGTTGTTTAGAACTTCGAGAACAGAATTTATGTATTGCACGGATTGCAAGCCCCTCTAAGAAACGAACGGTTCTTGATTTAGCAAGTGACTAGACTAGAGTAGCCCCATCTAGCAAATAAGTCAATGGTCCGTAAACCTTCTTTCTACCTGTACCATTGGATGCTCTCCACTGCTCTCGAAACTTCACAGTTGCTCCCGATTATTCTGCCTTATCTTTCTGTCCTTCCTACTTTAGAGCGACGAGTGGTCATTCTTATTAGAATTTATCAATATTATTAGCTACTTGTAAACTTGTTGTTTGTTAGATTTTGGGTTATTTGATAGATATGAGAGATATATAGGTGTCGTATTCAGTAGATATCAATTGGTAGCAATTATAGCAAATAGTTGGATGATTTAAAATTTTAGTGACATAGCTTTGAGGGAGTAGTGTGACCAAAGGTGGGTAGAAGTCCTCGAGATTTTTGTAGTTGCCAAAATGGCCAATGAGAAGGATATAAACTATTTTTGAGGAATTAAATTTAAGGAGATTAAGGTAATAGTAGAACTCCTTTTGAATTTAAGGAATAGTTATGAATTAGAATTTCGAGGATGAAATTATTTTAAGGTGGGTAGATTTGTAGCTGCCCTTCCCAGAAAACTTAGAATATTTTCTATTATTATTTATTTTATTGGAATGGTAATTTTTGGATTTTATAAATAATTACTTAGTTAATTAGTACGATAGATGACTTTAGCCATGGCAGAGTTTTGGAGTGCATGGTGACTAGAAATCGTGGCACGGATAGTGCGATGGCGTGCTTTGACTAGAGTACTAGCCCTGATAGGGCCGAGCCATACCGATGTCCTAACTAGGAAAACCAGGCCAAGATGCGACTTAACCCTTACCGAAGACTTAATTATTTTTATTTATATTATTGAGTTTTAGGGAACCCGGCTGTACCGAGTTAGTCCAGATAGGACCCAAGACAAGCCCAAGCCCATGTAGGTCGTACGGCACGTCCAATGACATCCGTATGGATATAATTTGGTACGAGCGTGTCGTATTCCGTTTAATGATTTAATGAATATTCCTAGATATTCGTAATTTAAATATTATAAATTATTATTATTGATATTCAGTGACTTTTTGTAGAATGGGACCTTGTACATTTTAGGATTTTTTAGACTGTGCAATATGGTATATATACCATCATTGATTTATTGAAATTATTATTATTATTATTATTATTATTATTATATTATTATTATATAATATTTTATTATTGGTTATATTATTATTATTATCTAATAAAGGTATAATATATAGATTATATATTATTATATTTTGTATGTGATATATTTGAAGTATATATATATTATATATATATATATTATATATATATTATTATATATATAATCTATATATATCTATATATATATATTATATATTATATAAAATATAATATATAATATATATCTATATATATCTATATATATATATATATATATATATATATACGTAACCCGTCACCCCCATACCCTTCGATTCCGACCAATTAGTTTGATTTTAGGTGATCTATATTGCCCGAAAAATCGAACCCAAAAAACCCGAAAAACTGTCCAGAACGGAACAGTAAACCCAGCCCCAACTCCTGCGTTCGAAGTGGACTTTCGAACCTAATATTAGAATTTCAAAAATCTATTTGAAGGCAGTCCTAGACAACATATAGGGCTTTCCAACCCTTTTGTGGATTTGGAAATCATCGACTACGTGTCGAGAAATCCGATCCCGAAGTTCACCGAAAATCTGTTTTGAAAATCACAAAATCCTTCGATACGACGTGCGTTCCGCCATTCGGGCGACGTGGTCGCGAACCGAAAGCATCGAAAGGTGCGTATCAGCTTCGTGGTCGTGTGGGCTTTGGCGGAATTCAAATTGGTCGCGTGTGCGCGACGAATTTGATGCGTATCCGTCAAAAATTCACCGTATCGGCCCCTGTGCAAACTTCTCAATTACTTTATGCACGCTCGTCAGATCGAGACAAAACTTGCGCCAGCAGGACCGTATCATTTTTTTGGTCCTGTATGCCAAGTTTGGTCCAATTCTGAGATAGTTGAATCGTACGTCGTTTTGCGGGCCCCACGGTCCTACTCAACGGGTGATTTGTGCACGGCCCGCCGAAATCCAACTTTGGACATACGGTTGGGTTCGTATCGAAAAACTGGATCCGTAGACATGTAGTTTGGTGACTTTAGAGACCGTTGACTCTGGCACGCTTTTCGGTGCAAAGTGGATCCAACGGCGGACACCGTTTTGGCCCGAAATTATCGTTTTGCTCCTGTGTCCAGAATTGGACTTAAGGACAGGCGATCCTAACTATTTTGACTATTCTAAGAACATTGGTAATGTTTATTTTAACTTTCGGGGACTGTTGTACGAGTTTTGACTATTGTGGCATTCTGAGTGGTTCAGACTATCGGTTTCACCAGCATAGGACCACAGGAGAGTACAGTTTATTGTCTGCATTTTGATATTGATCTTTACTATATTTCATTGATTAGTCATTGGTTATGTGATTTTATACTCTATTATAAATTGTTGAGTCGGGAATGAGAAGTACCAAGGATGTGTGATCCGACCGTAGACCGAGTTTATTTCATGCAGTAGATCTCGTAGACCGTGTTTATTTCTATACAGTAGATCTCGTAGACATTGTTTATTTTCACGCAGTAGATCTCGTAGACCGTTTTATTTTATGCAGTAGATCTCGTAGACCGTGTTTATTTTCATGCAGTAGATCTCGTAGACCGTGTTTATTTTTATGCAGTAGATCTCGTAGACATTGTTTATTTTATTGCAGTAGATCTCGTAGACATTGTTTAAAATCTGCAAGTAGATCTCGTAGACCGTGTTTATTTTTCATGCAAGTAGATCTCGTAGACCTCGCGTTGTAGTGGCCCAGACTGATCACATATCAAAGGTACTTCTAACAGTTGGAAAAAGTATTTTTGTCTATTTATTGCTATTGGTTTTCCGTATTTACTGTTTATTTTCAAAACTCATGATTGATGTCTAACCATTGTTTTATAGTCATTTTCTTTATTTGAAATTTTATTCAGTGAATTGTGCTCGTTCCATTCCTGACTGGAAACCAATATTTTTCATGTTAGCCGTGGATTTACTTAGAAAGGGGATACGGGGATACTTGCAGACAAAAACCTAGAGACTATCTAGATAGTGGAGTTATAGTCAATCAAATATTGTGTACAAGTTTATTTTTTTCAATATAAAACTTGTGAACATTGTAAGTTAAATTAAATAAGTGAATGAGCATTATTTGTGATTTGATCTTCACGGCCGTGACAGCGTTCTACCGTCGACACTGCGGCGTAGGCTTGCTTGGACACATCTTGTATCCGTTAAAAAAAGGGGTGCAGGTCGTGACACCTGAAGCCACGCGTCATCAGCGATAGCATCTTCGCTGCCATCGAAGAATGGAGGGTTCAGGCGCTTGAAACTGTTCGTTGTACTGTTCCCATGACGACCCCTCTGTTCAGAGCATCTTCTACGGCCTGGTGCAAGGCATCTCCTCTACGATCCTGGGAAGCTAACAAGATCTTGATGAGACCCACCAAAGTGCCATCATCGGGCTCTGCAGGCTGGACGGACTGGACGGGCTGAACGGTGGTTCTCCTCCGGTAGGCATGACTCGGGAGGCTGCTCCTGAGTGCTGACCTGATCTTCTGGTTGCTGCTGGTCCACGGAGGCTTTCCGTCTTGCTGATCGGCAGGTCCTGGAACAATGTCGCTGAAGAAGACGACATATGGAACAATAAAGCAGGACCAAGACTGTCATGCCCCGATTCCGTAGAATCGATAGTCGTCCCC
Source organism: Iris pallida (assembly GCA_029216955.1). Lineage (NCBI taxonomy): Eukaryota > Viridiplantae > Streptophyta > Magnoliopsida > Asparagales > Iridaceae > Iris > Iris pallida. The sequence continues at coordinate 34,777,383 of JANAVB010030220.1, forward strand.
CGGACGTGATGCCGTGGAACCTAAATTGCGATCGCATAAGGCACATTCATAAGGCTATCCGAAACACAACATCAAGTTAGTACGCAGAGAAATTGATTGACACATTTGAAATAGAAGTAGACTTTTCATTGATAACAAAACTTCATTTACATTGACTTCATTACATTCATTGCCGCGCGGGCTACAACATGACTCGACTTACAAAACGAACGCCGATGAGATAGTCGTTTCATACATTATATCCCTTTTTACAAGCAAAAACCATTACACACTTCCACCTGCGATCGAGGGAAGCCGAGCCGCCATTGGTCTTCTTTGTACTGAATGCGGGGTCTTCAAAAGGAATTCAGAAACAAGCCTTTACACGGACGAGGCTTCAAAAGTGTCCACGCCGCCTTGAGATTTTAGGTGGCACGCCCTTCGTGGTTTGGGTACCTACGTGGAGAGCGAGGATCAGTACATTACACTTTGTACTGGTGCGTGGCAAGTTAAGTTCCAAGCTCTCATTTGGTTGAATGAGTTTATATAACTTAGTTCATGAATGTTTCTAACCATCCTAATAAATTTCAAGCGAGAAATGACAAGCATAATGTAATTTACGTCGGAACTTACCCCCGGCGGATCGTGTCGCGCCTTTTTGAAACTTACCATGTTCTTCCCTGTCAATTGTTATCATTTACATTTCCAAGTGCAATATTACGTGTGTTTGGTCACTGACATCATAAGCCATCTTGGACTATAGCTTTGTTAGCCGGGGCCCTTGCAGCGCAAGTAGCGAGCCCCGCTGCAAGTCCCCGCTTAACCCGTGCTATCATCCAGCACAGATATACCGTGTTTCCTCCTCGGCCGAGTCGGTCCCATGGCCCCGGGTAGTCGCTCGAGGAAACTCTCTCCTTGTCGACAAGTTGTCCAATGACCGAGTTAAGACAACATTTAGTTACTAAGGCCTAGCCTACTTTCTCTTTGAAACTTGATCATTTTATCGTGTCCGTGCCCTTGCTTTCATTCTTTCATCCGCAACAACACTATCGATTTACTTAAGAAGGGGGTCGAGAAGAGAAGGTCAGCCACTCACCTTGAGTTTACTTCAGCGAGAGAACTTGTTGGTCGCGCTGGACGTCGCCAACGCGATTACCTGAAATCGCACAAGCAACCGATTAGAACACTGCATTATTCAAGGAGTTCGATAGGAAATGCGAGTTCGAAATGCAAGCCATAAAAACCATCGAAAACATTCACGAAAACGCATTCAGAAAACAAAGCCAAAACCAACGCAAGCGGCGTGAAAAGCAGAGCAACGGGAGGTCTCTCCCGACTCAGCCGCAGAGTCAATCCTCGAGGCGCAACCCACTGAATATGGGACTTGGTTCCGAAGAAGACATTCCATAATGTGGAATGGATCTTAATTCAACCGTTCCCGTTCGATCGACTCGGTCGATCCCGACCTATCGGTCCCGACCGAATCGATAGCGACAGTGTTCCTTTCTCGCGCATCCCGTGGACAAGTACGGGGCACGATGTAGGGACGGTGTACATACCATAACCAACAAAGAAAAGTTTCGTCCTCAAAACTTAAAATAGAACCTACCTCTACGAGAACAATGAAGGGAACTTTTCCTTCATTTCTGACTCAAGCTCCCACGTCGACTCTTCGACCGAGTGGTTCCTCCAGAGGACGCGGACGAGGGGAATAACACGGTTACGGAGAAGTTTATCCTTGCGCTCCAAGATTTGCACTGGCTCTTCGACATATGACAAGTCTGCCTTCAGGTCCAGCTTACCCAAATCCACAATATGGCTCGGATCATGCACGTACTTCCGCAATTGCGATACGTGGAAGACGTCATGTACTTCTGACAATGCAGGCGGCAAGGCGATTTGGTAAGCTATCGGGGAGACTCGCTTCAATATTTCGAACGGGCCAACAAATCTTGGGCTCAATTTCTCCTTCGTACCGAACCTGGAAACTCCCCGCATGGGCATGACTTTCAAGAATACATGGTCGCCTTTCGAGAACTCGAGGGGGCGTCGGTGCGTGTCGGCATAGCTTTTCTGCCGGCTTTGTGCTATCTTCAATCTCTCTCGTATTAACTTGACCTTCAGCACGGTCTGCTCCACCAGCTCCGGACCAAGTATCTGCCGTTCCCCAACTTCATCCCAGCAAATGGGCGATCTGCACTTCCGGCCGTACAAAGCTTCATACGGCGCCATTTGGATGCTGGACTGATAGCTGTTGTTGTATGCAATCTCGGCCAGCGGTAGATGGACGTCCCAACTTGACTTCAAGTCGATCGCACAGAGTCGTAACATGTCTTCGAGAATTTGGTTCACCCGTTCTGTTTGGCCGTCAGTCTGAGGATGATAAGCTGAACTGAACTTCAACTTGGTCCCCAGTGCTGAATGAAGACTACTCCAGAAGCGCGCTACGAACCGTCCATCCCGATCAGAGACGATAGAAACTGGGACCCCGTGCAGCCGAACTATTTCATCAAGGTATATCTGAGCAAGGCGGTCGACGCTCCAAGTAACTTTGATGGCGATAAAGTGCGCTGACTTGGTTAGTCGATCGACGATGACCCAGACGGCGTCGTTTCCCCGCGGCGTCCTCGGCAATAGGGGTGAGCATTCGATTTATTCGGTTTAAACCGAACCGAATAACCCAAAACCGAATTGGACCGAAACCGAATAAGCAAAACCGAAATCGAACCGAATTGGCCCAAAACTGAATCAAACCGAACCGAATTAAATCGGTTCGGTTTTCGGTTTATTCATATTTTTTTTGATTTTTTTGAGTTTTTTTTGTTAATATATATAGTAACTAAATATACATAGACATATTTAGTATATACCTATATATTTTAGTATACCTATATATATTAATACTTATATATAGTACACACACACACCATATATATATATATTAATTAATTAAATTTTCTTATTCGGTTCTCGGTTTTGGACCGAAACCGAAACCCAAAACCGAAACCGAAACCGAATAAGAAAATTTAGTATTTTCAAAACCGAAATCGAACCGAATTTTTTTAAAATCGAACCGAACCTCTTATTCGGTTCGGTTCGGTTTTCGGTCCAAAACCGAATAATGCTCACCCCTACTCGGCAAGCCAACAACGAAGTCCATAGTGATGTGATCCCATTTCCACTCTGGAATGGCGAGGTTCTGCATCTCCCCGCCCGGTCGCTGGTGCTCGGCTTTGACTTGCTGACAGGCCATACATTTTGACACAAAGAGCGCTACGTCCCTCTTTATGCCGTGCCACTAAAAGACAACGCGGAGGTCCTTATACATCTTGGTGCTACCAGGATGCAAGGAATATTTTACATAGTGCGCCTCCGACATTATCTCTTTTCTAAGTTCTGCGTCGTCCGGTACGCATAGCCGTCCCTTCACGCGCAACACTCCCGACTCGTCCTCTGCAAAGTCGGACGCTTTCCCTGTCGATATCAGCTTCCGCATCTTCTCCAGGTATGGGTCGTCCTTCTGTACAGACTTGATCCTCTCCAGTAGGCTTGGTTCCACCCGCAGTTGCGCTAGTTTCATGTCTCTGAAACGAACTCAGAGTTCAATGCCCATTCCTTCCAAGTCACGCAGCAGTCGATCGTTGATGCATGAAGCTAAGTACTTACGGCTCAGCGCATCCGCTACCACATTTCCCTTGCCCGGCGTGTAGTCGATTGATAAGTCATAGTCTTTGATTAGTTCGAGCCATCGCCTCTGCCGCAAATTCAGTTCTTTCTGGGTGAAGAGATACCTGAGGCTTTTGTGGTCCGTATAAATCCTGCATGCCACGCCATAGAGATAGTGACGCCACAGCTTCAACACGAACACAATTGCCGCTAGTTCTAGGTCATGCGTGGGGTAGTTCTTCTCGTGCGGCTTCAACTGCCGGGAAGCAAAAGATATCACCTTATCCCGCTGCATGAGCACACACCCCAAGCCCTGGCCAGAAGCATCGCTGAAGATTTGAAATCCCTCCGTCCCTTCAGAAAGAGCAAGTATCGGGGCCGAAACGAGCCGTTGTTTGAGCTCCTGGAAGGAAGCTTCACAGTCGTCTGACCACTTGAATGCAACTCCTTTCTGGGTGAGGCGAGTCAACGGCGATGCAATCTTTGCGAAGTCCTTCACGAAGCGTCGGTAGTATCCCGCCAAGCCTAAGAAGCTTCGAATTTTGCTAACTGATGCGGGCCGTTTCCAATCAGCAACTGCCTCGACTTTCTTCGGATCGACTGCGATGCCCGTGGCGGAGATGATGTGCCCAAGGAATGAGTCGCTGTTCAGCCAGAATTCGCACTTGCTCATCTTCGCGTATAACTGATTCTTTCGAAGGGTTTGGAGTACCGTCCGCAGATGCTCTGTATGTTGCGCTCGATCCTTCAAGTAGACGAGGATGTCGTCGATGAAGACTACTACGAACTTGTCAACGAACGAATGGAACACCCGATTCATTAGATCCGTGAAGACGGCAGGGGCGTTTGTCAGACCGAACGGCATTACCAAGAACTCGTAGTGGCCATAACGAGTGCGGAAGGCAGACTTCGGCACGTCATCTGGCTTGACTTTGAGTTGGTGATAACCCGATCGCAGATCAATCTTCGAAAACACCGTTGCACCTTGGAGCTGGTCGAACAAGTCATCGATGCGGGACATGAGGTATTTGTTTCGGACGTTGGCTTTGTTCAATTCTCGATAGTCGATGCAGAGCCGCATCGATCCATCATTCTTCTTCACGAATAGCACGGGCGCACCCTACGGTGAGACACTCGGATGGATAAACCCTCTATCAAGTAATTCCTGAAGTTGTGCCTTCAATTCCTTTAATTCTGCAGGGGCCATTCTGTACGGGGCTTTCGAGATCGGCCGAGTGTCGGGGAATGTGTCGATGGTGAACTTTATTTCTCGATCGGGCGGCATGCCGGGTAGCTCATCCGGGAACACGTCTGGGAATTCTGCCACAACGTCGGTCTCTCCCGCGTTTGCACCATCCTGTCGCATGTCTCGAACGGAAGCTAGATAGCCTTCGTACCCGAAATACAGCATCCGTCGAGCAGATATTACGAAGATCACCATGCATGTCGGCGATGCCTCACCACACGAGTAGCAGATGTCACGACCCGGTCCCCAAATACTTGGGTCGAATCGGATCATGTCCAGCCTGCACCGTTGATGAGACGGCGGCAGTAAGCTGTAATCCATATGCAGGTAATCAACAACATTTGAGTCTAAAATTTTCCACAATATTTATTTAAACGATAATTTAAACTTGTTCTTGATACAAGGATTCATAACTTAAAAAAAACACAGAAACAACTAAACTCTCAAACTAAGTAGCATCTATGGAGACGCCAAACATCATCAGCTGGAAGTACCGCCGGGTACAAGTCAGGATCATAATAGCTATTGATCAGCATCTCCAGGTCATCAGTAGTACCTACGGTTATCCAGTCAGAAAAGGAGCAAAGTATAATTTATGCAAATTTTAACAATTAAAATGACAATTAATATCATGCACTTATTTCCATGAATTGAAATAAGAGAAAGAAAACGTTAGTCTTGTAATTTTTACCTACAATAATAAACTAAAAATTCTAATTAATAAAATAAAATAAGTCTCAGAACTGGTCCAATTCTTCATTTACAGCTACTCTGCCTCAACGTCCGGACAGACCGGTGCGTTTGCATTTCACTGGGCCTATTGACCGATAAGGTCGTCGCCCAAAAATATTATCATTTTCCGAAAATCATTTTAAAATCATATAATCAAATTTTTATAGAAATTTCGGCAGCATTCCCTCTATTTTCGGGATAACCCAAAACTGGGAAACGCGCCGATCTTTCCTACAAATAAATCCCAAACCAAATATAACCACAAAACTATTTCCGAAATAAATTCGAAGTCTAGAATTGATATCGAAACTTCCAAAGTAAATCGGAAAACTAACAACGTCCTTTCCAAAAATATTCTTGAAAATTCCAAGAAATCACAGAACCCAAAATATGTATTTAAATCTATACCACAGAACTGTTTCCGAAGAAGTCAGAAAAAAATTCGAAATTGAAAAGATCGCAGAGACAAAAACCCACAGCATACTAATTCCGAAGAAACTTCGGAAATGGTAACGTAATCGAAACGTAACCAAAAATCCGAATTCCCGAAGGAATCGGTGGATCAGGTTTTCATCACAGACTAAAATAGAGAACTATGGGACTAACAGAAGTTACCAAAAACGAAGGAATCCGAAGTGATGCCTCGGACTCGAAACGCCTCGCCTGAGTTCGGAAACTCGGAGGGACAGCGACCAAGAGGAGTCGCCGAGATTGCGGGGAACAGCGCACAGCACCGGAGGCGGGGCACAGAAAGGGGCGCGGCCAAGGGTCGGACGCCGACCTGAGGGCGGCCGACAGGAGACAGGGCACGCCGGGGAGGGCGCCGCGCGGTGTGGGGTACTGTCGGGGTGGCGCTGAAGGGCTGGAGGCCGGCCGGTGGCGTCGGATCGGCGGAAGGCTGGCGGGTCGGTGGGAAAAGGGGGCTAGGGCACGGTTTTGGAAAGGGTTTGGGAGTAGAGATGGAGATGGTACTGGATGAGAGGGATATATATAAGATGTATTAGGGAGTTACCGAAATGAACAGGCCATGGCCGTTCGGGAAGACGAACAGAGGAGCCGAGGGCACGGATGTTTCGGAAAGGAAAAGTCGAGAGTTAACGGAAGAGGTGAGTTCTGAGAAAGAAAAGTTATCATAACCATTTCCTTCAATGAGAAGAATAAGGAAACGCTTTCCTTAAGAGTTATATATATAATATATATATATAAACTAAGGAATTAGAGATTGTTTCAAAAAGAAACTGAGATTGGATTCGGATCTCGGGTTTCAGTCGGGCTCGGAACTGGTCAAGGTCAACATTCAAAAATCCAGGATTAAATATTTTCTAAAATATGATTTTTCATTAATAAAATTTATAAAATAAATTTTACAAGTTTTGACTTAAACTCTAAAAATTAATTTAATATTTTTTTGGGTTCGGGTTTAGGCCCGACAATCGCAAGTCTAGAAATTATATTTTTGAAAAATAATAATTTAATCTAACACAATTAATTTATTTAGAAAAATCTACGGGTTTTGACAAAATTTCCAGAATATTAAAAAAATACATTTTCCTAAATTAACAACTAATACTGATTTAATAATTAACTAATTAAATTAATTATCTAAAAATTATGGGTTTCACAACCTTCCCTCCTTAGAAAATTTTGTCCTCGAAATTTAAAGAGTTGGGTTAGAAATTACCTCAGGTCTCAAACAAATACGGGTACTTCTCCCGCATCTCATCCTCTCGTTCCCATAGACTCGCCTGGGGAATCATGCCTCCAATTACTCGAACTATCGGAGTCACCGAGGTCCTGGTCTTCTTCTCGCCTCGGTCTAAAATTGCCACTAGCTTCTCAGGCATAGTGAGGCTCGGTCCAATCTCCAGTCTGAGTGGTCTAAGATGTGATTCTCATCAGGGACGTAGCCTCTAAGCTGTGAGACGTGGAAGACGTTGTGCACGCCCTCCAGATTAGCTGGTAGAGCTAACCTATATGCCACTTCTCCAATCTGACTCAGAACTTCAAATGGTCCAATGTACCTGGGACTCAGCTTCCCAGCTCTGCCAAATCTGATTGTACCTCTGGTAGGAGAAATCTTCACAAAGACTTTATCTCCTTCTTCAAACTGCAGTGGTCGACGACTGCTGTCTGCCCAATGCTTCTGTCTGTCTTGAGCAATTCTGAGCTTGTCTCTGATTATCTTCACCTTCTCTGCTGCGTCGGTCACCATCTCTGGGCCTAGCAGTACTCTTTCTCCTACGTCGTCCCATGCCAATGGTGTACGGCAACGACGTCCATACAGAGCCTCAAATGGGGTCATACCAATGCTGGCTTGGTAGCTGTTATTATAAGAAAACTCTACCAAGTGCAAATGGTCTTCCCACGATCCTCCGAACTCCATGACACACGATCTCAGCATATCCTCCAGTGTCTGAATCGTCCTCTCTGATTGACCATCTGTCTGGGGGTGATAGGCAGTGCTGAACTTCAACTGTGTCCCCAGGCTGTCATGCAAACTTTTCCAAAAGTGAGAGGTAAAAGAGTGTCTCGGTCAGATACAATGCTTACCGGTACTCCATGAATCCGGTAGATGTGTCGCATGTATAGTGCCGCCAACTTCTCGGTATAAACCAACCTTGAAGGGAATAAAGTGAGCTGACTTGGTTAGTCGGTCCACTATAACCCAATGGCATCCTTCCCTCCTTGGGAAGAGGCAAACCTGACACGAAATCCATTGTGATGTGCTCCCACTTCCACTCCGGAATGTCCAGCGGTTGTAGAAGTCCTGCGGGTCTCTGTCTACTGGCCTTCACTTGCTGACAGATCAACATCTCGCCACGAATCTGGACACATCTTTCTTCATTCCATACCACCAAACAATAGTGCGCATATCCCGATACATCTTATTAGCTCCAGGATGTATAGAATACTGCGACTGGTGTGCTTCCTTCATCAGCTCGTTCTTCAGTTCGCCAGATGGTACACAAAGCTCGTACCATTCTTCAAAGCTCCATCGCTGGCGATTGAGAAACCCTCAAGTGTTCCCGCCAACACTTGGTCTCTCAGTTTGCAAAGTGCCTCGTCTTGAAACTGAGTCTCCTTGATCTTGTCCATCAGATACGAGCTCACTTGCAACTTTCATCAGTACTGAATCAGCATCCAGCTCCATCCTTCTATCTCCAGGCAATATGATCTCTAATCCAAGCTTCTCGATGTCCTCTAGCAGATGCCGCTCCTTAGTCAAGAACATCGCCACTGGGTATCGACTAAGTGCATCAGCGACCACATTAGCCTTACCCGGGTGGTATTGCAGGTCGATGTCAAAGTCCTTCATTAGCTCCAGCCATCTTCTTTGCCTCATGTTCAACTCTTTCTGAGTGAAAACATACTTCAGACTTTTGTGATCTGTGTATATTCCACTCTCTCTCCATACAATAGTGCTTCCATAGCTTCAACGCAAAGATAACTGCCGCCAGCTCCAGGTCATGTGTGGGATAATTCTTCTCATGGTTCCGTAATTGCCTAGATGCGTAAGCAATCACTTTCCCATTTTTGAAGAACACATCCCAGTCCTTTTCCAGAGGCATCACTGTAGATTGTGAAACCACCGGATCCTGCGGGTAGCGCAAGGATTGGTGCAGTGGTAAGCCTCTTCTTCAGCTCCTCAATGCAGCCTGACAATCTTCCGTCCAGATGAACTCTTCATTCTTCCGAGTCAGCTTCGTCATCGGTTCAGCAATTCTAGCAAAGTCCTTCACAAACTTCGGTAGTAGCCAGCCAAGCCCAAGAAACTCCTGATTTCAGCAACTGAGCTTGGGGTAGACCACTTCTCCACACAGCTATCTTCTTAGGATCCACCGAAATTCCTTCTCCTGTGACAACATGGCCAAGAAAATCCACCTTGTCTAGAAAGAATTCACATTTGGATAGCTTACCATATAACTTCTCTTTCCTCAAAGTTCCCAAACTTTCCTGAGATGCTCCTCATGCTCCTCTTCAGTCTTCGAATAGATCAAAATGTCATCAATGAAGACAACAACAAATTGATCTAAGTATTCATGGAAAACCTTGTTCATAAGGTTCATGAATACAGCCGGAGCATTTGTCAGTCCAAACGGCATGACCAAGAATTCAAACTGCCCATACTTGGTGTTGAACGCCGTCTTGGGAATGTCCTCCTTCTGACCTTGATCTGATGGTAGCCAGATCTGAGATCAATCTTCGAAACACCTTGGCTCCACTGAGTTGGTCAAACAGATCGATCCGGGGCAAAGGGTACTTGTTCTTGATTGTGATATTGTTCAGCCCGGTAGTCGATGCACATCCTCACAGTTCCGTCCTTCTTGGGAACAAACAAGACAGGCGCTCCCCAGGGTGAAGCTCCATCTCGAATGAATCCCAGAGCCTTCAGTTCATTGATCTGATCCTTCATCTCCTTGGCCTCCTTCGGGTTGACTCTGTAGCATCCCTTAGAAATAGGGAAGAACCGGGACTAGGTCAATGGTGAACTCCAAGTCTCGGTCTGGGGGTAACCCGGGAAGACTATCAGGAAAAACATCCATAAATTCCGCTATGATAGGGTGCGGAGGTCTGGACTCTTCAGTGATAGAGGTATAGGTAACACATTCCATCTCCTCCGGAGTTCGAGAGATTTCAAACTCCGGTTCTCCAGGTGGACTGAAGACTACATCCTCGATGACAGTCTATCAGCGCATGCTGCTTACTTAACCAGTCCATCCCTAGGACTACATCATAGTTAGGTAAGGGCATGACAAGCAAAGGGCTATAAAGTTATGGCCAGCTATGGTGATAGGGCATTCACAGATCTCAGTAATAGGTAAGGGTCCTCCTCCAGTCATAACTCTACAGATTTCTTGCTAAAGCCAGTAACTATATGGTGTGCAGATATGAATTTGGTGGCTATGAAACTATGAGATGCTCCCGAATCAAATAAAGCTAAGGCAGGGTAGGAATGCACATAGATAGAACCTGATATGACATCCGCTACAGGTTCCTGAGCTGGCTCTGGTTCCACTGCTGTCAGGGCAAAAGCTCGCCCCGTCTTCTGTTGATGTTGCCCAAACTGTTGTTGCTGAGTGGGCAGAGGTCCTTTCTGCGGAGTTGCTCCAGTCCGGTTGTCGACAAGGGCAGTCCCCACTTGATGGGTGGAAGACCCACAGACTAGGCAGTGCCCTAGTCTCTTCCTGCAGATGTTTGCCAGATGTCCCGGCCTCTTGCAAAAGTCGCAGACGGGGATCTGCCTCTGAGGCGCCTTGTCATTGTTCCTCGCCTGCTGGTAGGAGGACGGTTGTTGTTGTTGCTGTTGTTATTGTTGTTGTTGGGCTTCTTCTGATTACCCTGGAAGTTGTTAGTTCCAGGATAATCTCTCTTCGAGCGGGCAGGTTGGCTCTTCTCTATGTCTTGAGCTCGCTCCAGGATCTTTTCATAAGTCTTAGCACCGCCTGAGATCACATGGGTGCGGATCTCTTCTCTTAGTCCATATCTGAACCTTTCAGCACGATCGTCAGGATCAGCCACCAGGTTCTTGGCAAATCGGCTGAGCTGGCCGAATTCAGCAGCATACTCTCCCACAGTCATGTTCCCTGCTTCAGGTTCTGGAATTGTCGCTCCATCTCCCGCAACTCTGAAGTTGGGAAGAACTTCCTCTGAACAACCTCTTGAAGGTGTCCCAGTCAACCTGCCTATCCTGGAGTCGGGGTTCATTCCGATACCAGGTGCTTGCTACATTTTGCAGTTGGAGTCCCACTGCTTCGCCTTGAGGTCTTCTGGAAGCCGAGCAACGCTTAGAAGACGCTCCATATTATCGAGCCATTCATCAGCATAGACAATTCCCTCGGTACCCTTGAAAGGTCGAGGGTTCTGCTTCTTAAAGCTCTCAATATCGCCCACCTTGGCAATATGATTTCCATTAATTAAATGGCCTTATTATTACATAAATTAATCTTTTTATGTTTACCTTGGCAGGCCTTGGTTCCTGTTGAGCTGCTTCTCCTCTTTCCAGTGCAGCCATTGCCACGCTATGGGCATTCTCCATGCCTTCTCTCATAATGGCCGTCTGCTCGCGATGAGCTTCAGCTTGAGTTCTCTGGGCTTCTAGCACTCCTCTTAGCAGACCTATGAGGTCAGTGGGGTCCACAGGCACCGGTGGGGCAGCTGGAGTGGGCGAAACCACAGGGGGCTGCATCGTCCGAGAAGATGATGGATCCGTCGTTGTATTATGGGACGGTCGGCCAACTGCCGAGGTGTAGGATCCGGACTTGATTGGGGAGGTGGGGTATGATAGGGTGAAGATACCCCATCGCCAGCAGGATTGGTATTGTCAGTGGCCATTCTCTGGAAGGTTTAGGATATAAACATAAGCAAGGTAGCCTACCCGTCTATAATCAAGCAAAAATATTTAACATATATATATATCGGTCCTATGTTGTGGCAATTATGTTCTAGTTTAACTGTTTCCTAGGTTTTCCTAAGTTGTTGATTTGACCTGCATGGGCCACCACTAAAAACATGTCACGACCCGGTCCCCAAATACTTGGGTCGAATCGGATCATGCCCAGCCTGCACCGTTGATGAGACGGCGGCAGTAAGCTGTAATCCATATGCAGGTAATCAACAACATTTGATCTAAATTTTCCACAACATTTATTTAAACGATAATTTAAACTTGTTCTTGATACAAGGATTCATAACTTAAAAAAAACACAGAAACAACTAAACTCTCAAACTAAGTAGCATCTATGGAGACGCCACAACATCATCATCAGCTGGAAGTACCCCGGGTACAAGTCAGGATCATAATAGCTATTGATCAGCATCTCCAGGTCATCAGTAGTACCTACGATTATCCAGTCAGGAAAGGAGCAAAGTACAATTTATGCAAATTTTAACAATTAAAATGACAATTAATATCATGCACTTTTAAACAGTTTGAAAATGAAACAGTTTTGAAATACAGTACAGTGATATGAATAGGTGTGAATATGACCGGATTGGGTTACAGTAGTATCCTAGCGATACGGTATGGCTTTCCCCGTGTGAAGAGGGAAAGCTAATACAGTCAGTTATTCTAATTTTGGATTTGGTCATATCCACTACTCTACTCCCCCAGTCCCCAACAGTACGGTCATACTCCGAAAGAGTTCGTGTACAGTGGTTTAAAATTGCAATGAAATGATTGTTAAAATAATCGTAAATCCACATAAATGTACTTGCCTTAAATTTCTTAAGTTGGACGAGTTTGGTACTTCGGATTTTGAACAGTCACCCTCTTCTTTGAAGTCCTACATTTCGGAAATTATGTTTCAGAAACCACAACTCTAGAATCTAGTTACAATCTCTAGATTTTGTTTCCTAGTCAATTTTAATCTTGTATTAATCAACACAATCAAAGCATGCTTTTCTAGTGCGTTACAATTTAGGAAATCCAAATTTATGTTTTATTCCGGAAAACTTGTTTTTATCAATTTATTGGAAAAAAGTTAGTATTTTACAATTATACATATAATATATTTCTTTTCTTTAAGTGAGAAAATCATGAATTTCTAACTAATAATTAATAATATGTTAATTAATTCTACGCTTCACAATCCCAGAAATCCACAGCTAATCCTACTTATTACAATTACAAAAATATAAATGGGCTTATGCCCTTACATTTCATGAATTGAAATAAGAGAAAGAAAACGTTAGTCTTGTAATTTACCTACATAATAATAACTAAAATTCTAATTAATAAAATAAAATAAGTCTCAGAACTGGTCCAATTCTTCATTTACAGCTACTCTGCCTCAACGTCCGGACAGACCGGTACGTTTGCATTTCACTGGGCCCATTGATCGATAAGGTCGTCGCCCAAAAATATTATCATTTTCCGAAAATCATTTTAAAATCATATAATCAAATTTTTATAGAAATTTCGGCAGCATTCCCTCTATTTTCAGGATAACCCAAAACTGGGAAACGTGCCGATCTTTCCTGCAAATAAATCCCAAACCAAATATAACCACAAAACTATTTCCGAAATAAATTTGAAGTCCAGAATTGATATCGAAACTTCCAAAGTAAATCGGAAAACTAACAACGTCCTTTCCGAAAATATTCTCAGAAATTCCAAGAAATCACAAAACCCAAATATGTTAAATCTATACCACAGAACTGTTTCCGAAGAAGTCAGAAAAAACCGAAATTGAAAAGATCGCAAAGACAAAAACCCACAGCATACTAATTCCGAAGAAACTTCGAAAATGGTAACGTAATCGAAACGTAACCAAAAATCCGAATTCCCGAAGGAATCGGTGGACCAGGTTTTCATCACAGACTAAAATAGAGAACTATGGGACTAACAGAAGTTACCAAAAATGAAGGAATCCGAAGTGATGCCTCGGACTCGAAACGCCTCGCCTGAGTTCGGAAACTCGGAGGGACAGCGACCAAGAGGATCGCCGAGATTGCGGGGAACAGCGACAGCACCGGAGCGGGGCCAGGGGCACGGCCAAGGGTCGAACGCCGACTTGAGGGTGGCCGACAGGAGTCAGGGCACGCCGGGGAGGGAGCCGCGCGGTGTGGGACACTGTCGGGGTGGCGCTGAAGGGCTGGAGGCCAGCCGGTGGCGTCGGATCGACGGAAGGCTGGCGAGTCGGCGGAAAAAGGGGGCTAGGGCACGGTTTTGGAAAGGGTTTGGGAGTAGATGGAGATGGTACTGGATGAGAGGGATATATATATAAGATGTATTAGGGAGTTACCGAAATGAACAGGCCATGGCCGTTCGGGAAGACGAACAGAGGAGGAGCCGAGGGCTCGGATGTTTCGGAAAGGAAAAGTCGAGAGTTAACGGAAGAGGTGAGTTCTGAGAAAGAAAAGTTATCATAACCATTTCCTTCAATGAGAAGAATAAGGAAACTCTTTTCTTAAGAGTTATATATATAATATATATATAAACTAAGGAATTAGAGATTGTTTCAAAAAGAAACTGAGATTGGATTCGGATCTCGGTTTCAGTCGGGCTCGGAACTGGTCAAGGTCGACATTCAAAAATCCAGGATTAAATATTTTCTAAAATATGATTTTTCATTAATAAAAATTATAAAATAAAATTTTACAAGTTTTGACTTAAACTCTAAAAATTAATTTAATACTATTTTTTGGGTTCGGGTTTAGGCCCGACAATCGCAAGTCTAGAAATTATATTTTTGAAAATAATAATTTTAATCTAACACAATATTAATTTATTTAGAAATATCTACGGGTTTTGACAAAATTTCCAGAATATTAAAAAATACATTTTCCTAAATTAACAACTAATACTGATTTAATAATTAACTAGTTAAATTAATTATCTAAAAATTATGGGTTTCATAACAGAATTCAGGCACTCCAGGTATGCGGAATGTGACCTTCTTTTCAGCGCAGTCTATGATTGCGTTGCACGGCCCGAGCCAATCCATTCCCAGAATGATGTCAAAGTCCTTCATGTCTAGAACTATCACATCCAGACCGATCTTTGACCGCCGATACAGATAATCCCGCCGGCACAAGCTAAGTTTGTAAGAATTGGTGTGCCCGAAGGTGTGCTTACGCTAAGGTCGAGATCTAATGATATTACAGGAAATTTGTGCTCGGCGGCAAAGTCCGCCGATATAAAACTATGCGAAGCGCCTGAATCAAATAACACACAAGCAGGCACATTATTGAATTTTAGTATACCTGACACTACTGTATCTGATGCCAGCGCTTCGTCTCGAGTCATGGCGTAGACGCGGCCCTGAGTGTTGGGGCGACGGTCTCGGCCATTTTGCGGTACGGGTTGAGTGGGCGGAGGAGGTCGAAGCGCCTGTCCTCGATTCTCTTGACGGTGTTGTTGTGGCGGGGCGTTACGATTCTAATTCCGGGGGCAATCTCGTTTTTGGTGGTTCCTTGCTCCGCAGTTGAAGCACCCTCCTTCGAGGACATGACAATCGTTGGCATGGTGACCGAAGTTTTGACATTTAGCACAAGGAAATGGTGGGGTTCGTCCCTGGTTGCCGCCATAGTTTGGACGCTTTTATGTATAATTGTTGCCTCCCGTATAGCTAGGATGTTTGTGATTGGAGTGGCGCACAACGTCGTCAGCACCGGAAGGATACAGATTCTCAAGGCGGAGAGCGTGATTTAGAGCCTCGTCCACGGTCTTGTACTCCGGGACCCCGACATGCGTACCGATAGAGTGTCGTAGACCCACTTCGAACCGTCGCACATGACACTCTTCAGTAGGCAGAAACTGACCAGCAAACTTAGACAACTTGTTGAATTTTGCGATGTACTGTTCCACTGTCCAACTCCCTTGCTTCAACTGCATGAATTCATTTTCCTTCGCTTGACGAACGGCTGATGGAAGGTACTGGACTTCAAAAGCTTTGCGGAACGTGGCCCAAGAGATTGGCGCGGTGGTGTTGTCCGGTCGGATCGCTCGCTTGCGCATGGCTCACCAGTCGTACGCGTTCAACCGTAGTTGAAGTTGTGCGCAGGCGACTTGCTTTGATTCTTCAATGTCGAGAAGCTCGAAGTGATCTTCCAGCTCTTCCAACCAGTCGATTGCCATGGAAGGACCCTCGGTACCGCTGAAGGAAGTGCGGCACGCCTTCTTGAATTCGGACACTTCAAAGTTGTACTTTTTCGGTGCTGCTGGTTGACGCTCGAGCTCCGTCGTGTCGACTTCAATAGGTTGGATCGTCGGTACGGTGGTAGTAGGTGCGGTGACGGTAGGCGCAGTCGCAGAATTTCCGTTGGCCGCCATTGTCTGGACGATCTGCTGCAGGGTATCCAACTGCTTTTGTTGAAGTTTGGCATGTGCGTCGAAACGAGCTTCGAAGCGAGCTTCGAATTGGGCTTGTCGTTCCTCCGTCTGTTGATGTCGGTTCTCGGACTGGTTCTGCTGTGCCTCCATCATGCGCAGCATCCTTTCAATGGTATCGTTAGAAGGTCCGCCCCGCGAACGATGCGAACTACTAGAGCCGCTAGAAGCGCTCTACTCTCGCTCGGCCGTGGGTTCCGTCACTTCTGCGATACGAAGGCAAACGCATCAGTCATAAAATATACGGACTTATTGTATGGAACAACTTATCTCATCGATGCAAGGTCAAAGGATGTTAAGCCGTGCTCTGATACCATTATGTCACGCCCCGATTCCGTAGAATCGATAGTCGTCCCCCGGCGTGATGCCGTGCGAACCTAAATTGCGATCGCATAAGGCACATTCATAAGGCTATCCGAAACACAACATCAAGTTAGAGTACGCAGAGAAATTGATTGACACATTTGAAATAGAAGTAGACTTTTTCATTGATAACAAAACTTCATTTACATTGACTTCATTACATTCATTACCGCACGGGCTACAACATGACTCGACTTACAAAATGAATGCCGATGAGATAGTCGTTCCATACATTACATCCCTTTTTACAAACAAAAACCATTACACACTTCCACCTGCGATCGAGGGAAGCCGAGCCGCCATTGGTCTTCTTTTGTACTGAATACGGAGTCTTCAAAAGGAATTCAGAAACAAACCTTTACACGGACGAGGCTTCAAAAGTGTCCATGCCGCCTTGAGATTTTAGGTGGCACGCCCTTCGTGGTTCGGGGTACCTGCGTGGAGAGCGAGGATCAGTACATTATACTTTGTACTGGTGCGTGGCAAGTTAAGTTCCAAGCTCTCATTTGGTTGAATGAGTTTATATGACTTAGTTCATGAATATTTCTAACCATCCTAATGAATTTCAAGCGAGAAATGACAAGCATAATATAATTTACGTCGGAACTTACCCCCGGCGGACCGTGCCGCGCTTTTTTGAAACTTACCATGTTCTTCCCTGTCAATTGTTATCATTTACATTTCCAAGTGCAATATTACGTGTGTTTGGTCACTGAAATCATAAGCCATCTTGGACTATAGCTTTGTTAGCCGGAGCCCTTGCAGCGCAAGTAGCGAGCCCCGCTGCAAGTTCCCGCTTAACCCGTGCTATCATCCAGCACAGCTATACCGTATTTTCTCCTAGGCCGAGTCGGTCCCGTGGCCCCGGGTAGTCGCTCGAGGAAACTCTCTCCTTGTCGACAAGTTGTCCAATGACCGAGTTAAGACAACATTTAGTTATTAAGGCCTAGCCTACTTTCTTTTGAAACTTGATCATTTTACCGTGTCCGTGCCCTTGCTTTTATTCTTTCATTTGCAACAACACTATCGATTTACTTAAGAAGGGGGTCGAGAAGAGAAGGGTCAGCCACTCACCTTGAGTTTACTTCGGCGAGAGAACTTGTTGGTCGCGCTAGACGTCGCCTACGCGATTACCTAAAATCGCACAAGCAACCGATTAGAACACTACATTATTCAAGAAGTTCGACAGAAAATGCGAGTTCGAAATGCAAGCCATGAAAATCATCGAAAATATTCACGAAAACGTATTCAAAAAACAAAGCCAAAACCAACGCAAGCGGCATGAAAAGCAGAGCAACGGGAGGTCTCTCCCGACTCAGCCGCAGAGTCAATCCTCGAGGCATAACCGGCTTAATATGGGACTTGGTTCCGAAGAAGACATTCCATAACGAGGAATGGATCTTAATTCAACCGTTCCCGTTCGATCGACTCGGTCGATCCCGACCTATCGGTCCCGATCGAATCGATAGCGACAGTATTCCTTTCTTGCGTACCCCGTGGACAAGTACGGGGCACGATGTAGGGACGGGGCACTACAAAGACAGATCAACGATTACAAGCATGTGATCAGGACAAGAATTTCAGGAATCAAGAGGATACGAGCAGAGATCAAGGACGAGTACTGATTGAGACATCTATTCGGTAAACCCTCACATATCTTGATTTACAAGACCTGCATGGGCCACCACTTATACCATGTCACGTCCCAGAACCAGAATACTGGAGAGCGGGGGCAGACATAGCCAGCTACGTATAATGAAATGGGATCCACTCAACTATACGGTCACGACTGTCTAGATATATGAGGGTTTATCTACAAGCCATCAGTCTTCTATGGTCAATAACAAGCCTAGTGTCTCAATCACAAGCAAATAAGTGAATATTAAAAGATGTAAGATCACCAAATATACAATAGTAAGGTATTCCAAACATTACATATTCAGCTGATCATGAAGCTAGTCGTTACAAAATGTGAGGACTAGCAAGAGTTTCGTCATACATGATCAACCCTAGGTTGCCAATCATGTTACAGCCCGTAGGCAGACAGTAAGTAAAAAAATGTACACGAGCTAACACTTGCTCGGCGGCTAAACGCCTCAAAAGAATAATTTTACAATAAAATGGGAGAGCCAAAATAAACCCACTCGTTGTCAGGGTTCCTTCTAGTGGTCACCATGTGGCTGGAAAGTCGGTAGATCCTCTGGTGCTGCTCCGGTATCTGGCCATACAAAACCAGCTGGGTCAGACCCCAGAAAAGCAAGTGCCACAAAGGAGGCTTCACTTAGGAACTAAAACTAGAAATTAGCATAAGAATATAATTACTTAATAAAAGACAGTAATTAAGAAAAAGTATGACAGGTGATATATGAGAGATAACCATGGGACTATTCAGATAACCAGGTTACAACTCGTAAACCAAACAAGGACCGGGGTTGTAACCCTTCGTCTGAACAGAACTTGGCTTCTCCCATAATTTATCGGCAAGATAAAATAAGAAAACAGGTCATGTAACAATCTTGTACAGGATCAAGACAAGACTAGACAGATTATACCTCATCCACGCAGTCACGGCCAAGCAATAGGTACGGCTTGATACTTTAACTAACTAGGGTTATCACAGGCCTAGTTACTAGCAAGATGCAGTGAGATTATTCCACAGCCACAAGCCCTGCAGACCATCCAGGTTATCCAAGTCGAATATTAGTACAATAAGGGTGCAACACATGACAGTGTGCTGGAAATGTGCCCTACTCGTCGGCAGGCTACAGATCCCAAGTGGGACGCCCAGTTAACGGGATTGTCTGTAACTGGAAAATCTCTTCATGACTACTGGATTATTTTAGTTGTTAGCCTTAGTCGATTTCAGTGGGTACCCCCGACCGTGGTACTCAGGGGTCCCCGTCCTAGACATGATGCAAGACAAGACGGGTTCATTTGTACAAGCACAATCGTCCACGGTGTACAGGTCATTCATTCTTGTCATGTCGTGTTGGCCGTCGCAATAGCAATTCGAGAAATATCATGTCAGGTTTATCATGTAAATTTATCATATCAAGAGTGCGCCACGTCGGGCCACTATCAAGAATTATTATGTCAAGTTATCATGTCAAATTTGTCAGGTCAAGTTATCTTGTCGGGAGTGCACCACGGCGGGTCACTATCAAGTCATGTCATTTATCAAGGAGGGAAGAAACTTGTGCAATTAAATAATAGTATATTTATAATATATATTCTTGAAGCCAAGGAGAAACTCTATAACTTTCATGTTGGGAGTGGGAAGAAATTCTGACCACAATTCAGGCAAATAAAACATTTAAACAATCAAAGTGGACCCCGTGGCCCAAAAGTGGAAGAACATACATGCGGCCAAAGAGAGTGGGAGGCCACCCATACGGCCAGCCCAAGCTTATGCGGCTAGAAAATAACTGAAGGGGCCATACGGCCAGCAAGAAATATTCATGCAACCAGAAAAGACAAGGAGAGAGGAACCCGCAATAAATGCAAGCTTCCACTCAAGCAAAAGAAAAGGGCACGTGGCCACTCAAGTACAGAGGCCATGTGGGACCCAACAATTAATGCAGTAAGAAAAGGTTCACGTGAACCATTTAATCAATGGTTCATGTGGCCAAGCAATGATTACATTATATTATAATATGCCATCCAAGTACATAAGGCCATACGGCCAAGAATTGGTGGGAGGTCATGAGGCTACAATTGTATAATAGGCCAAGCAAATTACTTTAAGGTTAATGCAACATTTAATGCTATTAATATAAGCATGGAAATGCTTTAAGTCAAAATAGCATTTAACGCTTAATATTATAAAGCATGGAAATGCTTTCAATCCAGGAAGCATTAATGCTTAATATTTAAAAAAAAAAGCTTAATATTATAAAGCATGGAAATGCTTTCAATCCAGGAAGAATTAAATGCTTAATATTGCAAGCATGCAAATGCTTTCAATCCCATGCGGCTACAACAATTAGTAGCCATGCGGCTACTAATATTACTAAGTTACAAAAAGCCATGCGGCCAGCTTTAAAATTCTGATACGGCTAAAACATTTATAAATTCATGCGGCTCTCCACTATATTATATGCATGCAATTGCAAGCTGTACGTGGCAATTATTATTAGGCCTTGCCCAAATTAATATGCTGGTTTAATAAATGCTATCATGTCAGGAAGCAAATAATGCTGCCATGCCCATGCGGCTAAGCAAGATTCATGCGGCCAAAAATGCAAGCTAGCAACAATTTATGTTGCCAACAGAGAAGATGCTCATGGAAATACCGTGGCTTCTCTGCACCATCCAACTTCCCACCGGAGACCAAATTTGGACTTCCATCGGTTAGAAACACATGAGGAAGATGCTTCTCTGCACCACCCACAAAAACGAAAATGCCACAAAGCTAGATCTACAAAAAATTAGCCATGGAAATGGAAAATGCTAAATACTAAAGTTGGTTAGAAACACATAAGGAAGACAATGGAACAAGAAAAATGGAGTTCTTCCATGAAACAAGTTGTACTTGCCTAAGCTCTCCACTCTCTCAGGTTGGTGGAGAGTAATGGTAGAGAAGAAGAAGTAAATGAAGAGAGAGAAATGTGTGGTGGGATATTTAATGAAGGTGGTGGTAGGTGGGAGTGGTTTGGTTCACATAAAATCAAGCAAAACCGAACCAAGCCAACAAACCGAACCAAACCAAGATAAACCCATCAATGAAATGCCAAAATAAATCAAGCAGGGAGACATGCAGTACGGGTCAAAATACGTACACGTATTCCAAATACGTAATACAAAATAGGCATTACACATGTTTTAACCCAAAAAATTAATTATCCAAAAAATTATTGATAATGTTAATGCTAATTGTCACCCCTCTATTTTGAAAAATAGGTGTATGACTATTTTTGCATTTAGAATGATTTTAAAATTTTGTCAATATTTAAATTTATTTAAATTCTAGATCTTGACTTGGTTATGATTGTTGAGGTCCGACTCTTAGTTATTGCTGTTGGTATTAAATTACTTTTTGTATTTTGTATTAATATTGTTGGAGAAGGCTATTTAATTTTAGGGCTATTATTATATTATTATTATTATTATTATTATTATTATTATTATTATATTATTATTCTTATAAAACCCTTTCCTCCAAAATAACCTAAATCCAAACCCTAACCACTCCCACTCCCTCTTTTCTTCTCTCCACTCTCAGCTGCCAGCCCACCCCTCTCCCTCACTCTTTCCCTCTATCCTTCCACTGGAGAACCCCTCCCCCTCTCTCCTCTCTCCCCCTCACTGGAATCCCCTCCCCCGAGCTCCCTCTCTCTCTCCCGTCTCTCTCCATCTCTGTGCTCTCCCTCCTCACTCGTTTCTCTGCTCCCCATAACCACTGGCCGCCACCATCTTCATCACCCACCACTGCCACCGCTCGTACCACCTTCACCACCACTTCTACGACCACCATCATCATCGCCATCTTCAGCCACCACTGTCCCCGCTGCCATCGTCTCCGCCACCATCTCCTTCTCCGACGACGATAACCCTTTTCTCTCCCCCGTGCCGATAATGAGCTCCCTCGCCTCTCCCCGTCTCTCTCCTTCTATTCTTCTCTGAGCACCGCGCCGCCGCGGTTGCTTCTTCTGCCGCCGGGAGCTCGACCTGGCCGAGCTCCTCCGCCTCCTTTCTCCCCTCCTAGGGTTGTGTGCTCCTCGGGGAGCAATCCCCTTCGTTCTGCGTGCCTCGGGCATACCTCAGAACGTGTCTTGAGCTTCGTGCAGGCCTCGAGCAACGGGGCGCTTTGGGCCCTACGTTGTTTGGGTTACGTGCCATCTCGATTCGCGTGCCTCGGTGTGCATGTTGTTTCGATTTTTGTGTACCTAGATTTGCGTGCTGCCTTGGACAACGGGACGCCTCGAGCCCCATGCTGCCTCGGGCACTGTATGACCCATGTTTTGTTTGTGTATTTTATTTATTTATTATTGTTTGTGAGCCTTAAACCCAACCCAACCATTTTGGCCCAATGACTTAAACCTACTAGGTTCACCCAACCCAAAACCCATTCTTGCCCACTCACGGTTCTCCCTCTCAGATCCACTTATCCCGCTCACACACCTAGGGGTGTGCAATAAACGGTTTGAAATCGTAAACCGAACCGAACCATATTTGTGATTTGGTTCGGTTTTTTCAGAATGGTTCAGATTTCGGTTTACAAATCTGCATAATTCGGTTTATGTTCGGTTCATGGTTTTTGGGTTCGGCCATTGAAACGAACCGAAAATCGAATTAATTGGGTTCATGGGTTAGTAAATTACCAATACACCCATCATTGATCATGTGAATCAA
Organism: Iris pallida; assembly: GCA_029216955.1. Classification (NCBI taxonomy): domain Eukaryota; kingdom Viridiplantae; phylum Streptophyta; class Magnoliopsida; order Asparagales; family Iridaceae; genus Iris; species Iris pallida. The sequence goes on from JANAVB010030220.1 coordinate 34,800,551, forward strand.
TACCGGATTGAAAATCCACTACCACCTTGGCTAAACCACTAAGCCAACCAGCCCCTAGTATTAAACAATCCATTCTCTCTCCACTCTCAAAACCACCATTCTCTCTCCACTCCCTAGGAACCTATTCCCACTTCCAGAATCCATTCTCTCTCCACCCCTTCCCTTCCCTATTCCGGAGCTTGGCGGCGAGCAAGCTCTACAAATTTTTTAGGGTTTCTAAATTTTTTACTATTCTCCTTTAGCCTTCCTCCTATTATTCTCCTTTCTTCTTGAACCCTTCCTCTTCTCAGGAGACAGCTCTCTATTCTAGGGTTTCTAAAATCTGTTGTCGAATCACTCGAATTCGTCGGATCCCGACAGTCGGAGACTCGGAGGACATCCTTCGAGGTGAGAAAAGCCAGATCTACTACTCAGTCTCGATCTAGGAATTATATTTTTATTTTGTCTTTACTTTTCAATTTTTTCTATCAGGCTCGATCTGATCTGAGTCTCTGACGGTCTCGATCCAAACTCAGTCACGGTGTTACATAGATCTGTAAGTCCGTCTTATAAATCTCATTCTCCTTCATTGAAGTTGATTATTTAGAATTTTATGTTCTTGTATATCTTAATCTGCACACATTCGTTAAAATTGGGGAAAAAAATCGAAGTTTGATTATTTTGAAAAATAATTGGTTATAGTGAAATAACTGGTGCATCATCCTGTAGAAGAGACACGCATGGCATGGCAGGTTTTCAACAATATTATTAGGGATTTTTATTGTAGGATTTTTAACTGGTGCATCATCCTGTAGAAAAATGTTGTTTTCCTCGTAGGATTTTTATTGTAAGTTAACAAATATGTTGTTGATCCTAGGATTTTATTCTAAGTTTTCAAATATGTTAGTTTCCTAGCTGTAATATTGTTTCTTTTCTTCTCAAAATAAGTAGGGGTGTAGAAATTTGATAATATTTTAGCACTAGAAAGTGGAAAAAGTGAGTACAATTATGAATTTGATTTGGGTCAAGATGATCACTGATTTAATTGAGGCCACTGTTGGATTTAATTGAGGCCACTGTTGGGTTGTAGTGCATTTTCTTGCAGGACCAAAAGAAAAATATTTAGCAATGCAAATTATGCTGCTGCAAATAAAAGTTCTACAAATAAGTTATTCCTTGCAGGTTAAAAGAAGAAAGATTTATCGCTGCAAATAAAAGTTTTGCAAAGAAACAGTTTCACATTACAATTTGTGTTTATTTTTCTTTGTCTATTTTTTTGTTTGTCTATTTTTTTGTTTTTGTTAGTTTCATTAGGTAGGAAAGTGTCACATTATAATTTCACGTTACAATTAAAAATAAAATGGCTAGTTTAGCACTTTTGGTTTATATAGGAGTGAGGACAGCCTGGACAGTGTCCAATCTTTCGTATTCCATCAAGATGGACCGTGATACGAAATTGTTATGATATTTATTCTAGTGATCTTTTTCTGTTTTTCTGTTTCTGGCATTTCTACTGCTATATGTTTGAGGAACTGTCAACTGCTTGCTAATCTTTTTCAGTTACAGAAATTGGTTAACTATGTTTGGGAGACTGTTTGGGAATTGGCAATGATGATTCGGCTTGAGATATGGTATATAATGCAGCCATTGGTGAGGCATATAGTGCAGCCATTGGCGAGGCATAAATTCATTATTCATATATTTTTTAATATGTTAAAATGTTACTAAACAATTCCATGAGAAATATCGGCAATGATGATTCGGCTTGGGATATGGTTACATGTATACTACACTGCATCTTTAATGATGCACAAAAAGCCATTCTGAGCCTTTCTTATTTCTCTTTTTTAGTAATTGTATATGCAGAGGTTGGAGGCAATCTGGAGGTTGGAGGCAACTACAGATTGGAGTATGAACTATGAAGAACTGACTTTGGACTGCTCGGAAGTTCTTTGATGCCTCATGTTTCATTTGTCATTTTGTAATTGTGTGTTGTATAATTGTATTTGTATATTAATTTGGGAGCTGAGTGTTGTATAATTGTTTTTGTATTTGTATAATTTGGCAGTGACAAATTTCTGTCATTGATGGGTCCCAAAAGTGACTGATACACTGCAAATTTCTGTCATTTTGTGTGTTGTATAATTGTATTTGTATATTAATTTGGGAGCTGAGTGTTATACAATATTGTATTTATGTGATACACTGCAAATTTTTGTCATTTTCTGTCATTTGTGTTCTATAATTACCTGCAAAGCCCAATCAGTATTTTGGGAGCTGAGTGTAAAAAGCCCAATCTTCCAGTAAAGCCCAATCTATTATTCCCTACAAATTTTAGGACTTCTGGGCCGGCCCATATATGCAAAGCCCACAACCGAAATAACCGAATAAACCGAACCGTTTTGGTTCGGTTCGGTCCTGTTCGGGTCCTGTGTTAAACGGTTCGGTTCGGGTCCTGGGTCTAAAGGTTCAGTTGATGGTCGGTTCAGTATAAAATCGGTTCGGATCAACCGAACCGACCGTTTGCACACCCCTACACACTCCCACGTCCTCTTTCTTTTTCCTTTTTCATCTCCCGTAATATCCCCCAGTGGAGGAGAAATACCAGAAGCTTCACAAATCATTCTCCTCAAAAACTCCATAACTCTCTCAAATCTCCACCAAATCCAAATTCGCGATCGCCACCGCACCCCGGTTCCGCGCACCTTCGCCCCCGTGTCTACCCGTGTGCGCACACGTGTCTGTGCTCGTCAATCTCGGCATTGTTCTGAGTCCGAGGACTCCCCTCGGTACTCCTTCGTGCAAGTCTTGGGTAAATCCTTTCCCTTTTTTTTGTCATTTCTTCACAGAACCCATATTTCATATTCTGGCCTTAGAAACCGTTCTGCGGATTAATTGGTTTCTGTAGAATTGTTATTTTAGTTCTGTTTTGTTAATTAGTAGCATGTTTTGTAATAATTACTTTTAGGAAACTTTGTTTAGGTTGCTGTTGTTTAATCTTTAATTAAAAATATGGATTAATGAATTAGATTGTTTAATTATGTGATTATAAACTGGGTTGTATTTCTAAAAACCTAATAATCATTTAGTAAATGGTTAACAAAAGTTTTAGTGTTATTAAAGTATTAGTAAATAAAGTTTTGTTAAAATTAATACTCTTTATGTAAAAGTTGCAGGTAAAATTGTATAATTAATTTCTTATACATATATTCTCCTTTTAAGTGTTTTTAAATCAAAAAGGTTTTTGGTAAAATAGATTAATAAAGAAAAGCTGAGTAGTTTTCATAAAGAGTTTTATTTGTTAAAATAATTAATTTTTTGGTAAAAAGGATGGTTTTAGTATTAATAAACGAAATATTTGTATTAAATCATAACTTTGGCAAGAAAACCGTATTTTATGTAAAATAACTATTTTATTTTAAAAAGTTAATTTCTCTTTTAAATTTCGAAGAAATGGTTAAAAGGTATTTCTAAGGAAAATCGTTTTCGTTAATTATTAATCCCAATAAATAAATTCTACTCTCAAATATTCTTCTAGATAAATCTATTTTCCTACAAAATTATTAATTTAAAAAAAATTTTTTAAGTAATTTTCCTTAAATATTATTATTTACGACAAAAGCTATATTTACCTAAACGATTTATATATTAATTTTAGTTTAGTAACAAAATCTATTTTTATGTACAAATAGTTTCCAATTAGGATCACCAACCTGTAGATTTGGCCTAGTTTTGTACCTTAGATTTAGGACGTAATTCTGGTTACTAAAACTGGCGTTACGATCTTGTAGGTTCGGATCTGTAAACCCTAGCAGTCACTTTCTGGTTGCTGCCAAGTCAAGGAATACTCTAAGGCAAGTTTCATATCTATTCTATGTCTGTATTTTATTTTGATAATTAAATGTATGCACCAGTTAGTTACATGTAGTAGTTACACTGACTCACCGTGGATCCCTCTCGAACTCCATATAGGTTGATGGATTGTTGGATGGCTATCTTGACATGTTAGTTATTGATTATTGATTATTGACTCATTGCTTGGGGATTGCTTGGGGGAGTAGTATAACGTCTGTGACCAAAGCCAAATATTAATCGTTTATTGCCTCGCGCTAACCCCTACCACACAGGGGGTTGACCCGTACCATATACTATTCGTTTTGGCCAAAACGTTAGTATACATATTGCCTCTATCCCAGCCGGTCACAGGCCCTATTATACTCAAACACTAGCTTAGCATTGCATCATTCTGGACATTGACATCATCTTGCTTGTTGGTCTTTTTACTATTAAATACAAAAAAAAATTATTTCTTTAACTGTCTCGTATTTTACATTTATTATTAATTTAGAATTGCTAGATATGGATGAAATATGTTCTTGCTCCCTCTTTGCTGGAGACCCAACATTTTTAGGTGATTGCGACGAAGAGGAGCTGCCTTACCGCACTTTCTACGGGACAGACTTGGGTCCCGCAGAGGCTGAACCAGGAAACCCTGAACCCTAGAATGTTGGCTTAGCACTTTTCTTTACTTTCCTTTCAAAATCTTTTGTAATAAAATGAATATTGTAGTTGTTTGTTTTATTTTCAAATTTTTTCCTGTTGAATAAAATGTTTTATTTCCGTTAGATGTTTCTGTATGTTATGTTTCACTACTTGATACAGCTTACTGCCGTCGTCTCACAACGGTACAGGCTGGGCATGATCCGACTAGATCCACTACACTGGGATCGGGTCGTGACAGGCACCGTGCCATCTCGGTTTACGTATCGCCTCAGTTTCTATGCCTATCTCGTGATCCGTACCATATCGATTTGCGTGCACATATTGATTTGTGTGCCGTATTGATTTGTGTGCTTCTTTCAATCTTGCACCATCTTGGTTTACGTGCACGCCTCGATTTGCGTGTCGTATTGATTGGTGCGTCATCCTGATAATTTCTTGATCTACGTGCACGTCTTAATTACATACACATTATGTTTCTCGTTCGTCTCGATATTCGTGTCATTTCGATTCTTGTGCGTCTCGATTTATGTGTACGTCTAGGTTTATGTGCGCATCTTGATCTGCGTGTCTCAATTTATATGCCAGATCCCTGTGCTACTTGCGGGACCTACACTGTATATCCTCCTGCATCTCTTATGTTTATTCTGTTAAATTATTATTTAAAGCTAATAATTGTTTGTTTTGTATTCTAAGGACCTCGATGGACGTGCTACCTTGGATCCTGATCACCGAAGACTTGCTTACCTAGCCGAGCCCTCTTGGCAAGTATCCCTTACTCATCGACGGCTCTTGCCCTTTCTTCTGGATTTTATTGTATTTAATTAATTGTAATTGTAAATATATAACCATGAGTAGTGTAGCATAGTAATAGAACTGCCATGATGATAACTTAGGATAGCTTGGTTCGATACCGGGTCAAGCCATATCGGACAACTTGGATGGGTTATCCACATCTTCGAGGACACGAGCACGACTCAAAAGTACGGATTGTCACCATATGCCCCGTGTCCGACTCACGGTCGGGAAACGGCTTGGCTAACTGTTTTCTGTGACTATGCTTGTTTGGATATGACTGGGTCTGTAATGCGTCCTGCATGGCGATTCTTGTTGCCTAGTCCTTGACATGTCTTGTCCGTCGGATAGTGTAAGAAGAGCGGTTCATGCAATCCTAGCCATTTTTCGGCAGCATTTATTAATAGACTCTTGTCCCTTGACCATTCATTCTACAGTAGAAACTCTATAAAAAATACACTTGGGACCACCAAAATTTATTAATTAAAAGAGTTATTAATTAATCGATAAATTAATAATTATTAATTTATTATTAATTAATATTTATTAATTAAAAGAGTTGGGTTATCGCAATGTAATGGATGTCGAAGATGTTCTGACTCACCCAGAAGAAAATGTAGTTGCACAGTTGTTGACTGATGAAGAAATTATTGAAAGCGTTATTGAAATTAATAAAGATGATATCGATGAAGAAGATGATGAAAGTTCTACAATGGAGCCCCCTTCGCGAAACGAAGCTATTAAAGCGACAATCACATTGAACAATTTCTTGTTGAGCTATGAGAAAACAACACCAGAAGTTCTTACCATGCTAAGGAAAATTAGAGACGAGATTCAAGGGGAAATTGATTTCAACAAAAAACAAAAGACAATTGAGTCATTTTTCAAGAAACCTTCATAAATCATTCATGTAATATGCTATATATAAGGAATTATTAATTATATTTTATATGGGGTCTGAAGAAATTATCAAAAATGTATTATCTTATAATTTTAGCGAATTATTAATTTAGCACCCTATCCCCGAGTCGGGACCGGCCAAAAATATTATCTTAGAGAGTTTATTAAATAATCGAGTATTAATTTATAGAGTTTCTACTGTAGGAGTTATCCTAGTCTAGCCAGTTAGGACTGAGAGTTGTTTTATGTATCGAAATTGTATTTTTGGATATATTAGAGGATTGAGTATAAATTGGAGGGTTGATATGGAATAAGATCGGATAGACTCACGTGGATTATTGGATATTATTGCGATTTTCTTTTTAGATGATGTTCTAATTTGATCAGATATGACTATGTAGATTCTTGGGTTTTGATGATTATGCGAGTGTTTCACGAAACGAGAAGAATATTGAAGGTATTATTATATAATTTTTACCTGACTTCCCAAACGCGCAAAACCTGGTACCTTTGTTGTATCCTGGTAGTTAGGAGGCCTGTTTGCTGATAACTTGTGATCAATGATTTAGAGGATTCTTGTGAGCCAGAGGGCCTAGCATTATTTATTGTGATTAGCTTAGTATCTGGTGATCGTCTTTCCTGACATGATATTATCTCATCATAGATGGAAGACTCCTGATAGATTGATCCGGTAGATAGACTGACTTGATGATTAGAGCTGTAGGCTCCCATGTGTACTTGAGGTGCTATTATAGAGATTCCGACAGTGTACTTGACCTGACATCCATGCCACGATGTGGGCAGATGACTTCTCGTGACTGACAAATTTGTGCTTATTTCTGACATGACTACTTGTATCCGTGCTATGATTCCAGCTTACCCTTTGAGGTACTGGCCCTGATTTTTACACTGAGGTGCTCCCTGTCTACTGACACTTTGAGGTGCTGCTTCCCTGATTATATGGTATTGGGGAGCCATCATGATTTCTAGCTATATTATGTGATTACCTGCACGGGTACCTTGCTAGTTGGCCTGTAGTCTTAGCGTGGTCAGGATCGATTGATTGCTTGTGCATAACGCTAAGAATGAATCACAACTGGAACTATAGGTGTCGAGGTTGATTCTTACTTAACGTTTTCGTACTGAGGTACGACATCTAGGAGGATGGTCATGTGACCACGACATGTGATTTCAGACAACTGTAGGGATAATCTAGATAATTAAAATAGTAGAAGCATTGGAATGGAATAGAATTTCGAGATCGTGCAGTACTAGCCACTTTCCAGACATTTAGTCATGGAGTGCAGGCTGGTCGCTACGGATATTATTACCGTCTGTATTAAAGGATGGCAGTATCCGGACTTTACTTACCATATACTTGTCATGTTCGCACGATGGCCTTACGAAGGACCGGTGCTCTAGTCGTGTTATATTTGGCCCCATTAGCTTGCTAGATCGGCACGATCTGAGGATTCCTATACTTTGTATTGTTGGGGTAACCCAACCTCTACATAGAAAATCGTACGTATTTCAGTGATCGCTTATTCTCCTAAATTTTTGGCTTGTTGCTTGCAAAGCTGGTTGATATCGAGTTCCAGTTGGCGATGCATGTATTATTGGATGTTAGGGAGATTGTGATGATTGTAGGTTATTTAGCTACATTAGTTGTGGATTGTTATTGTGCGTTGGTACCGCACGATCTTTACCCTCATTTACTGTTCATATATACTTTTCAGGCCATATAATATCCTGCTGGCTTTTCTTTGTCTGTCCTTGAGCCTTCCTTTCTGGTACTTGTTGCGGTTCGCCTGAACAACCCTGGATTGTTTCCAGATTGCCAGTGACTGACCCTGTGGGCCTTCCAAACTTGACTTGGAGGATGTGCTTCAGTTCCAGACCAAGCTAGAAACTATGGGAAGGTATACTCGTCTACATTATTATCTTGTACTGTAGATTTTCTGATTATCATATGAGTATTTCCTGCTTTCCATATGATTTTCTCTCTTGCTTATTATTTCATTGTTATTTCCTGTGGATATAAGATCAGTTTTAGGCCATAGATTGATTGCATGCTAGGATACACAACATATTGACAGCAGTCATTGCCGTATAACGTCTTCGTACCTTATATGGTGTAGCTGGCCTACGTCTGTCCCCGTATTCCGGTATTGGTTCGTGACACTAATGCTAATTTTAATTTAATGTTAATATTAATTTTAATGTTAATGTTAAAATTAATATTAACTAATTAGTGTTAATATTAATATTAATATTAATATTAATATTCATATTCATATTCATGTTAATTTGAAGTTAATATAATTTTAATGTTAATGCTAATTTTAATTTAATGTTAATATTAATTTTAATGTTAATATTAATATTAATTCTAATATTAATGTTAATTTTAATATTAATGTTATGTTAACCAGCCAAACCTGTAAACTTGGTTATCTCTTTCCGCCACATCAGCATTTGCTAGTAGTAAGCTAGTACTAAGCTAGCCATACAACAATTTCGATTTTGAAATGTTAGCCATATATCCAATAATAACATTTTAAAAGTTTGCAATATATCCAGCAATAAAATATAGTTGAAGTCCAAAAATTTTGCATTGTAAATATTAGGCCAATTTCACTCAAAAATTTACCCCAATTTTACACACGAAAAATATTATACAACACAACGTCTCTAAGCCATCTCTTTCTAATACTAGGTTGACAACTTTGAGTTGTTCCATCATTCAAAATTTACCCTAGACTAAGGCCTCGTTTGGTTCGCGGAATCATCAAATTGAGAAAGGAAAGTGATTACTTTCCCATATTTGGGTGCCAAAGAAATTGAGAAAGAAAGGAAAGTGATTCCCAATGGAAGGAAAATTAGGAGAAAATTGATTCAATCCATCCAAGCAAGGAATCACTTTCCCACATTGAAGTATTCACTTTCCTTTCCAAATTTTTTGGCATTTTCAAACATCGAAAAGGAAATCAATAAAAATTGTAATTTTCCAAAGGAAAATACCAAGGAATTGCTTTCTTTTCCATTCCTTTCCGCGAACCAAACGAGCCCTAACAGTAGTGAGGTCAACGAGGCGGGTAGGGACCGAGTACCATACCCACATCTTCCCCAAGTATTATTCAGGTTCTCATCCCCGTCTCTAGTCGAATTCAATTTTTCCCCCATCTACGACCTCGTTAACCAATGCACTCCCCATCCCATCTTGTCCTCGCCCCGTTAACACTTCGGAGCCGATTATCTCGTCCCTATTCCTGTCCCGTTAATAATTTTCTTGTACATTATAAGCTTAAAAAACTGTTTTCATTCAAAAAAATACAAGACATGTTGATAAAACATAGTTTTCGTTATAAAAAAAAAACAGTCTGAGCTCTCTAGCCTAGAGGTATTAGAGCGGACACCTGGAGGGGCTGGCAAGGTTCTAGTCCCCCAATTGTGTGTGCGTGGGATTTCAAAAAAACAACATATGAACCCATATCAATGGGTTGTGCACATATTGGTATAAAAAATCGGGGTCGAAGATTTACCGGGACGTGGAGTGCTATACCCATATCTTGTCCCGAACCCCAATCGAAGAATTCTTTTAATCCTCATCCTCTCCCCGTCCCCATTTTTAAATGTATTATTTTGTATAAGGGTACCAAGTTTAGGACCTAATTTGACTTTGGGTACTGGGTTTGTCCATTTTAGACTGAGTACTCAAACTTTTTTAGTGACACATTTTAGTGACGAATATTGTCATTAAAAGACTCATTTCGTCAATGAAAGTCCGATTTTGTCACTAAATGTGGCATTAAAAAAGTTCGAGTAACAAAGTCTAAAACGGACAAATTCCGTACCCAAAGTTTAATTATGTCCTAAACTTGGTATTTTATACAAAATAATCTTTTCTAGTGTCCCCGTCCATTATTCCAGTCGGATTCAGAGGAAAATTGCCATCCCTAACCATCAACAATAAAAATTAACAAGTAGTACATATCGATTAGTTATGAAAATTTGCTTGAGAATTGTGAAGGACAGAATAAGAAAATGAGTGTATACCAATGATAAGATGGGAGAGAATCATAACAAAGATTTTATCGCATGTTTCTTTAAGACCTCATGCTCCATCATTGCAGAAAATGACAAAAATACCTGTATAACAGCTATATTCCCAGGATATTGGTGGTCATTTGGCACACAAAATTCTATAAAATGGCTTAATTCATCCAAATTCATCATAATTTTCTCCCATCTTCTAATACTTACAAACAATCAGGTGGAGTGAATACTTTCTAGAGACTGAAGTGGAAAAAAAAACTCGCAATAGTTGGAGAAACTTAGATGCTTCAACTTGATTGACCACTACAAATCTGCAACAACTCTACATCAGGCTTTGAAGAAAATCAAGTTGAGGTTTAAGTAATTTTTTTTTAATTATAAAGTTAGTTAATTTTGTATTGAAATTTGATTGGTTTTTTAAATTACAATTGAAAAATAGTATGTATCGTAAATGTGTTATTTGTTCTAACCAATCCTAATGTTCAAACTATTTCAGAATATCATTACTATTATGTTAATCATGATAATAAATTTATTATGCTAACAATCATGTAGAAAATGAACTACCACCGATAAAATATCATCTCCAAAAGTTATAAGTATTAATACTAATTTTCAACTAACAAAAAATCGAAGTTATGAAATTTTATACTAAACCATTTGTTAGAGATAAAGGGAAAGGAAGTCTTAGATCCAAAATACCAAGAATTAATACCTAGAGCTCCACAATACATGAAATACCAAAAAATATTTAAATGCAAAAATGACGACATATGAACTTTGTAGAGACACTATGAAAGTTGTTATGGTAACGTCACAGTTATAATGATAGACAAACCCAGTTAAGTACGGTTCCTTAAAGATCTTCATTAGAAAACTTTACTTATTCTGCTTCTCGTAAGAAAATCAACTTAGCAAAATATTTGGTGAGAGTGAATCATATTATGACTATGCAATTAATACACTAAATCCATATTGTACTAAAGTTTTTAGACCTATGACTAGAGTAGAAGTTGTTAAAAATTTACAAAAAAACAGTTTTGTAAATATTAATAAAAGAATTTAACTTCTGACATATGGACTAGTAAACAAGATTACACATTTGTTTGTATCACGATACATTATCTATATATGAAATGGAGTTTTACAAAAAAATATTTTCTAAGACCGTTGGAATTTTCGCATACTCTGGATCTACAATTGGCGGATCCATATTACAAATTTTACGTGAATGTGATATTCATAATATTTTTTTCAATTTCTTTTGATAATGTTAGTAATAATACTTCTTATATGAATATTCTAAAATCTCAATTTTTGTTTGTATTAGAAGAATGACTTTTCATATAAATGAGTTTATCATATTTAATTTAATTGTACAATAAATATTCAATTTTTCAACAAAAATTAAAAAAATATTAGAACATGTCTAATTAGTTTGAACACTTCTCCAACTAGGCACAAGAGTTTAAAGTGTTATGCATAATATGGTTTGACATTTAGGATATTTTTTAAGGATGCACTACATAGATAGAATTTTATTTATTTGATGTTTAAATCTTGTATTAGATATAGAAATATTATTACACACTATATAAGGTAAATCTAAGGGGTTATTTATACTGGCACCCCCTATATTTTGTGTTCACTAAGCGGACCTCTCCTAATTTAAAAATAAATACACACACCCCATGCCATATAAATATTTTTAAGTAGGGGTGGTTAGTGTAAAATCATTTACATAAATTATAAAACTTAGGAATGGTCTATGTATTTAACGCAAAACGTAGGGGGTGTCAGTGTATTTATTTTTAAACTAGTGAAGGTCGGCGTAATAAACATAAAACATAAGAGGGTCATTTAAAGGATGATTGGTTATCAGATAACTAAGAATGATTGGTTAGTTACTAATTCGATTTATGATTTTTTAGAATTATTTTACAGTGTTACATGTATTTATCCAAATTTTTATCCAGGTTCTCCTTTAATTTAACAGAAGTATTTATTATTTCTCATTTATTGCGTAATATAGAAATGCTCCGGGTTTTGATTGTTGGGTTTATAAAATGGAAATAAATTTCTAAAATATGAGCATGAAACCTATATATTTGTAGAGAGGAAAAACTAGATGATTTATTAATGAATGGGAGTTACATATAAATAGGAGAGGCTAACCTCTCTCTCTCTCTTTTGTTCTAGGCAATGTGGAACTAAAGCCACTACTATTATTATTAATATACTCAACACCCTCCCTCAAGCTGGAGCATAGATGTCAATCATGCTCAACTTGTTACATAAAAATTGAACCGAGGACCCAAAAGAGACTTTGTGAAGATATCGGCTATCTGATCACCGGTCCTCACATGATGAAATTTTATCTTCCCTTTTGTACACTCATCACGGACAAAGTGGATGTTGATTTCAATATGCTTTGTCCTTTCATGAAATACATGATTGGTAGTAATATGGATGGCAGACTGATTATCATACAACATATCTGTCACGATTCGCACCCGGTTAGGGGCACGAGTACGTGGGTACGTCCAGCCTACGCCGCAGTATCGGCGGTAACGATGTATAGGTCGTCTATAATATCTAGCATCTAACAAATATGGAATAACCTGTCATCTCCGTACAGAGGAATAATATATCATCTAGAACATATACTTATCATTGATATCTAAGGAAGATGATAGCACGAATAGATAGAAGATGAAATGATGAAATAGAGTTTAATGTCATTAGTAAAAAACAACAGAGTCTAAAAGTCTATAAATAAGTACATAACCCGAATAAATATAACAAGTCTAAATATATCAAGACTGGAGACAAATCTAGCAATAGTGATACTATCTAACTAACACCCATCTAGGAAGGCTATGCTACTCTGCCGGGGGATCAACTCATTGGGTCTCCAGAGCACAGTAATAGATAGGACATGTATCCACGAGCTCGTCAACTAAAAATATATCCAGTCAGGATTGGAACGAGCACATCTCCACTACCTGTTCTAAATAAATGACAAAGACTATAAAACAGTTATAGAAAGTAATACTTAATGAACATGAAAAAATGAGTCAGGAAATGAAATAGAACAACAGTTTAGTAAATATAGTGAATCAGAAGAGCATGGTAATGAAGACTGTAAATAGAGATATCCGAACTAGAACAAATGTGATGTGATTCCAGATAGTACAATGCGAGTCCAGTGTGAATCCAGTACAAGACACTAATCCAGTGTGTTTTGAAATACCGAGTTCGACATGTAAACGGCTAGTGGGTAATACGGTATATCGCATGCTTGATAAGCATGCGACGACTATATGTAACGATTAGACTTGTAGTGAATATGGTATGTCGCACGCTTGGCCTAGCGGCGACGGCTATCTTTCTAGTAGGGGTGGTTCTTGTATTTAGACTTGTAGTGAATACGGCATGTCGCACGCTTGGCCTAGCGGCGACGACTATCTTTCTAGTAGGGGTGTTCTTGTATTTAGACTTGTAGTGAATACGGTATGTCGCACGCTTGGCCTAGCGGCGACGACAATCTTTCTAGTTGAGGTAGTTCTTATATGATTGTCAATGTTTACATGTCTACTAAAGTATTTTCCTATTCTGACAAGTACAATGAATCCATATCCCCACATAAATAGAATACGAGTCTAGGCAAAAAGTAAGTGGTGCTTGTAGGTGTTTCTGGTAGGTGGTTCCAATGATGGTTCTAGAAGTAGGGGCTAGATGAGTTAAATACATGTGTCACAAATGAATGAATCCAGAATACCAATCCGTGTTGTGACAGAGAATCAAATAGAACTATACTAGAAGCTGAATTATAATAATCATCAAGTAAATAAAAACTACTTGAGAATGTACTCGTCTGATATCCTGAGCAACGACTGAATATCGATGTCCGAACCAACGTCACAAAGACCTAATATAATTTACAGAGCTACTTGGTTTTCTAGAGTAAAAATTATATTTAAATACATGCTTCTAGGCATTTTCTAGGTCATGGGAGATAACTAGGTCAAAGCTAGTCAAACTAGGCTATACTAGTCTCTGTAATCATTATTCCTAATATATGAATTGCAAGTTGT